>CM038221.1:189527536-190127536 GCA_021442155.1 Cymbidium sinense
CATATGCCATCTGAGCAGCCTGGTACTTCTATTTCTACTAAGCCATCGACAACCTGTATTTTTATTGAGCTAGAGGGTGACACGTACGCATATTTTTAAAGTTTTACATTTGACATGTTGTAGTTCTAATCTTAATTATAATTTTTAGGTTTAATTCATCTAGGGAAGCTATTCATAAAATCAAGGATATAATAATGAGCAAATATGACGCTCCATATGTTTTATGGAAGAAGGTCCAAATTGAAGTTCAGGATATGTGGTTTAGAGAATTTGAGGTATTGTAATGAGTTTTTATAAATTTTAAATGCATTATTTGATCTTAAAGCATTACTAATTAACTTTATTTTATGTTACAGAAGGATTTCAACTACTTGTGGGAGCACAACTAGTAAATCAGAGGAAATTTTGAGTCTATATGTGCTACATGCCTACATAATATGTTCACAGACATACACAAGTCTAGGAAAAGACCTCTTTGGATCGAAGATGATGTGTGTGCTGACATCTGCAAAGTATGGAACTCCCTAGACTATGTTCAGAAGAGGGAGAAGAAAAAGGAAAATCAAGCTTCTGATTGTGGGTGGGTACCTCTCTTCATACTAGCGGCTTAGTACCACACATTGAGCATAGGCGAAGGATGATAAATTATTAATTACTCACATTAATCACACATATAATTGATGTTAAATAATTTCATTGGAATATTTACAAGCTAAAGTTCTTGGATAAGGGCCACTACTACTGAATTGCATAGTAAAATACATCAGCATCAGATTGAGTGGTAGTGGGTGATGTTTGATCATAGAGAGCATATGTAAGTTAATTGTTGATTTCTTGAATTATAATTCAAAAACAATATATTATGGTCAACTCACTTTCTAATTAATTGCATGTAGGATGACTACATGAGGCTGAAGTAAGTTGCTAGTTAGGGTTCTGGGTGAAGGAAGTTCTAGTGGATAGCCAGAGCAATCGAAGTATGACTTATGGAAAGAGGCTATTAGAAGAAAGATGAAGGGACATATTTACAGCCTAGACTCACAGGGGCTAGCCTATGATGCACACAATTTATTCTCTAGAACGAGTAGTCAATAGATCGACAAGATTGTTTAGAGGTGTGTCACTGCAATGGCCGAGGAGTTGGAAGCGAGCATGATTGCTCAGATGGAAGCTCGGATGGCTACAATGGAGGTTATAATGGAGAAGATGCACAGAGACAGTCATAAGAGAAGGAGCTAGTGGTGGAGGTAGGGGAGGATGAGGAGGATGATGACGAGGAGGAGACTAATGAGGATTAAATCTCACTTGTACTATCTTCTTATTTATAAATAATTTGTTCAGATGTTGATATTTGAAACTATTTCATTTAAATATTCTGAAACTTCTATTTTTTTTAATATTTTTTAAAATACTAGAATGAATGAAATGTTTGAGATTAATTATTTATTGGTTTTATATGGATGCGGAGGGTATGTTACTACTATTTAGAAAATTACAAAGTTATTGTGTGATTCTTTTACAGGTGTAAAAATCAGAGTATATGCAAAGCTCTGATTTGTTTTTTAATTCTCTACAAGTTTCTGGTGGACTTCTGACAAATTTTTTATCAGTAATCTTGATATGAGGCTTTAGGGAAAAAATGATCACTTGAAAATTTTTGACTGGATCATTTTAGGTAGACTTCCGGTAGACCATTCTAGCCAGAAATTTTTGGTAGAGCTATTGGAAATGATCGTGTCAGAAATTTTTCAGTGATTCAAATTTCTGGCAGCATTTTTTCTAAACAGTCTTTCAACCGGTTCCTCCTAATAAAATTTTCAACTGAAAATCCTCCAAAAAAATTTTTCTATCAGATTTTCTGTCTGTCAAAATTCATTTTCATCTAAGATTTTATCGTCGAGGTGCAATCCATAGGAAACACAAATTACCAATGGGTTTTGTTTGATTTCAGATGAATTATTCGGTAAAAAATCTACAATTTTCTTGTAGTTTAGATCCTAACCAAATTATATTAAATATAAGCCTATAATCAACTCAAAATAAATAATTGAATATGACTCAACTCTCAATCGCATCATATTTGGTTGAAATTGATTAAATTTGTCAACTTGATCCATATGAGCTAAATTCAAATCCACTTTAAATTAAATCAAACTAATTGCATTAATATATTTCAAATTGTCATTTAAACACAACCTAATAACCCCTTTGGGTCAGTTGGTCAACTTGACCCAATAGAACCCAAAATTGATCTATATGAGTCCAATTGAGTCAAACATAACCAAACTAAATTTGAATCTAAGAAAACTTGACATGACTCAACCTCACATGTCCCTTGACCCACCCAAGTAGACCCAACCCAAGGTGAGCCCAGTTCAACCCAAACCAAGTGAACCAATGATTCCAAATAGGATAAAATCCCAAAATAGGAAGGCTCAATCTCTCCCTTTGGCCAAGGCAGCCACATTAGCATGCCTTGAGCTCTACCTAATTGACCCAAGCTGACCCAATGCTAGCTTTTCTAGCCATTAACCAAGGCGAGGTCTTCCTCACCTTGGATAACCATTAGTTCACTAATCATGAGTTGTCTACTTCACCTCTAGACACCAACTTTCTCTAGCTAGTGAAGAAGATCCAGCTCATCATTCCAGAGCTGATATTGGCCTTGCCCACTACCTAGCAAGCTATCATGGCCTGAACTAACCTAAATAGGTGGTTCACATGGGGTGAGAGGTATACACCTCCCAACCCTTCAAACTTGGTAGACACCTTCACAAGCATCATAAAACTAGTCCTAAAGTTCCCTAGAGCTCCTCATGCATTCCATCGCGACGACACCAACTCACTTCTCGAATATAATGTACCAAACATTCAACCTCACCAAACCATCTCCAAACTCTAATTAAGTCTTTCCACACCTTTCTCACACTTCGATGAGTAAGAACGAATTGAGAACCACTCAATTTTAGAACTTGAAGTAGGCGTTTGATCAAACTCTAGAGAACTCACTATGGCATTTGATTTCGGGAGAAAATGGAGAGTAGGCAATTAGCCATATTCTCAACAGGGCTTCAACTCTTCAAGTCGAAGCTACCTCACACGTTGAACCGCCAGTCCTAAGCACTGAAGAAATAATCTCTCTCAAACCATAGATAGCCTTAGAATCCTTGGTCATTTATGAAGTGAATTCATGTTTTAGATCAATCAAGTCATAAAGATCAATATAAAATCCCCTCTTCATCTTTTTGCATTTTTTTCCTCCTCAAATTTGAGCTAATTGGTTTGAATCAAGTGGTGAAAGGTGAACGATCTTCACCTCTTGCCAGAGAAAGAAGATGAATCACGTGCCATCCATTCCATGTGATTAGAATAAATATTCATGGTCAATTATATTAGAAATTATTCAATTTAATCCTTTAAAATTGTGAATTTTATCTCGGTCATTCGATTTTTGATCAAACGGTACAAAATGAAATTACGTTCGACTGTTGAGTCAACAACTATGGGAGACAGTTTAAATAACCAATCCCATGACAGCATGTGTAAAGTGCGACTAACTCAGTCACCAACTATATAAATCAATTAATTAAGGTTAAACATAAGGCTAATCAGCTAAAAGTTAAAAAAAAAATTATAACTAGTTGTAGAAAAATCTAAAATATACAAATAAATACTCTTTAGAAAGCTTAGACAGAGAAGAATTTAAGAAAAATAAAAGCCCCAATTTTAGCCATTAATTTAAGAGTAATTATAGTTTGAATGAAAATGATATTTTTAAAATTATCCCTTAATTACATATTTGATTGACTTAAAAATTTTGGGAGACATTCTTGATGATGTTTCTCACATTCCATAATTACTTCAAGTCAATTTGATAAGCCAATTAATTGTTATGATTTTCCTAAGCCTAAGTCATTAAATATCTTAATTATTAAATTTCAAAAATCACAAAATAATTATATGGATTTTTGATGTTCAATCATTAATGATTAATATTAGATGCCTCTTATAAAAATTTTTAAACCTCAGATCATAATTATTTTAGGATATCATACTTTAGGGTAATTAATTAATTAGCCTAAAATAAAGAAAATTTATAATTAATTATATATATCTCCAAAATTAGGAATGAACATTTAATGGGTTCATTTAGGTGATAATTAGTGGATGAAATTATAATTTTCAATTGATTTGGGGCATTTTGAGTCTAATTATCTAATTATCAAAATCATGATTAATGTAATTAATCATTTTTTATAAACCCAAATGACTTAGAATTTTTGTTTTTTTGTGCATGTTTAAGATTTTTCTCATAACTTTTGCGCTTTTGGATTGTGATTAACTAAATTTTAAGGTCTCTTAGGTATTAATTAGATTATATAATCATGAAGTTTAATTAATTCATAAAAATTATTACTTAACTTTCTAAATATAATTAATAACCAGAGGGTGTATGGCGAAATAGTTCTACCAGTTGATTTCTCCTCAATAAGTCTAATTAAGTATAATCAATATGTGTTAATTAAGGAATGTTGATTGAGCTTAAATAATATTATTTTTCATATGAAAGAACTTCTAGTCTGATAGCCTAAGCATGTCACTTTATTGTGTCCATTTGATACCCTTTAATCACTTATAAATGTATAGCTAATTCATACTTATGTTTAAATTTAAACCATTTAGGTGCAATGATATATAAGTAATGTGATTATTATTATTATTGAATCAAAATAATAATATTCTTATTATTGAAGTCAAAATATCTACAAAACTTAAAAATTACTTGAAATAAATGAAACTCTTATGTATAATTCATGTGTATAATATACACTTTCTAAAGGTATATAATTTTGGACACATGGCGGAGCAAGGTTGTTGTTCTTAAGGAGGTCTTGGATACCTCCTCTCCTTGATTTAACAATGGTATGTACTTGAGAAGTAGTGTAGAAAAATATATGTGAAAATATTAATAATTTTTTTACACTTTTGTGGTGTTTTAATTTGGAGTCGTTGTGGACACCACGCAGATCTTAGAGGATACTTATTGAAGTGATCGGGTATGACATTAAGGTATGATTTATCTTCTCAAAAGATAGAAATATCACCCTATAATGGACCTAATCACCTAATAAGTATTCTAAGGTAGATGTGTCTTCGTATATACCAAAGATCTTTCTCCTACTTTACATTGAAAAGTAAAGTAGGGTTTATTTTATGCCGAGTTTTTTAGTTTCCTATGGATGTAAGCTTCCATAGTTAATCACATCCTAGGAAATGAGAATTTTCTAAGAACACTCTCGATTAGAGTAGTCAATCAATATCTCCAAAGACTTTAAAGTTAAACTATCAAGGGATTAGGTATTTTTTAGATTCAAGTGGGAAAGTTTAATTTCGAAGTCTTATTTTAGGATTCAAATAGAAGATAAGTAGAGAGCACTCGTGATACTAGGAAGCCTAGTGAGCACTTCAGTCTACTTTATAATGGGGCTGTATATATTTGAAAGAGAGAATTTATTTGTATTTGAGTTGAAATTTTATTAGAATGCTAGGGCTTATAGTTCATCAACATAAGATTGTAAAAATGACTGAGAGGTGAGGACTTATACTTGTAGCTCGGAGGAAATAAGTAGTCTCAGAACCTAAATCTAAGATGCTTTAGCACAAGCTAAAAGCACGATCAAAATCTAACCAAAAAATAGGATATAATGGTTAATCTCCATAAGAGAAGGTAAACTCATCTCGACTCTTCTGGACTTACAACTATCTGGAGTGGCCGCCAGCTAATACCTCCAATGCTTCAAAATCGTGTAGGCCCGTCTTATGTAAGTGCAAGATAGCTAAGCTATTGCTTAATTAGGAATGAGACTAAAATCCTAAACTCACTCCCTAAGAGACTAGATCATAACTGTCATGAAGACATGACTTAGACTAAATGCAAAATTTTATAATTCTTTATATTATTTTTGACACGACTTTTTGAACAAAGGCTGTTGACCTCCACATATGTGTCATAAATTAAGATAAGCCCATAAGTTAAATTCGATGGACTTCAGAAGCGACAGTGCGCAAATCGGGATTCAAAATGCACTGGATGTCATTGAAAATGGTTGAAACGATCTCTGATCGATGAACGGACTTTGTCGTCGCATTCAGAATATTGAAATTGATCCGAATATAAATATTGCAAAATCTAACGATCAATTGATTAAGCGCTCGAGCTATCAATATGTCAACACATATATCGGAGTCGGGAAGCTGCGACAATGACCAAATGACCTCCAATCGATGAATGGACTTCGTCGTTACATTCAGAACATCGTAAGTGATCAAAATATAAATATTGCAAAATCTAACGATCAATTGATTAAGTGCTCGAGCTATCAATGTGTGGATGCACATATCAAAGTCGAGAAGCTGAGACGATGACCAAATGACCTCTGATTGATGAACGAATTTCACCATTGCATTCAAAACGTCGAAATCGATCAGAATATAAATATTGCAAAATCTAACGATCAATCAATTAAGCACTTGAGCTATCAATGTGTTGACATGCACATCAGAATTAGGAAGCTGTGATGATATCTGAATGACATTCGTTCAATAAATTGATCATGCTATTAGCTTTGAAATGTTGAAATCTATCAAATGAGACTGTCCGCACTCAATTCGGATGAGTCTGTGTAAATGTCGAGTGATTTGAAGTGACATCGGGAAAATGGAGACTGAAATACACTAGGCATCACCAAAATCTATCCAAATGACCTCTGATTGACGAATAAACTTTGCCATCATGTTCAGAATTTCAAAATTGGTTAGGATATAAATATTGGATGACTTGATGAGCAACCAATCAAGAGCTCGAGTTATCAACATGCCTGCACGCATATTGAGATCAGGAGGCACCGACGAGGATCAAACGACCTCCGTTCATAAAATTGATCATTCCATTGGCTTCGAAATGCCAAAATTTATCAAATAATATTGTTCATACTTAGTTCGGACGAGTATGTGTGAAAATTGAGTGAGCAAAAGTGGCAGTATTTCGAGGTGAGATTGACTCAATTTGGAGCCGACTCGAACCAAACGGACTTCGATCGTGAAACAGATAGCGCCATTGCATTCAGAATGATAGAATTACCCTAAATCGATATATATATATATTGACTATGTGTATTTACCGGCGTAAAATCCAAATTAAAATAATTTAAATTTATTTAAAAATTTCCAAATTACACCCATGCTCAACCGTTCCCCCATATTTTCAAATTTATGAAAAAGGAAATTAAAAAGATAATCACTCCCTCCATTCTGCAACTTCCCCCCCCTCCCCACATTTCCCTCCACTCTCTCCTCATTCTCACCCACATCTCCTCTCTCCTCTTCGGTCGAGAAACCAAAAAGAAAAAAAAAAGAGCAAGGTTTGAAGACCTCACAGTAGGACGCGATGAGATAAAAAAAGATTGTCGTGTCAGAAGACACAGCACGCTCAGTGTGGTAAGCCACCACTGTTAGATGTCGCTCCCCTGACTAAATATCAAATTTTGTCTAATTTTCGACTTAAAAAAAGAGGGATGAATATATAGATCAGTATGTCGCCTTTCGGGTTTAAAGACCTCGTGCTTAAGAGGTGACGAGATGAAAATCACGTGCAAAGACACCACTCTGCAGGACATACCGAGTAGGCCAAAATACCCCCAATGCAGCCCCCTACAAGGGGATGATGCCGGGAGGCTGCTAAAATTTTTTCTAAATTCTAGACTTAGAAAAAGAGGGGAGGGGGGATGAATATATATTGCATTGTATGTCCTCTTTCAGGTTTAAATACCTCGTCGTGCTCAACAAGGCGCGATGAGAAGAAAACTAGCTGTGGTATCGTAAGAGACCACTCGTTATGCTCACAGGCTAGAGCCAAAATACCCTGATGCACTCTATATATGAGGATGAGCCGGAGGCTATCAAAATTTCATCAAAATCTTTTGGCTTAGAAAAAAAAGGGAGGCTAAAATGAGCTGACTTAAGAATGCTAAGTACGGAAACCTGCAGCTAATTCTAAACTAAAAGCGTTAAACAAAAAAAAGGGGGGAGGGGGAGCCTTTAAAGCAAATTTTGGAAATAATCGAATATTCATTTAAAATCTAGGTGAAATTTGAGAGAGGTTAATATTAAACTCACAAATATTGGGAGAGGCTAATATTAAACTCATAAACTCTAATTTCAATTCTCTAAGGCTTAAACTGAAGCGGTTAAAGTGAGTTCTCTTTTCTTATAAATTCTTGAAAATTAAGCAAGCTTTAATTAGAATTTCGGGGGGACTAATGCCAAACTCATAACAAATTTGTAATAAATGCAAAATCTAAGGATGAATCCAAATTGGTTTAATAATTCTTATATGAATGTGGAGGTGTTTACTATGCTAACTAATAAGCATGAGTAGGGCTAAAGCAACAAATACTGAAATCAGCATAACTTATCAAAATTAATGTAAATTAAACATAATCAAGCTCGGAGAATTACAAAAACTCAATAAGTAAACTAAGTGTCAGTAGTGTTTGAAACTATTTTAAACTACAATCTAAATCAAAATGCCTTCTTCATCACCGAAATCAACCAAAAGCATGTATACGATACTAAATCAAAATCTATAAAAATCATAGGGCCCACTTTGATCAAAAAATTAAGGAATTTTATTCTAATTATGATTTTCAAAGTAAATGATTTCATTAATTAGATGAAATTAGTTATGCTATAAATACCTGCATGTGCTTAGACATGAAGATTTCAAGTGTAAATTTTAATGTCTAAAAATGCTGCGCTGGTTGTTTCCCAGTTTAGTCTTAGGATTGGGTCCGTGTTAATAAAACCTAAAAATCTATAATAAGAGTTTCAAATCAGTAAAATATTTGATAAACTGATTCTGTTAGGTGACAGTAGATCTAATCCTCTGTTAGCAGCTAAATAGAATTGACAAGATCTAAACCTCTTAAACATATTCAAATTAATCAATTTTTTAAATCAAATTAAATAGCAATCTGAAATCAATCTCATAACTCAAAAATAAAAATTGTCTAAATTCTTAAATACACCCGCATGTGCCCCGACACTATGCTGAATGTTTAGATTCAAGTGTCTGAGGATGTTGCGCGGGATGCTTCCCAGTTTAGTCTTAGGACTGGGCCCGGATCAAGAAAACCTAAAAACTTATAATAAGAGTCTCAAATCAATGAAATATCTAAGAAACTGATTCTTTCAGGTGATAGTAGATCTAATCTTTTATTAGCAGCTAAATAGAGTCGACATGATCTAAAGCTCTTAAACATATTCAAATCAAATCAAATAGCAATCTAAAATTATTTAAATGAAATTCTATCATTAAAACTTAAATCAAACCCAATCTACCCACCTTCCGCAACAGTTTATCGAGGGTGATAAATTAAAAAAACTCTAGCTCACAAAGGAGCCAATGTCAAATCAAGTGTTCTACTATGTTCACTCTCGATCAATTTCTTGCTAGTAAGGACATGGCCCGTGTCCTCTGACTATGTGGCTTAGCCAATTGGCTCCACAGATGAAGTACTTACGACCAGAGTTCTCTAATCGGGTGGTTTGGCTAGTCCGACTCTATTATATTATGATCATGACCATAACCCGTATGCTCTACAATGGCTCTGCCCTTTGAGTTGTGAATCATAGGGTATACTTGATAGGATAAACAACCCTCTGTCAGCTAAGGTAGATTTAAGCCAGTCTCCTTAGACAAACACTACCCCAGGTCTACAAGGATTCCTTGGATGACGTAACCCATGTGTTGCTGATGAGGATCCTTCTATCAAGTTAGGTCGACTATCTCCTCTGACTAAGTAGACTAGGGACCGTGACTGCCCGGGATGACGGAACCATGGGATCTAGATCGAGCACGTCATCATTCCCCCAACCATCTGATTTAAGCTATAATGATGAATTTCATATCTCAAATTTTAAAACTCTTCATGCTGCTACTATATGTTACGTATTTTGCGATCTAACGGCTAGCCTTAATTGAAAGTTCTCTCTCACTTATTGGGAGGGGTAATTAATTATAGGGGCTTGTGCCTATAAGAAACCTGGAACCATATCTAAAGTTCTCACCAAATGAGGATGAAATCTCTGGGTAGTGTCTTATCTACTATTCCATCTGCCTTCTGAAAATTGCACCGACACTTTAAAACGCTCTTTTCATCGTAGAGGTCGATGGCGGATTTTCGGAGCCCACAAAGGCTTAAGACAATTATGCTTAAATGCATGATGAAGTAGATTATTGGCTATATCCGCGGGAAGACTATAAGGGATGCTCTCATAGGTCAAGCATTCCCCTATCGTGCAATAGTAGAGACTCTCTTTATTCAAGAGCGAAATAAGATGATATGATTATGTTGTCACATGCATCATTCAGTTAAGGGGTTGTCACACACACACACACACACACACACACACACACATGTTTACTTATAAGATAAATTATACCGATGCATTTGAAATGTTGAAAATGCAAAAAAAAAAAAAAAAGTCATTTATATTTGATGCATAAATGAAATGTATATACATATTTAAATTCTATAATTTATAAAATATAGATAAAATTTTAAATAATATTAATAAAGTAAAAGTTAAATTATTATTATTATTATATAATCAAATTAAATTTAATTAGAATCAATCAAAATTAATATATAATTCAAATTTATATTATATATATAAAACACACATGATATATTAAAATTAATCTATTATTATCTTACATTCAAGATAAATCTTATTAGATTAAATTATATAATATAAATTAAAAAAAAAAAAAAAATCAAATGTAAATCCTTAAAAATCTGAAAATATGACCAGGTGTTATAAAAATAAAGAAAAATAAGTTTTATATGATTTTAGTATTTTTGAAAATAAAAAATAAATTTATTTAAAAACAAAAAAACAAAAATAATAAAACAGATAAATAAACATATTTTTTATATTTTTTTTTTAAAATTTAAAAAATTCAAAATTATGATCCTAATTAAATGCATTACACCTATTTATTTTAAATCAATTAGTCACTTAAGCAATTATTTTCCTACTTCTAAAAAAATTTGAAAATAATTAAATACATAAATTTGTATTTGAAAACAATTCAAACTTGAAAAGACCGAAGGGGGGATTGGAAGAGTTTTTTTTTTATTATTTATTTATTTATTTATTTTTTTGTTTTTTTGTTTTATTTATTTATTTTTTTTTTTGTTTTTTTGTTTTTTTTTTTTTTTGGGGATTGGAAGAGTTGAGTTAAAATCAAAGACTAATAGCGCACGCCAAGTTTTCTGATTCTAAAACCGCTTTAAAATATTTTCAAAACTGTTGTTTTTTTCTTGCTAAAACGAACTTTCAAACAGATAAATTTAAAACTCGCTTCAAAAAACACACTATTCAAACGGATATTAAGTTTAATTGCATCCCGTGAGCGAAGAAGGTAAATTGATCGAAATGACAAGCAAAAAATGTGGATTCTAAGGATTGTGGCATTGTGCGAAACAACAGGCGTGGGCTGCAACTTATGAGGATAAAAGAATAGGCAAAGAGGAGATCAAAGCCAACCATTTCATTTCACAAGGGCTCAGATCATGTTTGTAGGTTTAAGATACTATTTTAGGGCACACGATGGGTTAATTTTGAGTCAATTTAAATTAACTCAAAGTCAACCCAGATTTTAATTTTGTTAAATTTCTACACCCAAATCCAAATTTTCTCAAGTATGGGGCCATGTTGGATCATTTAGTGACAACCCTAAATTAAATAGGTGATGATAATATCAAAAATGGTAGAGGGGAGAGTGCATGTGGGAACATAGATTGAGATATTTATTGTGAAAAATTAAGTCACAATGCCCAAATAAAAATAGACTCTTTTAAATACAATCTAAAATAAATATAATTCATTTTAAATACTTTAGAAATATTTAATTTACTATAAAATAAATTAGAACATTTTTAAAATTTTAATTTAAAATGAATTCATTCTAAATTTGATGGTGGTGACATGCATATATTATTTATTTAAATTTAGTCGAAAGACTCATAAATATATTGAAAATATATTAAAAATAAATTTCAAATAAATGAATAAAATAATTTATTTTTTCGTCCAATTAAATAATTATTTTTCAGATATTTTATTTTTTTTAACAAAAATATTCCAATAAATTTCCAGTTATACTTTGGGGTTGAAGTTGTCGGCTGGAGTTGCGTCGGATATTGCAGTTGTCACGTGGGAATATGGGACGGACATTCATCATATGGTGGAAAGATCCACTGTTTCTAATGAATAGCAAACTGTATTTCTTGGCGGCTCTGTTGGCTGCACGTGTTACTTTGCGAAGCGGTTAAAGGGGTGGAGCCCTTAGCAGTCCATCATACAGAGGGATAGGGTCGCTAGCAATCATCACACAGATAAAATATGTTCTAGGATATTAAAGATCTTCAAGATTCAATATTTAATTAAAATTAAATTGAGAGTTAAATTATAATGCTAAAATAAATATTAAAAATATTTAAATATAAATTTAATAATATGATAATATGATAAATAAAATATAAACATAAATAATTCAAAAATAAATTTTCAGCTATTAGAATTACATTGATATACATGTAATAATAATTAATTAATCATTTCTTCGACTATTAAAAAATAAAAAATAAATGATAATTAAATAAAGAATCTGATTTTATTTGAGATGTATTTTTCATTTAATTAAAATTTGATAAGCATAAGTTTAAAAAAAAAATATTTAAATATAATATTTTTATATAAATTTTGAAAGACAAATTTAATTGAAAATTAAATTGATTTCACCTCCATTTAAAATATATATCTCATTTAAAAAAAATTAATATAATACTTCATTTTATTTAAAAAATTCAATTTCAAACAAATAAATCTAAAAAAATCACAAACCAATATATTGAAATCTAACTAATTTTATTCAATTTAGATCAAATCCATAATAAACTTAATTAAATCCAATCTCAGTTTAAGATTAACAATGATATTTAAAGTTAATCCAAATGTAACAGGACAATAAATGTTATTTTTACGTAAGACAAACTCCCTTTTGCGAAGAAAATTATTTATTCTTATCACCTTATATTTATATAAATATCTTAAACTAGCAACGTTCAAATTCGAATTAAATTTTTTTATTTATGGGCTATTTAATTGGCTGAAAAAAAAAAACACAGCATTCCAAATACAAAGAAAAATAAAATTTTAGTATTTAGTTGGCTTAAAAAAAGAGTTTAATGTAAAATTTAAATGCATTCCTCTTTGGACATTTAGCTCAAATCCCGTAGAAAATAACTTTGTCTAATTTGAGTGATTTTTATTTACACCAATCAGTATAAAAAGGAGCTATGACTGCCCTTTTCCATGCCACTTGTCGACCACATTCATGCCCTAGTTGCTGTTGGGTTAAAATTTTAAACTAGGCCTAATTATAATCATAATTAGCAAATTCGCACGGTAAAAAAAATTAATAAATAGCCTAATCGTCATTTGAAGACGACTCGGCTTAACGATCCACGCCGCCAAAACAACGTGACGGCTCATCCATAATTATTTTTTTAAAAAACTAGTACCGCAGATTTTGCCCATATTGGCCTCCATCCGCCGAATCGAGAGCTTAAGATCGTTGGAATCATAACAAAATTTTTCACAACTTTCACGTTGATCAAAATTATGATTATACCGATATACATCGCTTTTGTGAATCGAAAACGCTTTACCTAAAATTTTGAGCCGCTTTGTTCATACACCATCCTGTCAATCAGTATCGTTGGAGTTGTAACAAAATTCTCAATAACTTTCATGTTGATTAAAAATTAAGATTATGACCCGATATGCAGCAGTTTTTATGAATAATATTATTTTAATTGAGATTTTACTAATAATGAAAGAAGAAGATTGTTTTAGTTAGTATCCATGGAGAATATTATTATGAGAAAAAAATATTGAAATAGTTCCACAAGGACATGGCATATATTACATCATTGTTACATTATATCAATTTAATTTTAGTATTCATTATATCATCTAGTTAAATCTAGATTGGATTTTTGAATTTTGAACATTTTTTTTAGTTTAATGTCCAATCTAATTTTCAAAATCATTGTGTTAACATAAAATTTTCATGAAATTAAAAAAAAATAAATCTAAAATTTGATATCACCATTGATTAAGTACATGCTAGCCCCTAGGAAGGGGCAGAACCAATCTCAATTTTGAGGGTGGATAAATTTGTTATACAAATAAATTAATTTAAATAAAATAAAAAAATAAAAAGGAAAGGCACACCATCAACCAAATTTTTTTTAAAAAATACACACCAATAACTATTTTTCAAAATAAAAGCTCATAGTTAGTCATTTTTTAAAATAAAATATTATTCATCATCATATCTTAATTGATTTTCTGTTAAATTATTATAAATCTCCAATTTGTGATAGATTTTTAAAGAAGAATAATAATTTTATAAGAAATAAAAATATAAGCTATTTAAAATTTACTAGAATCATCACTCTATGGATTAATTTTTTACTCCTATAACAAGAATCATCATCTCCATCTAATTAAATTTTAATAATATGGCTTTTAGTTGAAAATGTCTAGGGGAATTGCAGCTGCGTATCGGGTCATAATCGTAATTTTTTATCAACATAAAAGTTGTGAAAAATTTCGTTTCTATTCCAACGATACCAAGCTCACTCGATTAATCGGATGATACCGAGCAGTAAAATATCGCATGCGCCTAGTTTTTTTTTTAAAAAAAATTAGACGAGCTACCGTCGTCATTGAACTGACAACGGCCGACATTGACGACGTGATGCGTCGCTCAACGAACGACTAGGCCTATATTTTTAATTTTTTTTTGCTAATTAAGATTATAATTAGAGTCTAATTTAAAAATTTAGTCGTCGCTACTGCCATCTCCATCACCACTTGCTCGCTACAAGTAACCTATGATCACTGCCCCGCCTGCTAGTCGGTCATCATTCACCACCACTATTGCCGATGTAGTCGCCCAACTTCGACGATAGCTCACCACCGACGACTGCTATTAAGATTTACATTACTGTTACTTAACTCAAACCAAGTACTAAAAAAACTAATTTTTAAAATTGATTTACATTCATCTAAACAATCATAAAAATATTTGAATACATTATATTACGTTTACATTGAATTATTCATTATTTTTTCAGTCAAACAAATAATCATTTATTAAATTTGACTCTTGCTCCAACTAAAATATATATTAAATCCTTTTTATCAACTTTCTTCGAGTCAAATTTATAATTCTAATTAAATACTCATTCAATTCACCATTTCTTTCAAATTTGTGATGCCAATTGAAGATGCTACGGCACCAATATGGAAGAGAAATCAACTAATCTACAGAAGACAATTGTTTTCTTAGCCTCCTTGCGCCGATGATATGGAAAATATATTCAAAATTCAACTTGGAATACTGCATCAAAGATTTGCTTTAGTGGGCGATATTGACTAATGACCATAATAACGGGATAACTGGACGACGGTTTACTTAGAAATTTTTTTTTTTATTCCTTCTGGTCAAATTTGGAAGGCAGTTTAAGAACTTCAGTTTTCTGGCATTGATTTTATCATAACGGTAGGAATATTAGACCTTCTATTTGTTCTTCCTAAATTAATTTAAAATATTTTTAATTATTATTTAACTTTAATAAATATTATAAGAAAAAAATTAATATATATTATGTGAGCGAACCCAAACATAATTGAGAGGGGCAACTGCTTCTTGAATTTTATAATTTCTGTTAGATGAGATAGATAAATTAATTATTTATAACTTCTAAAAATTATTTTTATCTTTTTACTTTTATCTCAAATATAAATTTACATATCATGAGAACTAAGTATTTTCATAAAATTGATGATAATAATATTTTTGATATGATATTATTTTAATTGTTCTATATTATTTTTAATTTTAGATATGCAAATATATAAAACTTATTTAATCTATAGGTAAATTCTCATTGTATAATTAGTAACTATTTTTGAAATAAATGTAATAAATATTTGATTAAATAGCCATTATATTGATTTTTTAAAAAAAATTTAATTTTTTTATATATAAAATTTGAGTTCTTCTAATCTATAATTTTTTTTTTCTTTAATTATTAGTAGACTCGTTCAGTCAACGATCACACATAAAATAATTAGAGAAATTATACTGCATTAATAAAAATTATAATTTGAATTATTATATCAATTATACAAATAAAAATATATTGTCAAAAAAGATGAAATAGCTTTTGAAATGTCTAAAATATGATTTGAATAAATATTGTTAAAATCTAATCTTTTTTTATTCTAAAAAATATTTATTTATCATTATATATACATTGATATCATCAAATAAATAATAAGCCACATTTTAATCACCTAAATAAATATGGTCAAAACACATGTGATCAAGTTTGAAAATTTTTCTTTAAAAAGTTGTGGAGCTAATCTAGCAATTAAAAATCAATTATTTTTTACTAATAATTAAAACATAAAAGAATAAAATTATGGCAATTATATGGAGACTAATAAATATTTTAAAATGTAGGATGATATAACTAATAAGTAAAATATGAATACAATTTACATAACAATTGCATTCCAAATAGAATAAAACTTTAAGAGATGTTACATCACATAGGATAAAACAAGCATAAAATTTCTCAAATGATTCAAAAAAACAGTTGGCAGATGCAAAAAAATTGATTCTTCATCAATCAATTAATTTAGGTTACATTTGGAGGAGCAATATAGTGTGAAAATACACCTCTGCATCATTTGAGAATTACATTATGGTTGCATTTTGATTGTATTTTCAAAAATCTGCGGTATGACTGTTACATTTTTCAACTAAACCAAGCTACCTGTAGTGGTTGCCAGAAAGTTGCAATTTGACTTTTTTTAAAAAATAAAATAAATTTGTATACACATTGTAACTTCTTCATATAACAGTTTCATCACTATCTTTTCATATAGCTATAACTGTCCTAAACAGACCCTTAGACTGCCTAATTATATATTTGATATGACACTAAAATTCTACTAGTCGAAGCACGAACCTTGATGTCAAAAGCAAGTTGATCCTCAGTTGAAACTAGTCGAGATCAAACACTTAAAATATCTTTGAAAACTTTGTGATATCAGTTAAATCCATAAATAACTCTTAAGCATGGAGTGTTTAGTCAAATTGAGCGTCTTGACAAGTCGAATCTAACAAGCCCAAGATCTCATAATTCGCTTCGTTTGAGCATTCAAATACTTACAATACATCAAATGATCAAAGGAATCATTCGCCGTCCGTGAAGTGGAGTGGTTGATTTTACGTATTCTGAGAGTCACTCCTCCAATCTATAAATAGCCTCATTATACTATGCCCAAAGAGAGAGAGAGAGCTCTAAAGCTTGAAGATCCTCCAAACACACCGTCGTCCACCACCGGTCAACCACGCGCGCCGTGCCGATCCTGCCGTCATCAATCTCTGACGGTCTCCATCATGGCGACCTTTCTCGTTAGTCGATGCTCACCTCACCATCATCAGCTACCACTAACTATTACCACAGCGTGACTACATAGTTGTTGTTTTCTCATATATAATTCGAATCCGTTATCGGAAAAATTTTTACTCGACCGATACATAGTGGAAGATTTTTTTTATTTGGATTAGCCAGTGATTTTTTCTCTCTTTTCGAGGTTTTTTCACATAAAAATTTTTGAAGTTTTCTTGTTCACTCTTTAAATATCTGTATGTGTGTGCTGGATTTTATAACAAGGCTAAGGCGTAAACTTTCACTCTACGACAACTGATTTTCTAGCACGCAACAATATTATTAGCTAAAACTATTAATAGAACTTAAAGAAATTTTGATGAAGTATTTTGAAGGTAACTCTAAAATGATGCAATCATATTTATAAAATAAGAAGAAATTAAAAGGAAATAAAAAAAATGTAAGAAGACCTCATATGAATCTAGATATGGGTTATGATAGCTAAACATTTACATACACAAAGAGTCATTCATTGTAGATTGAATCATCTTTTATTAAAAATTCTTTCTTAAGGGTAGCTCTCGCTTCACTTTGAAAATAGTCATTCAATTGGAGGTGAAAACTTACAAAGAGAGTAAATGTTAAAAAGCAAAATGGTGATATGGAGGTTAATTTTAATGGTGGTGATCAATGGATAGTCAAATGATAAGATTTTTTTTTTCAAATTAAGTCTTCAAACTTAGTGGTGGAGTCAGAGTGTGCAATAAAAGTTTGGAGAATTAAAAGGAAAAGTTTTTTTTTTAATAAAAATAGTTGGTGGTAGAGTTAAAGTGTGCAAGAAAAAATAAGAAATAAGAAACATTGTTATTAAACTTGGTTTAGATATAAAAACTCGGAGAATTGGGAAATATATAAAGTGGCCTATAGAGATTGTAAGAAAGCAATATATAATGCACAAAATATAGCTTTTAGTGATTTATACAATAGATTAGATACTAAAGAAGGTGAAAGCTGTATGTATAAGTTAGCCAACTAAAGAGATAGGAGAAGTAAAGACCTAGTTCAAGTGAGGTGTATTAAGGATGAAAAATAATAAAATATTTTTCTTAGAAAAGGATATTGAAAATAGGTGGATGAGGTATTTTGATAAACTTTTCAATGAAAGATCCGAAGTACAATTGATTTTAGCAACTTTAATACCTAAACAAAAATAGAGAATTTTATTTTTATCGTCGTATTAATAAGTTTGAAGTTAGAGAAGCTTTAAAGAAAATGAAATGTTGAAAAATAGTAGGACCTGATGATATTCCAATAGAAGTGTGAAAATGTTTAAGAGATCAAGAAATTTCTTGGCTTACAAATCTTTTTAATGTTATTTTAAAGACTAAAAAGATGTCAGATGAGTGGAGAAAGAGTTTGTTGGTTCTTATATTTAAGAATAAAGGTGATGCACAAGAGTGTGCAAACTATAGAGGAATTAAGTTAATGTGTCATACATTAAAATTATGGGAGAGAGTAATTGAGCATAGGTTACTATGTTATATAAAAGTTTCTCACAATTAGTTTGGTTTCATGCCAGGTAGATCTACTACGGATGCTATACATTTGTTAAGAGGTTTGATGGAGAAGTATCGAGAAAGTAAGAAGGATTTACATATGATATTTATTGATTTAGAGAAAGCTTATGATAAAGTTTCAAGAGATGTTCTTTGAAGAGTTCTAGAATAGAAAGGAGTTAATATTGGTTATATTCAAGTAATTAATGATATGTATACTAGAGCTATTACTTGTGTCCAAACACAAGGAGGATTGACAAAATATTTTCCCTATTTCTTGGATTACATCAAGGATCACTTTAAGCCCTTATCTTTTTTGCTTTAGTTATGGATGTTCTTACTAGGCATTTAGAAGAAGATGTACCTTGGTGTATGCTTTTTGCTGATGACATTCTTCTTGTTGATAAGACTAGAGAGGGAGACCAAGAGAAACTTGAATTTTGGAGGTCAACATTAGAGTCAAAATGTTTTTGTTTAAGTAGATCTAAAACTGAATATATGGAGTGTAATTTTAGTTGTAGAAGTTCTAGCGGTAGTGTTGTGACATTAGGTGAACAAGTCATTAATAAGAGTGAGCGATTCAGATATTTAGGTTCTATTGTTCAAAATGATGGTGAAATAGATGGAGATGTTATTAGTAGAATTCAAGTTGGATGGTTGAAGTGGAGGAATGCATCTAGTGTTGTGTGATAGAAAAGTTCCACTTAAACTTAAGAAAAATTTATAAGATGGTGGTAAGACTTGCAATGACTTATAGTGCGAGAATGTTGGCCAATAAAAGATAAGCATAAGACTAAGTTAAGTGTTCTAGAGATGAGGATGCTCAGTGGATGAGTGGCTTTTTTAGAGATAAAATATGAAATGAGTATGTTGAGAAAAAGTTGGAGTAGCTTCAGTGGCAGATAAGATTAGAGAGAGTCGCCTTAGATGGTTTGGTCACATAAAGTGTCGATCGTTCGATGACCCGGTTAGGAGAGTAGATGCATTATTTGTCTTATGTTAAGAAAGGTAGAAGTAGACCTAAAAAGACTTGGTTACGATATATAAAAATGATCTAAGTATACTTGAATTAAATGAGAATTTGACACATAATAGGTCACAATGGAGACGAAGGATTCATGTAGCCGACCCCACTTAGTGGGATAAAACCTTGCTCTTGTTGTTTTTAAGTCTTCAAATACATGATACATTATTTGAGATGAACATGACCAAGCTGAAAAAAATATTTAATTTGTGAGTATATTTAATAAAATTTATTAATAAACTTTCTATTTGATATTTTCAAGGGCAAAATTTTAATTTGTCTCCTCCAAATATTAAAATTATGGAGTATTAGCATACATAGTGCAAAATTCTTATATATTTATGTATATAATATATGATCTTTTATATTTATATAAATAATACTCAAATTTTTAATATTACATAAAAAAGCATCATTATTAATTTTTATAAGTGAAATGCACTTTTTCATGTATAGAAAAGTGATATTAAGGTGTATTTTCATACATAGTACAATATTTTTTTGTAAATTTACCTATCTAATAGTTAAACTTTTTTATTTACTTAAATAGCACCTAAGTATTTAATATTAGAAACAAATAGCTCCATCACTAATTTTTTTATAGTGAAATGTTTCTTTTTTATGCATAGAATTTATTATTATTTTTTTTTTTTTGTAAATATCAAACTTTAGGTGCTAGATATGTAAATGCATAAGCATTGTGTGCTACATATGTAAATTTCTCAAATAATAAACTTTAGATGTTAGATATGTAAATGCTTAAAAATTTGTGCTATGTATGCAATTTTTTATAAAATTATTAATTATGTCTAGGTCCTTTTGAATGTTCTAAAATACAGCTAAACATATCTATCTTTTGCCTTAAGAACTTATTCCACAAGTGGCCAGAAGAACAAAAATTATCAAATAATATTTTTTTTAAGTAAACATGTACAGAGTAGTTAGCTTTCCAAAACTTTTTAAGTTATCTCAATAAAGTCTGACTGCATTCAATATAAATTTGGGTTTAGAACATATTTCTTTATACAAAATAAATTCAATTATTCCTTAAAATAAATTTGGGTTTAGAACATTATTTAGGTCTCCACCTTTATATAAAATTCCACAATATAAACACTTAAAACTGTATCTTCCCATTAGAACTTCTACATTTATTGAAGTGGTTTCACATTGAATTTATCTTCTTATGAACATAATGAGATGAATTGAAAGGTGCACTTTCAGATGATCCCATTCGAAAGATAAAAATTAGATGATTCTTAACTAAATAATATGTTACTTATTATTGTGCTTAGGTAAAAGCATATTATAATTCCCAACACAAAAGAAGTTATACTTCAAATATACTTGGTGTGTCAACAATTGACCTAACTCGTTAACCTCGTACAAACTTGACTAGAAAAATCAGGTTCAGACTGACCTAAATAAATTTTGGGTCGGGTTCAGATCAAAATATCTAGCCTATTTATTGTTATTATTATTTTTGCGCTTTGTTTTAATTGACCCGTATCCAAAGTTAATTCGATTTTGGCCCACCAATTTGAATTTGATCCATTCTAATCCTCTAACTTGAGATTGACCCGATTTAGACTCGTGAACTCGAATTTGACCCAAAATTTATGTCAAAATAGGTCAATTGAGTAGAGTTCAGGTTAGTTGAGTTTCGGTCCAAGTTTTCAACCCATATAATATTCGGGTCAGGTTCAGATTAAAGTGTTTTAAATTAAGTCAATTTTAGATCAGATCGAAACCCACCTCATCAACTCGTATTAACACTCCTAAATTATATGCATAGCATTAAAACAAACCTTCTTTATCATAAGAAAGTAAAGCATACTAGATTTTGCATTATTTCATGATAATATGTACAAAGCATCTCTCACTTTTATGAAATATGAATATAAGGAAGCAAGATAAAATTTTTAAATATTTTTATGATTTTTTATTTAACTTTTGAATTTAATATATTTTAAATGTAATTTATATTAATAATTCTTTAAAAGAGTTAGTTTGTAAGGTAGTGAAAATAATTGAAATAGGCTTAAGCTTGATTTGGTAGCTCATCAAGCTTAATTTATGAGCTATTTATTGAGCAAAATCTAGATCATTTAGGAGTTAAATTTACTCAATTACACCCATCGATTAGCATATTTTATACAAAATTGATAATGTATAATAAATAAAGATTTGGCTATAGCTTTTCTCTAATACATAAAAGCGTTCGCAATATCTCACGAAAGCTTCTTATAGCCTCAAGGAATCGTTCTTCAATAGTTCAATTTAAGAGAATCTCATTTGAAAATAAATGATACATTTTTTATTTAGTTTTAAAAAAATTGGGAATCAATGTATAATTTTATATAGAAAAAATTATTTCAAAATTTTGACAATAACTTTTACAGATTTTACCAACTAAGAAAAAAAAAACTCATTATTCAATAATGGAATTTGTTTACATAAAAAATATCCTATTCTTTAATATAATCTTAATAAGAATAATTTTACATAATTTTAGCCTCAAAGAAATGATTTTTAAATAAAAAACTGTCAAACTTTGTAAAATCAAGTTTACATTATTTAGTATTAAAAATGTCTCATACTTTAATAGAATTTATAACTTATATTCAATTGTTGAGCCAAAAAAAAAAAAAAAATCCACATGATGGTTTATGAGAATGGCCAAAAAGCATCTTGTGGATTATTATTATTATTTGGCTTCACAATTGAATAATTGTTTCTTATAAGTAAAAAAAATTACTAAAATGAGAGCCATTTTTAATATATATATATATGTTACAAAGACATAGCTATACTACCGAATTTTAATAATATTGCACTACCTATTAGTATATAATATGTATGTATAATTTGAATTATGTATACATACTACATATTATATACATAATCAGATAATATAATGTTATTAAAGTCCGGACATAGAATTACACCTGAACTTTGTAATAATTTTTAGTATAAATGTTTTATAAACATATTTGAAATTTAGGAATTTAAAATTTTTCTGCATTCTTCAAAATCTTGACTTATACATAATATCTTATAAAAAAATATTAATTTTTGTTGTGCTAAAATCAATTCTAGAGTGAAAGTTTATGTGCCTTTTGTTGTATCCAAAACGACACTATTTAAAGAGTGAACAAGAAAACTCCAAATTTTTTGCTGAAAAATCTCAAAGAGGGAAAAATCACGGCTAGAAAATCTTCCACTATGTATGTTTGAGTACAAAATCTTCCCGATACGGATTACGATTACATATGAGAAGGGAACAACAACTATGTAGTCGCTCAGTGGTAGCGCTTAGTGGTAGCAGATGATGGTGAGCAATGAGGACATCGACCGATGAAGGTCATCATGATGGAGGCAAAGATTGAGGCGAGGATCGGGCAGTGGCGGCGGCGGTGGTTGGCGTCCGTCAGTGGTGGA
The DNA here is from genome assembly GCA_021442155.1 of Cymbidium sinense. Classification (NCBI taxonomy): domain Eukaryota; kingdom Viridiplantae; phylum Streptophyta; class Magnoliopsida; order Asparagales; family Orchidaceae; genus Cymbidium; species Cymbidium sinense. The sequence goes on from CM038221.1 coordinate 189,551,164, forward strand.
TTGTACTTGAAGAATCTTCTTAGCTTTGGGCTCTCTCCTCTCGCTTGTTTTTGGGTCTTCATATGAGGAATGAGATTTATAGATTGGAGGTGGCGTCTCAATACATGCAAAATCCAACCACTCCACTTCATCGACGCTCGTAATGATTCTTTTGATCATTTGATATATTTTAAGTATTTGAATGCTCAAATGAAGTCAAAATTATGAGATCTTGGGCTTGTTAGATCTGGCTCGTCAAGACGCTCGATTTGACTATAAACACTTTATGTTTAAGAGCTATTTATGGATTTAACTAATATCCCAAAGTTTCAAATGATATTTTAAGTGATTGATCTCGACTAGTTTCAAAGATCAACTTGCTTTTGACATCAAGATTCATGCTTCAACTAGTAAAATTTTCAGTGTCATATCAGTTGCCCCCTATTTTTGGATGACATTATCTCAATCATTCAAAAATATATATGTCGAATACTTGAAAATAGCAGATTCTTCAATGAAATTTGCGGGTCCATTAGCCATTCATTTTGAGAGAGCAGATTTTCATGTAAGTGATTATGATGCGGAGCGAAGTGCGTGAATGTATGCAGACAGATAAGATTTTGGAGTTATGGATCCATCAGGCACTTACGGTGCTGAGGCATCCTGCACCTGGTAGCGGCCAGCGGCGGCGCTCTGCTCATATGCTTGACGTGGCGGGTGTGAGCAGGGGGGCGCAGACGCTATTCTCTTGGCGTGGGTGTCTGTGAGGCAAACCGCGATGAGGGTATTTTCGTCCATTTTTGTCCATTTTCCACGATTTTGAGCAGTTTTAAGCCATTTTTCTTATATTTTTGACTTTTTTGCCCTTATAGGGGTATATAAAAGCCCCCTAGGGCCAAGAGAGAAGGCACATTCTCTTCTTCTTGAGAGAAGGTCGTTTGTAGGTGATCAAGGCCCATAGTTCATACGGCGAGGCTCCGATTTTCCCTCGAAAGAGGCATCAACTGCCCTTGTTGGATCGACCGGGTTCGGAGGCAATCAAGGCCCATAGTTCATATGACGAGGCTCTGGTTTTCCCTCGAAGAGGCGTCAACCCTTTGTCGGACCGGCCGTTGAGGTGATCAAGGCCCATAGTTTACTGGCGAGGCTCATTTTCCCTCGAAAAGCGCTCCACTTGTCGGACCACCGGGTTTGGAAGGCAATCAATGTCAGTTCATCTGGCCGACGGTTTTCTCGAAGCGTCAATTGCCCGGACCGGCCGGGTTGGGCGATCAAGGCCCGTAGTTCATACGGCGAGGCTCCAGTTTTCCCTAGAAAGAGGCATCAACTGCCCTTGTCGGACCGACCGGGTTCAGAGGCGATTATCGGCGACGGTGATGACGAGCGGTGACGGCCGACGTCAGTAGTTGGCGAGGATGACCGGCGTCGATGGTGGTGACCGGCGGAGATTGCCGGCAATGGTCGGTGGGGATGACCGGTGATGATGGTGGTGACCGGCGGAGATTGCCGACGAAGGTCGGCGGCGGTGATGATATTTGACCTATCCGAGGTTGTTTGTTAGAGTGTTACCCGATGACGTTAACCTGTGTGGAAGAGGTCGTGAGAAGTCCACCAAGGATTTTTTGACCTATCCAAGGTTGTTTGTCAGAGTGTGACTCAATGACATTAACATGTATGAAAGAGGTTGAATTGAATCCGCTGAGAATTTTTGACCTATCCGAGGTTGTTTGTCAGAGTGTTACCTGATGACATTAACCTGTATGAAAGAGGTCGAATTGAATCCGCTGAGAATTTTTGACCTATCCGAGGTTGTTTGTCAAAGTGTTATTGATGACGTTAACCTGTATGGAAGAGGTCGCGGGATGTCCACCAAGGACCTTTTGACCCATCCTAAGTATAAGCCAAAATGTTACTTGACTTCTTACCTGTATGAAAGAGGTTCGATCAAGTCCCCTTGGGATTGATTATGCCCCGATTGAGATACAACGTGAGTTGTATATTTCTCAAGTGGGAGAATTAAATGAAGGAGAAATAAGTTTGTAAGAAAAAGCTATAAATTCATTACTTTGATAAGTTTGGCGATACAATCATAAGACTATTATTTTAACACAAATATAAGTTTCAAGAGGAAATGACAACAGCAACAACAAGTCTTTGTCCCACTAAGTGGGGTCGCTACATGAAGAGGAAGCGACAAACGAGACAAAATAAAAGTTGCAATAATTATGCAAGAGGAATTGATAATATTTTTGAGATTCAGTGTTCCAAGTTCGGGGTAGAGTTTTTCCTTAGATCCTTGAGCTTGAATGTTCCGGCTTGACCATAGCTATATACATATGGTCCATCCCAAAGGTGGTGAGAGTTTATTGCATTGAGGGCCTCTTTGCCCAGCTTGAGACAGTAGGACCAAGTCATCACGGATATGGATAGATTTTACTCTTTGGTTGAAGTGGACCCTTTGGTGATAGAAGCGGTCAAGTAGGGCCATGTCACGAGTTTGGGGAGTAGGTCCAGTCTTTGTGAGTTTTCTTCATTACCATCATGATCGAATAATTGAACTCTTGGAATTGGAACCCGATATCTTGGTATAATAGCTTATGCCAAACACAAGTTATATGGATGTCTCACCGGGGTGGCGATGTAGTGTAAGCCAAAGAACATTAGAAAGCTCATGAACCCATTGCCCCCCAACCTTCTCAAGAAATATTTTTAGTCCTTTGAGTATAGTCCTGTTAGTAGCTTCAGTCTGCCCGTTAGTTTGAGGATGTGCTACAGTCGTATGCAGTGAATGTGAAGATCTTTGCAAAAGGACGTAAAGATTTTTCTAGTAAATTAGGTTCCATTGTCAGTGATGATCTTTGCAGGAATACCGAATCGACATACTATATTTTTCCAAACAAATTATTTAGCATTTGCCTCCATGATTTTAGCAAGTGGTTCGGCTTCCACCCATTTAGTGAAGTAGTCGATGGCTAAAATGATAAACTTTCGTTGCCCTGACGCTATCGGAAAAGGTCCCATGATATCAATTCTCCACTGAGCAAAAGGCCAAGGGCTTTGAAGGGATGAGAGCTTTGTATGTGGCATGTGAGAGAGGTTAGAGTGCAACTGACAATTTGTACATTTTTTTGTGAACTCCAAGGCATCTTATTTCATCGTAGGCCAATAGAACCCTTGTCTTATAATTTTAAGAGCTAGCACCCTTCCACCTAGGTGTTCTCCACATATCCCAGTGAACCTCTCTTAATGCATGTCGACCTCACGAAGGTGAGAGGCATTTGAGGTGGTCAGAGAAAGCTCGTTTGTATAGTTCACCTCTGATAATAGTAAAGTTTGAAGCTTGTCTTCGGAGATGAGTTACAGAAGTTGGGTCTTTAGGAAGGGTTCCTTCTTGTAGAAAAGACAGGATGGGGTCCATCCATGAATATTCCTTTATCTCATTAATTGTTTGTATTACCCACGACCTTGGGATGCTAGGAAAATATATTTCTTCAACATGCTTTCTCTTAAATAGATCTCCAGTAGCAGATGTAGCAAGCTTAGCGAGCGTCAGCTCGAGTATTCTTCTCTCGCAGTATGTGAATGATTTGATGTGTCTTAAAATGGGCAAGAAGAGACTTTATCAAGTGGAGATATTGCACTAGCTGAGGATTATGAGTATTAAAATTTGCCTCAACTTGGGAGGCGACAAGCTGAGAGTCAGTGTGGATTACTAAGTCTTGAGCTTCACAATCAATGGTGAGTCTCAACCCTGTGATGAGAGCCTCATATTCCATATTATTGTAAGAAATTTTAGGTGAAGTCCATACTCTAAGGTATTCTGCTGGGGGGAAATAAGTAAGATTCTCGCACCAGCACCGATATTTCCTGAAGCTCCATCAACATACAGGGTCCATTGAGGAGACGAAAGGCGTGTAGTAGATAGCTCCTCTGGAGTTGGGGTAGTGCATTCCACTATAAAGTTTGCAAGTACTTGAGACTTTATAGCAGGCCGAGATAGAAAATTTATATCAAATTCTCCCAATTCTACAGACCATTTAATTAACCTCCCAGATGCTTCTGGTTTCTGTAGGATGGCCCTTAATGGTAAATGAGTGTAAATGCCGATACTATGAGCTTGGAAGTATGGATGCAATTTTCACGCTAAGAAAACTAAAACCAGAGCCACCTTATCTGCAAGTGGATAACAACTTTCTATATCGAGAGAATTTTGACATAGTAAATTGATTGTTGTATCCCATTTTCTCTCTAAAGCTTATCACGTGGGAAGAGACGAGATATAAGTATAGCATCTCTCCTTGATAGGCTTGGATAGTAAGGGTGGAGATGCTAAATACTCTCTTAGTTGCTCAAAGCATCGACATTCATCGGTCCATTATTATTAGCTCCCTTTAATATTTTAAAGAATGACAAGTATCCATCCCAGAACGGGCTAGGAAGCGGGATAACGCAGCAATTCATCCATTCAAACGTTGAACTTTCTTAATATTCTTTGGAGGAGTCATATCTTTGAGAGCTTTGATTTTCTCGGGGTTGGCCTCTATCCCACGGTGGGTTACCATAAATCCAAGAAATTTTCCCGACGTAACCCCAAAAGCACATTTGGTTGGGTTGAGTCGCATGTTATAACGTCGAAGAAGGTTAAAGCATATTTCTAAGTCAGAAATATGTTGTGATTCTTCCAAGCTTTTCACTAACATGTCATCCACATATACCTCCATTGTGCGGCCTAATAAGTCTTTAAAAACCTTATTCATAAGTTATTGATAAGTAGAACCAGCATTTTTTAACTCAAACGACATAACTTGGTAACAGTATAAACCTTTATTTGTTTGAAATATTATAGCTTCTTCATCCGTTGGGTCCATTTTTATTTGGTTATAATCAGAGTAAGCATCCAAAAAACTGAGCATTTAATGTCCAGATGTAGCATCAACCAATTGATCAATTCGAGGAAGAGGAAAACTATCTTTCGGGCAATTCTTGTTAAGGTCATTAATGTCACATTCTTCTCTATTTATTTTCTTAACCATGACAACATTTGCTAGCCATATAGGGTAATGTACCTCTTGTATCCCGCTTCTAGAAGCTTGTTAACTTCTTGCTCAATAGCTTGGAGGCGATCAGGTGCAAAATTTTGCTTCTTCTAGATGATCGGTTTGAATGTTGGTCTTGAGGAGTGCATGATCACATTGGGTCGACATGTCCCGGACTCCAAGCGAAGATTGTCTTGATTCTCGCAAGAAGTCTATGTATTTTCCCTTTATTCGTTTGAGAGCGGATCCAACTTGCTTGTTGATGGTTGGTCATCGATGCAATGAGAGCAAGTCTTACGGGGAAAGCTTTGATACTCTTCATCTCAAAATTAAAATCTTGATCGAAGGTCATAAAGGCGTGGTTGAGCTTATCTGAGGTAGCATGATTGCGCTATCTGTTGATTTTCACAGACCACCCCAACTCAACGGGTTGGAAATTTCATCTTGAGATGAGATCCTGAAGTGACCGAAAATTGATTGGAGGGCCTTCCAAAGATAGTTATATCGAATCGACTTAACCACCATGAATTGGATTAGATGAGTCACTTGTCGAGAAATTCACAAGGACAACAGAAGGGTGATTGTCCCTCTACTTGCAGGCGATTATCAAACCCGTATAATGGTCTTGCAGCGGGTTGGAGGTTTTCCCTAACCAGGCCCATGCTAAGAAATGTGGAGTAAAATAAGACATCTACAGAACTTCCATTGTCAATCAAATTTCTCTTAACATTATAGCATGGGTCATCGATCTCTGCTCTGATGACAAGTAGATCTTGATGAGGAACATGGACTCCTTCTAAGTCTGAGTAATTTAAAGTGATGGAATGATCAATTCAAGACTTCTTTAACTCTCACTCTTCAAAGGTGGTAATGAGAACTTGATTAGATAGTATTGGTCTCTTTATTTTCAATTTCTCCAAGTTTGATGATTATTTTATTATTTACGTGATGATTGTCTGGTTGCCCCAGGTTGAGGTATGTTTATTTGATTCGATTGATTCTTCACAAATCGACGTAGATATCCTTGTTGAATGAGCTTCTCAATATCTTCTTTAAGTTGTTTGCATACCTCAGTAGTATGTTCATGACTTCAATGGAAGTGATAATATTGCTCCTGATTTTCTGAATTTGGTTTCAGTAGATGTGGCCACTTGATATTTTCTTCATCTCAAATAGCCATCAGGAGGTTGACAGGAGACGTGTTCAGCGGCATGTATTCCTTTTTTATTCGTGGTTCATGTCGTTGATATGGGGGTCGTGGAGGGAGATCACGACTGCCTTGTTGCTTCTTTTGATGGGACAATCGGTCCACATTCCCTGAGGCGCTCTTACATTTTCTTGTATATTGTTCAAATTATTTGTGATGGACATTAATGGCCTCATCGCAAGATATTTGTGCTTCCATAAGATGAACTAAGTTGGCATATGAGCGGATCGTGTCTCGCATTAGTGACGAGTAAAAAGGCCCTGGATGGAGCTCTCCAAGGAAAACTCCTCTCAAGTTGGTCTACTCGTATTTAGCTTCTAAGGAGAACCTCGTATTCCTTAAGTGATTCACCCTCATTTTGATGAATGCGGAGAGATGGGAGGAATCTTTAATGATCCTCAGTTTGCAATGAAGCTCTACAAAAATCTTGGCAAGTTCATCAAAAGTATGGATAGATTCCTTTGGAAGGGAGTAGAATCAAGTCAGCTTGTCCCTTGAGGGTAGGGAAAGACGACAAAGAAGTGTGTCGAGCTCGTTGGATATGCATGATGGTCCCGTAATGGTGGATATGTTCATGTTTATATCATAGGAATCAATGCTCGGAAGCTTGAAACCCACGAATAGGATGTTGAAGAATAGCTTCATCTAAAGGTGAGGATTTCTCATAGTGAGGAAGATGATTTGTCTTGAAGGTGAAATTGTCTTGCATTAAGCATCATAATTTTACCGCATTATAATATGATAGTGGGTCAATAGGGCGAGAATGTGTCAAGCTACTAGCAATAATTGGTGGATTAGATCGGTTGGAGCCGCGTGATGGATGAGTAGAACTAGCGGTGTCGAGGAGATGATCATGGTCTCTATCGAGAACTTCATTGTCAAGGAGATTAGCATTTTGACCTCCCACGGCTAACGATCGATCTTGGGGAGATGTGTTTGTCGTGGTAGTGACTGTTGTGTTCCTCACAAAAGTTGGATCATGTCATTTTGAGACTCTTCCATTCGGTGGACACGATCTTCTAAAGAGATTCCCATCGTGCCTTCTACAGCAGTCTATCGGAGAGTGAGGCAGTTTGGTGTCCTTGGTTCAAGATTGGTTTCTAGTGGCGAGTTGGCGGGAGGCTCGGTTGTTACAGTGTTGCTTTATTGGCCATAGAGGGTATTCCGAAATTGTGATTAAGGGTTCTTTTCCCACGGCAAGCTGTTGCATCTTTATAAAACCAGTTGAGGTAGAGTGAAAGTTTCACGCAGCTTTGTTGTGAAATCAGCACACATATTTAAAGTGAACAAGAAAACTCAATTTTTATGTGAAAAATCTCAAAGAGGGAAAAATTATGCTAGCATAAAATGTTTCCACTATGTATCTGTACAAAATCTTCCGATAACGGGATTACAAGATTGTATATGAAGAGCGATAATGTAGTCACGTTGGTATATGATTCTTAGTGGTAGCAGATGATGGTGAAAACGGCGAGGACATCGGCCGACGTGAAGGTCATCATGATGGAGAGCGACAAAGATTGGACGGCGAGATGTGGCGGTGGTTGGCCGGTGGTTCGTCCGTCGATTAAGGTGATTGTGCTTGGAGAATATTCTAGCTTTAGAGCTCTCTTCTCTCTCTTATTTTTTGGGTCTCTTCATATGAGGAATGAGGGCTATTTATAGATTGGAGGAGTGGCGTCTCTGTAAATACATGCAAAATCTGAACCACTCCACTTCATCGGACGGCTTAGAATGATTCCTTTGATCATTTGATGTATTTTAAGTATTTGAATGCTCAAATGAAGTCGAAATTATGAGATCTTGGGCTTGTTAGATCCAGCTCATCAAGACGCTCAATTTGACTATAAACACTCCATGTTTAATAGCTATTTATGGATTTAACTGATATCTTAAAGTTTCAAATGATATTTTAAGTGCTTGATCTTGTCTAGTTTCAACTAAGGATCAACTTGCTTTTGACATCAAGATTCGTGCTTCGACTAGTAGAATTTTCAATGTCATATCAATTTTATTACTAATAAATGCGGGATTGACCATTTTGTTGATAGACTTTACTTTTTTTTGAAAAATTTGAGGGCAAAAGCCAAATTCATTCCAAGGTATAAAATAAAGTAATAATTTCAAGAAATAATAAAAAATAGGGTAAAACACAGAGACCAATTACAAAAGAGATAACAAGCACAATCATATCATTTAGCCAAAAGATGCTCTTGACGGTGAGACATGCCCAATGGAACATCCATAGTAATTGAGAGGCAAAAGTAAAACAAATTACTTAGACTCTTTTGCAATTATCTCATCTTTATGAAAAGCATTCAAGAAGTTGTATTCGGAGCCAGTTGGCTTTTCTTGCCTGTTTGACTGCCATGTGCGGGTGGTGGGGCTGTCAGCGTTCCCTTTATAAGTTCTTTGAATTTAATTTATGTGACTTTTATTAAGCATTTCTTAAAAAGTTATAAATTTATTGATAACTTTCCTCTTTACACAAGAAAAGAGGAAAGTGGGTGCTTTTTTAAGGAAGAGAGCTATTATCCACATAGGATTAATAAAATACCATCTTATCTAAGAATATAGTAGTATTGGCTCAAAGGTTGAATCAAGTTAGATTTGACAAGAACTCAAATGCCCCTTTTATTATATAAAAATGGATAGAGACACATTATCATCTTCCTTCAAATTCAATAAATAACAATCCACCATTATTATCTTGATTTAGAGATAACCAAAGATGATCTCAATGAGATCTCAATGCCAAAAAGATCAAGATGATAAAGGGAGGCTATTCTATTGATTTTTTTTTCAATATTCAAGATCATTTTATAAAATATGAACTTAAAAATTCTGCTTAAAACAAAAAAATTACGTACCTTATATATAGACTTTCTGTTTAAATCATTTGATGTTGAAGTTATGTCTAATCAAAATGAGCAAAATTGGCGTAAATTTTAGCCGCTAGTTTAGCCATCATGATTGATATTAAATTTATCGAGAAAGACTTCATCAGCACTTAATTGTTGAGAGGATTTCAGTGGAGAATTAATCAAAGGGATGGTTAAGGATAGTTATTTGACTTCTAGGGATAATATAGAGTTGAAATTACATAAAACTTTCCTACTATGATTTAAACTAGGTCAATTACTCTAGTGGCATAAAATGTAAATCCTTGAATTAGGCTGTTAAAAGTTTGCCAAGTGCCCTAGAATATCTAGGTGGTTAATTGAAAGTTAGATTGCAAGCTAGACCAAACCAATTTATTAAGGAAGATCTATATCCAGACTCCGCATGAAATAATTTCTCGCGGAGTGTCTTATAAATATATTTGAAATTTAGGAATTTAAAAATTTTCTGCATTCTTCAAAATCTTGACTTATACATAATATCTTATGAAAAATATTAATTTTATTACTAAAAAAAATGGGGATTGTCCGTTTTGTTGAGAAACCTTACTTAAAACAGCCTTTAGATTTTGCAATTATTTCACCTTTATAAAAAGCATTTTTTTCCGAAGAAGGGTGTATGCGGCGTCAGTGGGCTTTCCTTGCCTGTTTGGCTGCCATGTGTGGGGCTGTGAGCGTTCCCTCTATAAGGTCTTTGAATTAAATTTAGGCAAAAATTTTGAAATAAGCATAATTATAAATATAATTAGCAGATTAAACACGCTTAAAAAATAATTTAAAAATAGGACATTGTTTACCGTACTCAGATCGCTGTCAGCAGGCGGCTTAATCAATTTTTTTAGCGGCTCAGAGATCGGGGATCTCTCGTTTCTCTCTAGGGCAGCGAGATCTCTCTTAGCCGCTAATTGCCAGCCATCATCAAGGTCGACTCAGCCTAGCGATCCACTTTAAAAGGTATTTTGTTCTTTTTTTTCAAAACAAATGAGTAATATATGCATATGTATATGCATTTGTTTATAATGATTTAATCATATTGTGAATCTAACTTATTTTAGTATTTTTTAGGTATAATATTCATGTGAAATGATTATCGCACCATTATGTTGTGTAATGTGGAGATTGGAGTTAGAGTGAGTTATAGGGAATGTGATTAATTACTCTTTGCTATTTGAACATATATCTCTAAGTATCCTATATTTTTGTTGTTTGAAGTGATTATATAAGAATGTGATTAATTCTTTTCTGTCTCTTTAATAATTTATTTATTGTATCCCAAAATATAGTAACCTTAATATTTGAAATGTAATGAGTTATGAATTTATAATTTCTCTATTAGGTTGGGTTGATAAATTGGTTTAGGTTTGTTTGATAGATGATTGAGTTAAGCTAATTTAATGGTTTAGCTAATTATTTATTTTAATGGTAATTGATTTAATTATGATTTTAAAAATATATGGATTATTTGTTTAATAGTTAATTTTAATTAATCGATTAGTACTTCTAAGAATTCATGGATGAACTATGTATGGGCATTTACTATTTATTTGTAAAATCATAAATATTTGTTATTTGTGTTTTATAAGATAACGATTAATTTAAATTTTTTAAAAGCTCTGTCAACATTTCCACTTAGATATACATATTTGATTGAAAATGAGTTCAAGTGTATGTGCAGTCGTATTATGGCGGCAACTTAGTGTCGGTGGCGATTTCTTCCCTACGTATATGGCGGAAAATCATCCATATTAATTTCTAGCTAATTTTAGTGTTCAAGATCAATCATACGGTCACTAAGCGTTGATTACCCTTTGAGATTAATCTTATATGTAGGTTCCCTGTTGGTGCAGTTTCATTGCTACATTTAAATGATGGCCGAAGTTTGTGAGTCAATCATCATGAAATTCATTTGTCATATATGTTGAAATTGAAATGAAACAAAGCGTCGATTCAAGCGCATGATTATACTACATGAATTCCCACAATTGAAACTTCTAAACACCACTCATAGGACCTCATAGGTAATTTGTTTGAGCGCTTGTTTGTGTTCAAATTTTCATCTTAACAAACACTGCATTATGTAAGCGTGTGATATATTTGCATCTCTATTCATGCTAATCATATGGATTCTTCCATAAATATGGATGAGTACCATTATAATGATGTGGCTCCTCCGGCATGAGGTTGAACAATGCCCATTAACAGTTTCTAGATGATACTTAAGGTGAGATGGGAGAATAACGTATCCAAATGCGCATTGATGAGATATTAGAGATTACTCTAACAAAACAGACCTTTGAGGAAAATATGTTTAGTAACAATGAATAAGTTCAAGCACAACAAGAATGGATGAAGAACTAAACTTTGATGGTCTTAATTCTTTTTTCTGAAGATAATTTATTCTAATGACCTAACGAGGAATGTGTTTCCATGAAGAACACCTCAAGTTTGATTAGTTGGTCAATCACAAATAATGTGGAATATGTCACATGTGATTCTAATAAAGAGGTTCACGATACATTGCATTCATATTGATAATCTAACATGCCATGTTTGTGGCGTCAACATGCTCGAGCAAGCAAGAGGCTTTGGTGCTTGGGTGATTTCAAGTATATGTCAAACACATGTTCTCATTCAATCTGATTACATAGGCAATGTATCAATTTATTAGTTCTACATACACATGTTATCATGTCTTGGACTTGAAACTAGAAAATTATTGGTGAATGGACTCAAAGTTTGATCGAGTTTTAATATATGAAAGCATGATGTGCAAACTATCTCATATATTTGGTACGGAAGAATGTATCATTTCGGATATTCATATTGTTGTATGTTCTTATGCACTAATATCAATCCATCAAGCATTCTGGTCAATTACGCATTTTCACTTTTGGACCATCCATAGTTGGTTACATTTCAGACTAGTGTTGAGTCTTGATGGTACTTTTCTATTGAGAAAGTATAGAGGCACTTTACTAATTATTGTTGGTATCAATGCTAATAATAGTTTGTACCCTCTGACATTTGCTATCTTTGGTTTGCTTTGACTTTGGTTTATTTTCACCACAGCGAATATTTCATAGCGGTTGGTGAGATGGATCTTGTCGTGCATGATTCTTGGTGTTTTGACTATATAGACGGCTACATGGAGAATTAGATGGCTTTCATGGTAGATTACACATTGGGACATCCAGCGATGTCTATACCTCTCATTCTTACATTTGGACGTCACATTTCACATGGGGCAAGCAGCCAAACATGCCATTCATTTGTTGGACATATGGTGAGTTCATTTGGCGTCTATTTGGATATGTCGATCGAGTTCGGATATGTCGAAATACATATCATATAGGATGCTTATAAAGATACGTGGTAGTACATCTCCATTTTCACTATTAGGATCGACCCATTTAGAGTTTAGCATTAGATCATGTTTATTATATATGAGACAATGAGGCAACAAGACGAACATGGCGGATGTACACTTTTTTGGTATTAATGGGAGCATTTACATGTTGGTCGACACATTTACCCTTGATTAGTTGGAGGGTTTAAGTATTATTGCAGATGGAGCGAGGGTTAAGATGACACACACTCATGTTAAATGTCTGACGAGCTTGATGGGTTGCTTGAGATCAGTATGACCAAGTGCACTTTGATTATTTTTTTTGTAAAATTACTATATGATCAATGATATAAATGGCTTCCATACGAGTGGCGAGATGTTTGTTTTACGTGAGATATACTTTCCATTGATCGGTTAAGCGAATTGAGTGGTACCTCCTTAAATCTTTCTGCCTATCATGCGTAGATCCCATAGATCCTTCATTTGAGTCAATGGATGGGGAAAGTGCGTTTTGGGTTGAACCACCAGTTTACATATTACAATGGGAGGCCATACGATGCCATTTATCTTGGTGTAATTCCACCTGACGGTGATGACATGAGGTGGTATCGATCACGGGCCTCCATACATGCTTAGGGCTTCACCATACCGACCACTACTATCCTTGTGTGCTCCAGGCGATGGTAAGTCTAAAAAAATTTTATGTTATTCAAAAAATTTATATATTTAAACATAATTTCTTTGTCTTCACGGAGGAACATATCTTGGACACACATGATATATTCCAGCTTATTTTGGGAGATCGACGATTTTCAGATTCAATCAATACTTATGAGGAGTTATGCATGAAACTTAGGAAGGATGCATATCGATAGCATATCGATGTACGAAGATGGTTCTATGCGGATCCGATCTTGTCTTCTACTTAGATTTGATGCGTCCATCATCCATGCGGTCTTCGGTCATACATTTACCCCATATACTCCGTCTCCGGAAGGTATGTTAAATTTATTATAAGCAGTCTTCCATATATCCTCACGCGCATAAATAGATGCATGCTCAGTCCCCTTTTAGCGACCATCGCAGGAGATACCAGATGTTACACCACTTGATTACAGCATACCCGGTGAGATGATGTGCGGCATCGGCATCGTGCATGTGGCGACCGCACATTATATTCCGGTGGCGCGATTTCACCACTCGTGCCGCGTCATTAGATGTACTCTAGCATATTAGTTGTAGATCATATGATATAGCTTGATAGTTGTTCTAATTGTTTTTTATATTTTCGTGTTGAGATGACACCATTTATCTATGTAATATATTTCAGTTTAAATAAATTGCTTCTTCCAATTAAGAAATATCTTCTTAACCATGTCGGTATTTAACTTTTAGAGAATTTCGTCGATTTTTTAAATTTTCCAAATTGCAACTAAAATTTTTAACAGAAACATCGAAATTTCTTATGCGAGGCGCCAAATCTCAATTCTAAGTCAACATGAAAGTCGTGGACAATTTCGTTTTGATTCTAACAATACCAAGTTATTTGGAATATCGACTCGATATTATCAAAATCGCAATTAATTTTTTTAATTTATTTTCAATTAAATTAATTTAATTACGTAAACATAGTCTGATTAATTTTAGACATTTGATTTATTCAATTTTTTAAAGTGCCTAATCCGCTAATTACGTTTATAATTATGATTTAAAAATTTTGCCTTTAATTTATCACGACTTTTTAGTATTTCTTAAAAGTTATATATATATATATATATATATATATATATATATATATATATATATATATATATATATATATATAGTTTTTTTGGTATATCTAGAAAATAATTTAATTTTGAAAAATATTACATTAATGATAGAACATTATGAAAATATTATCTAAAGTTGAGAAATATTCTATAAAAATTGAGATAACTTTAAATTAATGAATTTTTTTAATAATTATAATATTACTCTATATTCTAGATAATATCCAAATTGAAAAATATATGTTATAAAGTTATAAAGTTTATAAGAGGATTAGGAATGAGATCCCAATGATCCCAAAAAAAAAAATGTCATTTAAAACAATTATTTTGATCTTTTTTACTTGATTTAATTAAATATTTAAATATACAAAATATTTTATTATTTCAAATAAGATAAATTTATTATGATTTTTTTAGGTTTTATATATTATGTCTTAGTGGTTATTTTCTAAATCTAGTCAATTGAGAACTTTCAAGTCAAAAGATTAATTAACTATATATTATATTAAAATAACTTAATCATATCACTTAAAATTCAATTAATTGCTCTAACCATTTATAACTATTATGAATTATTTACAAAGATTAGAGTAGAGATTTTGCAATATTCCATGAACTTTTGATGAATTTGAGTTTTTTTTTTTGAGGTTAACTTAATTATATTTCTTTTATCTTTAATCATATATATATATATATATATATATATATATATATATATATATATATATATATATATATAAATCAAATTTCAAATTTATGAAAGCTTTCATATGAGTCCAAGCTCAACTTTAAGATTTCATTTAATTTATGATCATTTAAAGTCGATTAAAAAAATTATGTATCTTGATTAATTAGGTAGATTATTAATTACAATAATTAGAATATTAGTTATTTAATTTTAATTATAATTTTCTTTAGTTCAAAGTGTCATTCAGATTCTAAGGAACATTAGTTTATATATTTTTAGAATATGATTTGAAATAGTTATAAATTCTCAAAATCTTGTGTAACTAACTAGTTAGTTAAAGTTCTAATTATAATTAACTAGATTAAATTTAATTAAGCATATAAGACTAACCAAATTTTCTTTTGACCTTTAAAATCAATTATAAAATATTGGGAGATAACTTGATTTATGATCAAGTTCTTGAGCTAGTATGAAATAATTTGGTATATTTGATCATAATATTTAAAATATTAATTATTTAATTTTGGTTTTAGCTATACTTGATCTAAGGTTTTGTAATAATCTAGTTTATTATTTTTTTGACTTAATTAATTATAGGTTTTTTGTTTATTTATTTTGAGGTTTCAAAGATTAATTAACTTCTTTTTTAGAACTAATTTGATTTTAAAAAAAAAACACAGTGATTTAATTACAAGCGTTCAATCACTGATCAAGCGACCACAAGTTTATCACGACTTAGTGGTGAAATCAAATAACTATGCCTTCTGACTTAATCAATATTCATTCTAAATATACCAAATAAATAGCATTGATTTAGTCTCCAAATTCTTGCCGAAAGGATCAAAAAGTAAAGTGCTTGAAATCTAATAGTTGAATCCTAGCGATGCTTGCTTTCAATGCACCAAATATAAGATTTTCAACACTTTCTAAGTGTTTGAAAATTGTAACTCATTGGAGCAAATGTCCAATGGATTTCAATTGAGAGGTAGCTTTGTTTGAAACAAGCAAAGTCCTATTGTGATGCTTTATTGGATGCCTCCTTGCCAAATGTTCCAAAAATCAAACCACCAATACAGCTTGTCAAATTTAAGCATATATAGTGTTAGAGCGACAATTGACTTTAGGCACTAGCACAGAATCGGCAATTTTTTTAAATTGAGTACCGTTAAAATACGAATTAGCAATTTGAGTATCAATAAAAAAAATTTAAGAATAGGTATAGTAATTAGTAGGCGGCTACGTCGTCGTTTGGACATGGCGTGGGTATGCGTGAAAAGTGGGTACCCACTAATTGGCGGTTTCGATCGGCCGTCGCAATTAGTGGGCGGCCTTCGAATCGCAGTCGCCCATTATTGGCGGCCGATATCTTTAGGTCGATCGGTCCGATGTCTCTCGGTGCTCGATTCCTTCCCGACGCCGCTCTCTCTCGTAGGAGCCGACGCCGAGAACTCGACCACCCGAGCACGGTCCTCGCCCTCGGAACTTCTCGCCGGCGTAGATCGACGCGCATTGCGGTTTTTTGTCCGTTGCGACTTCTTCTAGGTATTTTTTTAGCAATGTGATTTCTCAATGTGATTTCTGTGAATGTTGTGCGATTATTCTCTATTGCGACGATTGTTTGGTGAATCCCTTATCAGATACTTAGCGATGTTAATTTACAAGTATTAGGTGAGGAAAGATTTTATTAAGTTACTAGCATATCATTTTCTAAGGCTAAGTTGATCATCATGCTTCTATTTTAAAATTTTAAATTCAAGATGTGTTATCAGATGGTTTTGACAATTTTAATTTTAATGGGTTTTAATTTGAACTTAAATTTAGGTAGATCTTGTCCCAAACCTACTAACCTAAGTTAAGATGAGTCTATATATGGTACTATCAAGCATGTTATACAAAATTTTTAGGGTAAATAAATTGTCTTTTTAATTTCAATTTTATGAGTGTGAGTTGGACAAGTGATCTATTCAAGTGTGTTAACAAGTGCAAAATATGATTTTGAGGAAATTTAGCTCCATTATTAGTGTGATGCGATTTTTTTTTTCAACTTTTAGTAAATTTATTCCATAAAGTTTTAAGACCAATATTCTTACATACTCCACAACAACTTTGTACATTTCTTGAATGTTGGGATGTTTTTTAACCATTTGAAACATTAATTAGCTCTTATCATGAAATATTTGGTTGGCAAAACCAGTGAGATATTTCAATTCTTTGACCTCCTTTACAAGCTGTTCTACCTTGTCAAGAATCTCAACCAATAAAAAAACTTGGATCAATGCAAGCGTTATTGCCTTTCATTCCATTTTCGAACCGTGTTACGGATGCTATTTATAACAAAAGATAAACTAAATGTGAATAAAAACTTATAATTGAAGATCAAGAACTTATAGTTATTTTACGTAAATTCTTATGTGACTTTTGGAGACTTTCATCTTTTGATTTAACTAAACTTCTATGTATGCATTGAGGTTGTCTTGGAGAGTTGTTTTCTTTCTCACGAATTCAAGCATTTGTTTATGTGGATTTCTTACTCATTATATGTGATAAGAATGTAAGGTTTGTCTTAAGATTTATTTCCCACTTTTATTTTTAGGGGTTGATCCGTTATTTCTCATAATTTGCGGTGTAGCGTTGATTGTAAATCATAATCTTCTACCGGCAGTGCGATGGCGGAGCACCACCACTAGGCGTCGGTAGGCGTTAGGGAGGCCCACCATTGGGCGGGCACCTTAAGGTTCATCCTAGTATTGCCTCCCGTGGTGATCGAGCTCATCGATCTTGTAAGTGGATTTTTTTTTAAGAATGTGTTACGCCTGCTTACCTTTTATTTCGGACAGGTACTAAGATTTTTTTTTTCAGAGCACCGTACTTGAGGCCGCATCACACTTGCTTATGCTGAAGGAGTGGCCCATTACATGCAGGAGATTCATCGATGCGCTAGACCAGGTGGGCCTGCACTGTGTGAGTCAGCTACGCTTCATCCGGCTGGATCATCAGTTGCTTACCGCTTTGGTTGAGAGATGGTCGCCGCAGACCAATACCTTCCACCTGGCAGGGTGAGATGGCTGGCGCTCGGGGTGGCGATGATTAAGGACTGGATTGATGGGCCACCTATCATAGGTCCGATTGTGATTGGTGAGGAGAAGAGATGGGTCAATTGGCACGATTATTGCGATGATTTGTTAGGGGCGACACCCATTACGCGTGATGTATCATGATCCGATCACTCATATCAGTCGACATTGGGATGGGCCACATGCAGACATACATGCCATTGAGGTGGCTTAGGTGGACTTTCTATAGGAGTCATATGACAGTGAGCAGAGGATTTTTTTACGCGTGCGGGCTTATATTTTATTCGATTGCTTCTTTTGCACGATACATCAGTTGAGGTCCACCTACAGTATTTACCACTCCTGGAGGATCTGGATTCTTTTAGCACGATGTCTATAGGTGGAGCAGTTTTGGCTCATCTATATAGAGAGTTGCACGAGTCGACTAGACCCAGCAGGGCCAACATGGCTGGTTGCCTACACCTCCTTCAGATTTGGGCTTGGGAGCATATTCATGTGGGTAGGCCGACTTTACATGTACCTTATCCTGCGAGCTTCGGTCGGCTCGGTTTGAGGCGTGTTGTTAACACTTTCAATCTATGCGACTTATATATATGTTAAAAGCTGTTTTACGTGTGCGGTGGAATGAGAAATGCGTTCGCCAACACAATAGCGAATGTTGCGTGAAATGAGCTAGATGGCTTTGCGGCAAACGTTGGATCTGCGTTACCACTTTAGTCTAAATAAGCGTAATGCCGATTATGTTTTAACATCACTTATCACGTCAGGTGATCAGGAGCCCCGGTGAGAGATCACGGACATCTATCGGTGTATGCTCTATAAGCTCGACATATGGTTATACGAGTCCCTCTTATCACCGGAAGAGGGTTGAGTGGTATTTACAGATAAGTCTTTGCCATTGGCCTTATTCCAAGAGTAGATGTAGCCCCAGTTGACCCTACTTTCAAAAGGGTTGATGGTGAGGTAAGCAGTCTGCAGGTTAGTACCGACCACCACATAGCTTCTTGGGAGAGGCGGAGGATTGCCTTGTCGAGGCTAGATGAGGCGTGACGGGAAAGGCCTATACATGCGGGTTGAGATCATGGGCTTCTTTGTACTACGGCGCCGCGATCCTCCGACCACTTACTACGCTAGAGCGTGGGCGTCTTTATGTAAGTTATGATATAAGTAAATATTCAATATTTTTATAAGTGATAATTTTACATTCTTTTTTTGTTTGGCGGACCATCAGCGGCCCGGACATATTTCAATAGGGTCTTTGCGATGATCACCACTTAGCGATGTGTCGATAGATCGAGATGATATCGAGACCTTGTGTGCATATAGGTGACACATATTACGGATGTGCTACAAAAGTGGCGCACAACATTATGACGGTCCATCTACTTCGATCCAGTCCTTCGTATGTCGATCCGATTACTTCGTCGGATCCAAGTCCTTCGTCTTGCAGGACCTTCTACATATCGGTAGTCATATGACTTCGCGCCACTATATTCCCATCCGCAGGATGATATGTCTCCCAAGAGGATATTGCACTAGAGGCCATCACTGTGATCGTCCATCTCGTGCACGACGATACACAGGAGTGGTGCAATTCCAGAAGAGGAGGAAGGCGGTTGTCTCCGGTAGGGCTTAGCGATGTCGTATTACATTTTATTTTTGTTTGATTAAACAGTCTGTCTTAGCAAACTTTGATTACGATATAATGAACTTTTGTTTCTTGTCCATTTGTGAAATGGTCGACTAATCGCTTTTTATTTGCGACCTTCACCTTGGTGGCTACTCTTATTTGTGTATTTTACTATTTTGGTGGCAAGTCTTACTTTTCACTATTTTGTGGATTAGAATTTATTGTGCCTCAGCATTGCATAGCGCCATGGTATCTCTCTTTTATGGTAATGATGTGGCTTGTATGCATGGTGTCTCTACGCCCATGCCACTACCAAGGTGATTTGAATATCTGCTATTAGTAGAAAGCTTAGGTTCTAGGTGAAACTCAATGCACAATGTAGTAGGCAATGATTCTCTGCTTGTTTTGTTTGAAGGATTCCATGGTCATCTTGTCCTTATTCTTATCTTTAATTATTCTTCTTGCCTTTGGCATTTTAACTTTGTTACGTTGGAGGATTAGCTGAAAAATAATTTGATAAGCCATTATTTACTACTTGATTGTTTGGTTTAAGTGTAATTGAGCAGTATTTTATAAGAAAATTTGAACCGCGTGCATATTTCTTTTATCATGTTTGTATAAATTTAAACGTGAATTTTTTATTAGGTTGTATTCATTCTTCAATTTAATGCTTATTCCTTCAATGCGACAATGACATGTGGGCATGGACAATGATATATGATTGTTCGCCACAATTACAACACGAGCCATTATCTAGTAAATCAACTCGAATGATCGGTGGACTGTCAAAACTTACATCTCATGTGGGTTTATATTCAGTTCGGAAATGCCTACCTCCCTTTGGTCAGTATTAGTGTGGAGAAACCTGGGTATAAATAGACAAGTTTACTTTTCTTGGTGGATAATCGTTTCATGAACAAAGCTACGTTGTAATATGGCGATTAAATACGAATCGGTAAACCACGGCGTCATTTTGCCGTTAAAGCACTCGGATGCATTGTCATTGTCCCATAAGCGATACCACCATCGTTACAAGTGACCATTTTATAGGGTCACGCTCTACCAATGTATGCTTCTTCTTCTTTCTTTAATGTCTAGCATCAAACGGTTGAATTGGCGAATATCATCAGTGTTACCTGCCATGTACATCTTTTGGCATACAAACTCAACATCAGCAATTCCCAGTCTGCGTACGACTTTTTTAAAATTCTCATGCAAATGGCGCAAACAATGCTATCTGCGCCCAAGGAAAAATCTCTTTGCATCCACGCAAGAGACCAGCATGTTTATCAGATATTATGCATAAATCACGTCTACTAGACACCACGGGTAACATATCATGCAGGCACAACAAAAACCACAACCACGAATCAACATTTTCTGATTCCACAACAGCAAAAGCTAAAGGAAACAACCCATTATTGCCGTCGATGCCTACGGCAGTTAATAATGTGCCACGATACCCATCAGAAATATCGTCTAAGCTTAAAATAGGTCTAAAGCAACTCCATCCCAGTAATGAAGGTCCGAAAGCCCAAAAAAGTCTCTGAAAATGTTTGCGTCTTGGTAGTGTAAAGTGTAGTAGAAACTGATTGCATATAAAGACTGAGAGTCCTGTAGGACTCTTCCTACCGAATATTGCTTTTATTGCCTTACGCCTTGCATCCCATGCTTTCATATATGAAACTTTAATATTAAATTTTGACTCCATCCTACCTATAATCTCTCTAGGTTTCAAATCAATCTGGTGCCTGATCACAGGTTTGATGTAGTATGCTATGAAACTTACTGCAATATGGCCGGATGAACTTCGCATTGACATCATGATTTTCACCAACTTTTGATATTCTCCAAGCACCCCTAATGCGTCTGATGCTACAATGTAGCGTTACAGAGCTTGTAGTATCGTCACGCTGTAGTTCTTACGGTTAGAGGATTGTACATTATTTACTATGGACCACAATAGCAAATTGCAAACTCGTTTACTTGCAAAACACATACCTTCGAATGTCATTTGGAATTTCAATTTCATCATTTAGGCGGTTCGTGGATGGGCCGTCAAAGTAAACATCGTTGTCCCCCCGTAGTTTTACACATATCGTTTGTGGACAACATTTGACTCTCACTTTCGCATTGCGAAAGTGATTTCTCATGAGTATGGCCTATATTCTCAAGTACGTGTCTTTTAACCCAACGGTCATCATCATACCTAATACCGACTCACTATTTGAGCCACTCAGATACGATACTCATCTCCAAGCTGGACTCTGGGCACACGGTTCATCCAGTGAGGCGTCATCACGCCACATAACTTATAAGTTGCAACTAATTATCATATTAATTTACAAGTTTAATCGGATAAATTATGACGATAAACTTGCACAGAATAAACTCATCGTGCGTTGTATCCCGGATGTTCTTGTCGATGAAATCCTGTGTATGTGTTAGTGGTATATCTATTGACCTTACTACCGGATCAGCTGATGTGGATGCAATATTAACATCTTCCACTTCGACATACAACACCAACATCTGACGGGAAGCTTCGTCAAGTGTAACCAAGCGTCATCGTCGCCGATATGAGCTAAATCCGCTACTCGGATAGCCACATTAGAGTGGCGGTGTGGCTCGGATCGATGTGCAAGCTTCTCATAATTCGTTGCTTCAATGCTAGTAAGGTGCTGTGACGCTGAACCTTAATTAGACGATTTCGACCTCCTACATAACTTGGGTGCTCATCGATACTCGGTTAGCCTCCATAGAATATGAAACAAATTCTCTATTCATCTTGCACTAAAAAATGTAGAATCCGCAAGGAATTTTTCTCAAGCGAAATGGGCTCAAGAATCGTCGAAAAGCTAAAGTTGACTTCAACAGCGGTGGTAAATGAGAGAGGAAGTAGTTAAAGCGTCGTCAAAGCAAATCAGGAAAAATAAAAGTTTCTATCAAATACACAGACAAGGCGCAATGCACGGTGTTAGATCTGCCGTCGGTGGCGGAAGTTCAAGAGGGGATCGAGTTGATTCGGCTTGGTCGGCGTTCTCTGAGGAAGCGTTCGGAAGGAATCGAGCAAGCGGCGAGATAGGCGACGGGACCGATCGACCTAAAAGCTTCAGCCGAGCCCAACTCGGCGGCGCTATCTGGCGATCGTAATTGGCGGCCAGATTAACTGGCAGGTCGATTACTGCCACTCTCCGTGGCAGTGGCGGTTAACACTAATTGGGCGTATATACCTGTCTTAAATTTTTTTTATTGATACTCAAATTGCTAATTCGTATTTTAACGGTACTCAATTTAAAAAAATTGCCCACAGAATCCATTCTATACTTTAGTGGCTCTAAGAAGAAATCCTCCTCTTAAATAATACCATTCACTAACAGCTTCCCTTCAAGAACCTCAACGACATCTCTACCTTTCACTACAACTCTTCTAATGGAGACATCATGAGACTGTAACCAAGTTCCAAAAGAACTAGAGAAGTGCTAAAGTTAACATCTGATTCTTCGAAAATATAAGAAAACCGCAAGTCTCCAACTTGAAGGACTAGATGCATGGGCATTGGGAGAATTGCACTTAACTCAGCCAAACAAGAACCATATAGCAAAGGAAAGGTAGCCTTCAAGTCATCAAAGTATGAGCTCATCGTCCATGGCAGCCAATGGACATTCTCATTAGGATGCTTCTTCACAACAATCTCGGCCAAATCCTTTTCATCGAGCTGCACTACACAACAGAAAGATAGATCCTCGGTTTATTTAGCTTTCAGGCAGTCACTTACGACTTTCAGCAATCCTGTATAACGTGACTTTCCAGTGGACTCATGCAGCTATTGTTAAAATCTCTCCTTCGTCGTCAACCCAAGCATCCTTGGGAGAGGAATGACTGTCATTCTTAGTGCGCTGTTCGTCTTGGACTTATATGTTTCCCGTTAAAGGCTCTGCTCAACGAGGTCGGAGACGATTCTCACCGCCAGCGTACTCCTCGCTGGTGGCAGTCCCTGTGATGTGTATAGTGGAGATGGAGAACGGAAGGCCGAAGGTGGAGCAGTCAAGAAGCAAGCTTGTCTCCAGTGAAGGACTGCTTTGTGTCTCAGTTTGGGGGTAACTGAGGGACGAGAGAACACCTGCTGAGTGAGTCCTCCACTTGTGTGTGAGGCCGATCGAAGGAGGAGACGGTTGAGGATGTTCGTTTGACCTGGACTGTGACGAAGCTGAGCGTGGGATGGGTTGCTCACGTGAGGCTAATTTTTTAAATAAGGTTTAATTAAGATTTAATTTAGTTAATTAGGCGTACAAAAAATTAATTTTAGACCTAATAGCCCGTTCAACAGGTGAACGGGCGTCTAGCACTTCCCTATATTTTCGTCCGAACCTGGCAGCTACTCCTAGATTTCCATTCGGCTCTTTGTACGCACCCGACCTGTGCTCCCTTCGACATTGCGCCTGCACCGCCCACCGTTGTCGCTCGGGGAGGAGCTTCCTGCCCTCCCTTCATCCGCATTTATTTTCTGGTCATTGATTTAAGTATTTGAAAACCTAAATATAATTTTTGTTAAATATGCTTATATAGGGTTTTATTTTGTATATGTTTATTTTTTTAGTTTTAAGATAGATTGTTATTTTGGTACATTTATTTCATTAGATCTATGTATTTTGGAAATGCATATTAGATTTAAGATTTAGGTTGATACATTATTATTTGGAGGTTTTTTGAAGGTTATAATTATTTTTATTGGACATGCAATTTTAGTTTAGTAGAAATATTGATATGAGATTTACAAGATTAATTTATTGAGTTTAGGGTATGTTCTATTTAAGAATCTTTACATTCAATTTTCAAGCGCAGTTTAGAGTATGTTATGTTTAAGGATTTGCACGTAAGAAGTGTTGATTTGAATATACAATAACTCTAACACTTCACATACTTTACTTTTTTCGAGTCCTTTAATTGAATTTTTTCTTTAACCAGGTGAGATAAATGATTCTCTATATCATACTAGTGTGAGTTAAAAATGAGTTCAGATGCAGTCTTCATAGTTTTATATTATAGTGGTGAACTCATTGTAAGTGAAGATTTTATTAGACTTATCTGGTGAAAAATAGATCTCTGGATCACATTTTCATTGGGTTCATAAGCGATCCTGATCAATTATTGCATCATATCGGATGCGATAGTCTCAATATCAATCAATTTTAATTATTTATGTTAAAGTTGAGAAAATAACGTACGAAGAAAGAGAAGTAGATAACACTGAGGAGTGTCAGAAAGCTCCAGCTATGACTGAGTACATTATAGGAGCTTCACAATTAACTATTCAAGCCGAAGCATATGACTCTGCTCCAATAGAATGTATACTTATTTTGCTAGGACAAGATCTGATTTTATGGATGACCCTTAAGGTGATTACATTAATTCATTTTTTTTTTCTGAAGATGAGGGATATAAAACTATGCTTAGTGCAACAAGCAGTGATACTGATGACGATGATGATAGTAATATCGACAGACCTACTTTAAGGGTCATAGAGCCATGTTTTAAGTGTCGAGACCTTATTAGAGACTACTCAATCAGAATAAGTCATACTGAAGAGCACTTGTTATCTAATAATGAGTACATGTAGTTCTCAAATAGCTAAAGAATGAGATGAGGAGCTCACATTTGATGGGTGTTAGATAAATCAAATTTTGAATAAGGAAATTGCATTCCAAATGAGCATTAGAGGTTAGTACTTTCATGACAAAAAGCATCTTTAGTTCACTCTTCATAGATGATCTATCCAAATAATGTTGAGTTTGTAATATATGCTTCAAATAAGACAAAGTTTACTGTGCTGTGCATATATCATACTCACCCAACTACACCTTGTATGTGGCGATTACATTTAAGCTCAAGTAAGATATTGGGTGATGCATGGAGGATTGATAGTATTGGTTCATCTTATACCTGCAGCCATTCAGTGTTGAATGCCAGACACAAATAATGTACGTCATAATTTATCAGTTATATTTTTCAACCTACACTTTGATATCAATTAGATTTAAAACCCAGAAAAATTATGCCATATGGAGTCCAAATTTAATATAAGAGTGTCTTATATGAAGGCTTGGGATGTGTATCGTAAGACAGTTAAGGTTATTTTTGGAAGTTTGGAGGAATCATATTGATCATTAGAGAAGTTTATGAGCACTCTATGTTTAGTTATGCCAGGATTAGTATACCGATCACACTCGATGGAATCAAATTGATTTCGATGACTTTTTTGGTCATTTGAGCCTTCAATTACAGGTTGGAAGTATTGATGTCCGATTTTATGTCTTGATTGATATTTCTCTTAGGTAAGTATACGGGGACTCTTCTTAGCATATTTGTGATTGATGACAATAATAGTTTATTTCCACTAGCCTTTGTAGTAGTTGAATATGAATGTATTGAGTCATAGGTTTAGTTTCTATGGACACTCTAGAACTTAATCTCATTTGTCTCTACAAGAGGTTATCTGTGTATCATATTTGATAGGCACACAGGTCTTGTTCGTGATTGTAGAGAAATATTTCCTTGAGTTGAGCATCGCTTTTGCCTCCGATATTTGAGGGAGAATTTCAAAAAAGTTGTTCCTCAACTAGGTATAGAAGACGCGTAGCTCATATGCCAAAAAATATATGTTGTAGGTAATACTGATGATATTCACATTTTCAAAAGGTATATGATGATATTAAGAACATAAAGCAAGACACTTACGATTGGCTAGTTTCTAGGGATGTGCAAATTTAACTCATGATGATGGCTACAAATATGACATGATTTACCACAAATGCATATGAATACTTTAACGATGTCCTGAAGAGGGCACATGGCTTGCCTATTCAAGCACTAATTATTGCAATATATTATAACATTGTCTCCCTTTCATAAAACGGTTTAAAATCAACAAATCTAACCAACCATCATGGCTCCATATTTTCTCCACGTGTCAGGAGTACTCCATAGAGTAATGAACTCGAGGCAAGGAGATTTCTAAAACCAATAAGGATAAACACTAAAGAGTATCAATTTTTTGATATGTCTAGTAGAACATTCAAGGTTGAGCTGTAACAAAATCAAGACGGTAAGTGTACGTGTAGATAGCCCCAAGCCTATCACATTCTCTGCCCTCATATAATTTCTATGTTAGGACAAAGACATCTGAGTCAAATTTAATATCAATAAGAATTCCATGTCATCCTTGATCATAATGAGTGGTGAACACATAATCAATAGCATTGTGTGAGAGTATCTTCCACCAAATGTTAAAAGAAAGGTCAGTCAACCTAGGATAAGTAGAATAAAAAATACAATGGATGAGACTAATATGAGGAGTAACAGGATTTATGGTATATGCAAAAATATTGGGCATAATAGAGCAACATGTCCTCAAAATCGACATCACAAAATTTAATATAGATTAGGGTCTTCTTTTTAGAGAACTTGTATTATCTATCATAATGTATTGTAGGCTGTTATTAGTTGTGTGTAATCTATTGCACTATTATCAGTTGTACTTGTAGAAGTTGTTGTGGGCCTATGATATACTGCTTGTTATTTTCGGTGTCTCCTCCTTTATTTTTGTATGTTGTAACCACTTCTGGTATTATATGTTATAAACTATTATTAGAAAATATTTTGATGATGCCTCATGTACTATTGATGTGATCGTTCTATAATGTTCCATACTTGTCTGCTATGAGATTGTTATATATTGTACCATATTATTATACACATATGTACTGCTATTGTTAGAAAATGTTGTAACCACTTATGCTATTATATGTTGAAGATTGTTGTTAGAAAATGTTTTTAGTGGCTCGTGTACTAGCTATGATCATTCTATAATATTCCATACTTATCTGCTATGAGATTGTTATATACTATACTACATTGTTATACACATGCATACTGCTGTTGTTAGAAAATATTGTAACCACTTTTGTTATTATTATTAGAAAATGTTTTAGTGGCTCATGTACTATAGTTGTGATCGTTCTATATTGTTCCATACTTATCTGCTGTGAGATTGTTAAATACTGTACACACTATTATACACATGTGTACTATTGTTGTTAGAAAATGTTGTAACCACTTCTATTATTATATTTTGAAAACTATTATTAGAAAATATTTTTTAGTTGCCCATGTATTGCTTTGTTGTGATCATTCTATACTATTTCATACTTGTCTATTATTAGATTGTGTGATTACATTTATGTTGCTACGTGATTACGTGTGGCCTGTTATTAAATGTTTAAGTCATAACTTATTTTCAAGGGTAATGTGAATTAAAGAACCAGTTCACCCCACACAAGGATGCGAAGGCGAGGAGGGAGAATGTTGTGGACTATGACCCTCCACTTACAAAAGTTCACCCTAGTATTGTAGCCTTACGTAGTAGACACACAACAGTGCATCTTGATTTGGTAAAAGATTTTTTCCATATGATTTGCCTATAAATTACCATATAATGTTGCATATTGATCAAATTTTCATGTGTGTAAGTCATAGTGCTTGAGGCAACCTCTCATTTATTGATGCTCAGAGAATTGTCAGTTAATTGTTCTAGATTTATAAGCGCTTTGCGAGTATTGGATTGCGTGTCATAAATGCAGTACATTCTCCTAGATCACCACTTGCTCACAGTATTTGTTGAACGTTGGTCATCACAGACAAATACATTTCACTTGTTAGTTGGAGAGATGAAGATTATGCTGCAAATGTTATTATGATTTTGGGTGTTCATATAGATGGTCTGCTAATAATTTGGCCGAATTGTAGTTAGGGAAGACAAGCGGTGGACTTCATGGCCAGCTTGTTGTGATGAGCTGATAGGAGCACACCCGGAGCCACATGTCATGTATCTTGATTCGGTCCAATCACATATCACATTAGAATTATGTATGGGACAGGCTCATGTACAGACTTGTTTGCCTTTGCAATGACTGTGTTGGACATATTATCGGGATTCATATTTAGATCTCACCGAGCTTAAGTTTGCTATGCATGTCAGAGCATACATATTCTTTGTCGGTTGTTTCTTTATGTTATATACATTAGGCTCTGAGGTTCACTTGCAATCTCGCTATTAGAGGATGTGAATATATTTAGAGAGTTCTCATTGGGATCTATGTACTTGCTAATTTATACATGGAGCTACATGAGGTGATAAAGTCGAAGCGCACGAATATGATTGGATGCTTACACTTATTGCAGGTATGGACATGAGAGCACATTCATGTGGGTAGAACTATATTACATATACCATACCTCATATATAGATGACCTGCGTGGGGTGTCGGTGGAATGAAGGGTTTGTATGAGGTCCTACATCAAAATTTACAGAGATGAATTAGATGGAATGTTGCAGAGTCAGGTATGTTACATTGTAAATTTATTTGTTGAATTCATTATTAGATGTCCATAATAGACTTAATATTTCTTTCAAACTGCACAGGTGATCTGGGAGTCATATGGACATCAAATCCATGTACATATCATAGATATATGCTTACAGGGTGATGAGATATGGCTAGCTAAAGTATCAATAATTAGCTGAAAATGAGTTAAGTGGTATATTCTTGATCATGTTCTTAGACAATTTGGCCTTCCACCTATGGCTGATGTAGCACCAGTAGATCCCACCTTCAAGTGAGTGGATGATCGAGGAAAAGTAGATGTTGATTGGATCGATTAGCACCAACATACATTGTAGAGTGAGAAAGTAGAAGTGAATCTGTTGTTGTAGTAGATTCATCCCAATAAAATGTTGAGCCAGTAATCAACCGATACATAAGATAGTATCAGTCTTGGGCTTCACTCTATATGTTGATAGCACAAACAATTCTCTTAGGCACTTATTACCCTCGAGCGCTTGGAGAGCGATTAATGGTATGCCTATTTTGACTTAAAAATTATTGCTTTAAATAATGAAACTATACTAACTAACTTTATTTCAACACAACGTGAGCATATATTGAATACTAAGAATATATTTCAGCGTTATTTTGAGAAAGATGAGGATACATAATTTCAACAATCTATCAACAAGTATGAGGAGCTATGCATGGAGTTGTGGCATAATATGCATATCTCTAATAGTAGGAATAAGGGCACTGACATTCTAAGAACTTCATCAATAAGATAACCAGATGAGTCAGAGATGGATGTCGATCTATCTTCTATGCTAGTGGTTGGGCCTTCTACATATACATTCACAGAGTCAGCCGCAGTTTTCATATCAAGAAGTCATGTGAACTCAATTCCAACCATGGAATGCATCAGTCCCTCCTAGATATGACCCTCCATCATTCCATATGACACCACTGTATGGAGTGTACCAAGGTTTCTCTCTCCCTACACAAGCTTCAGCTAATGTACTTGACATTACACATCTTGTTTACTCACAACAACCTGCCAAGTATGTTGAAAAGGAGGAGCAACGTCAATAACATCATCTATGAGATCAACCGTGCGACCACCAATCCATTATACTCCGGTAGTGATACAATTCTACCACGCAGGCCTCATCGATGATAGTTATCTCTACTATTATGTTTTGTAGAAAGTTGACACCATTTAGTTGTAGTAGTATTTTGTACTAGGGTTATTCACTTTGATTAACTATTGTAAGCTTATTATTTGTTTCTCCTTCGATGTTGGTTATTATTTATTTGTATTAAATGATTATTGTTGTAGACTCAGGTTATTTTATTTCTTATCCATGTATGAACTAATGTAATTCTCAAGATAGTTAAATCTCGAATATTAATAAGTTAGCTTAATATATGTTTTCAAGAAAGAGAAGAAGTTATGGCCTTTACCTATATAACCAAGAAGAGGAAAAATGATTATCTAGGAGAAACTCTAGTTGTTTTTTCTTTCTTAATTGTTCATTCAAGTTTTTACAAAAGTAATGGTCGAATCTCTCACTGTTGCATGCGCTCGACATCACTTGCTTAATGACCCGCATCAAACTTGGGATCTTATGTTTTGCACCATGAAAATAGAGCAAATGCAAAAATTGTAGCTTGCCGAGAGAGATTCGTCGATGGTTTTCAACATGAAAGGTATAGAAAATTCATTAGCATTTCAATGATACCATGTAGGCTCAATTCCAACACCAGTTAGTTTGATACGTCCAAAAAATGTAGGGCTACATCAAAATTTTCCATTTTGGAC
This sequence comes from Cymbidium sinense, assembly GCA_021442155.1. Classification (NCBI taxonomy): domain Eukaryota; kingdom Viridiplantae; phylum Streptophyta; class Magnoliopsida; order Asparagales; family Orchidaceae; genus Cymbidium; species Cymbidium sinense. Next base: position 189,582,001 of record CM038221.1, read on the forward strand.
ACTAAATATCCGAGCAAACGCAAAAACTGTAGCTTTCTGGGTAAGATTTGTCGAAGGTTGTCAACATAAAAGTTGTAGAAAATTTTATTAGCTTTCCAATGATATTAAGCGTGCTCAATTCTGACACTGGATGAGTCTAATATGACCAACAAAGTGGGGGTAGTGTCAAAATTTTCAGTTTTGTATCATGAAAATTCGAGCATACACAAAAACTGCAGCTTATTGGGCAAGATTCATCAAAGGTTGTCAACATAAAAGTTATTGAAAATTTTATTATCTTTCTAACGATACAAACACACTAAATTCGACACTAGATGAGTCCGATACAACTAAAAAGTGGGGCTATCTCAAAATTTTCAATTTTACACAGTGAAATTCTAAGCATACACAAAAACTACAGCTTGATGGGCTAGATTCGTCGAAGGTTGTCAATATGAAAGTTGTAGAAAATTTATTTAGCTTTCCAACAAAATCAAGCATGCTAAAATTTTTACACAAGATGAGTCTGATACGATAAAAAAGTGGGACAGCATCAAAATTTTTAATTTTGTATCGTGAAATACACATAAACTGCGACTTTTTGGGCGAGATTCATCGATGGTTGTTAATATGAAAGTTATATAAAATTTTGATAGATTTCTAATGATACCAATTATGCTCAATTCTAACACTAGATGAGTCCGATATAGCCAAAAAACTAGGTTGTTTCAAAATATTTTTTTAAAAAATTTACCCATAGCGAGTCGCCCGTTGAACGGGTGACTAGGTATAAAATTAAAATTTTTATGCTTAATTAACTAAATTAAATCTTAATTAATCCTAATTTAAAAAATTAGTCCACACATGAAGAGATCTTTTTCTTTTTGTTTTGTTCTTATTGCTGGCCTTTGACTGCTTCCAATGGCTGAGAATAACAAAAAGGGTAAGTGTGCATTTACTTCATCGCTATCTATTCCATTATAATGAAATAGAAAATACTATTCCATTTCATTTATATGATTTGGGGAGGTTCTTTGGAATCCAAAAAAGTGCTTTATAGAAAACCATTTTAGAGATTTGCTTGGTTGCATTTAGGGCTGCAAATAAACTGGGAGCTCAACAAGGTACTCGTAACTCGACATGATTAGAATTAGTTCATGGTCATTCGATTACATAATCGAACGAGCTTGAACACTCTTGTAAATATTTGATTGCTAAATGAATAAGCTTGAACAACTTGTTGTTCGGTTCATTTATGTTCATGAATAGTATCATTTAAAGCTCATGAACAAGCTCAATAAGGAGCTCGCTTAAGGCTCGATTAAAGCTTGTTCATAAGGAGTATTTTTTAATTTTATTTTAAGCTAAATAAACTTTAATTGATACAACCTCTCTATATTTCTTCATTAACTACTTGTGAACAAGTTCAATTAAGGCTTGATTAAAAGCTCATTTATTTCATTATATGAGCTACTTATTAATGGGATCCATAAGCCCAATCTAAATTGTGCTCGAACAAGATTTTTTTTAAACAAGCTGAAGCATGAATACCATTCTAAAAACTAGAATCAAGTTTGGCTCGAGCTTGAGCTCGATAATAATAAATGAGCTTGAACTCAAACAAGCACATACTCAGCTTAGCTCAGCTCGTTTGTAGCCCAAGCTGCATTACCTAGAGGAGAGGTTCATAAGTTTCATGATATGAGGATGATAAAGAATTTTGTTCCATTTGAAATTTTAAATTAACTGAGTTAAATTTTTTCTCCTCATTTCTTATATCATTTAAACTTCAAATCAATTATTTGAATTAATCTTATTATAAAGAAACCTGCATATTAAGGGCTTGTTTGGTACATCTACAGTTATTTGAAAAGCAGCAGTGAAGCTGTTGCAGAAGAAGCTGGCAGCAAGAAGTTGTTATTACTAAAGCTGTGATTCTATTTGGAAAACTTAATTTAGGATCTGTTGTGTTGTAGTTGTTTGTATAGAAATGATTAAAATATCTCTATGAGCATATGAGCTGAATAATATAAAATAGAATCAAGAAAAATAAGATAACTGATACTCATATATTGTCATAAGTCAACTAAATTATATTAAGAGATTATACATCACTTAATAAATAACACTAATATTAAAATGATAAGTACAAAAACTAGTGCGATCAAAATATTAAGCCTGTTATCCTGTTGATCAAATCATTAAATTTTTTCTCCAATACTATCATCCAAGCATGATCACTATTTGAAGTGTCACCCTCATATTCGTTAACCCATTTGAAATAGTTACAATCATATCCTATTTTATTTCTTGGATACTTGAAAAATTTTCTCCCATAATTTTCTTCTCTAAAATTACAAAATAAGCAGTAAAATAAAGATAACTTGTTCTAATAAGCATGTAGATGTGAACATATAGAGTTCAAACTACCATTTAAAATAAGGGTTAGATAAGTCAATTACAAATACTAATTAAATCCAATCAAATTACTATCTAAGGTATATATAATTTACTCTCATAACTCTTTCATCTCCTCAACTCCTTCTCCATCTTCTATCTCAAATTCTGTTGTATGTTGACAAGTTTCTACCATTGAGTGACCAAATTGATATTCAAATGCTTCAGGTGGAATAAATGATTGATCATTGTCTACAATGTTGAATTCAATGTCATCATGCGATGGGTGGCGATGTATATAATTATGTAGAGCCATTGTAGCTGCAACTATTTTAACCTACTTCTTGAAGGAGTATGCAAGCATATCACATAGAATAACACATTTCTTCTTCCATACTCCAAAAGCTCGCTCAATTATACCATACAATGATGAGTGTCATTTATTAAATAATTTTTTCCTTTCCCTAATGACTTGACTGCTCCTTTCAAAATCAGGGATATGGTATTTAATTTCTTGAAAAGGCTTGAGGAGTCCTTGTTGCATTGGATAACTAGCATCAACAAGGTAATAATTTCCTATTTGAATTTGTAATTATAAGCTCCAATAATTATTTTTTATAATGAATAAATGATTCAATACAATAATACCTATAGGAGGCAATGGAAAGTTATTTTCTCTATATACAACATCTTGAATATGCGACTATCATGTACACTTCTTTCTCATCCAGCTATTAAAAGGTGTGGTGTTTATTTTTAGATTATGTTTGGGGGGACATCATGCAGATATGAGGGTGTACTTATTGAGGTGATTGGTACAACATCAAAGAATAGTGCACTATCTCGAAAGATAGAAATCATACTACCATACGATGGTCCCTAATCACATAATAAGGACTCATAAGGTGTGATGGTACTTCGAATGTACCAGAGATTTTTCCTCTACTTTACATGGATGAATAAAGTAGGATTTATTTAAATCAAATTCTAAAGTTTCCAATGGAGGTAAGCCCCTATAGTTAATTACACCCTAAGGAAGGTGAGTTCCTTAGAATACTCTCGATTAAAGTAGACAATTATATCTCCAAAGATTTCAAAGATAGGACTATCAATAAATTGGCTATGTTTGGAAAATCAAGTGGGATAGCTCAAAAGGAGAGACTTATTATCGAAGCCAAAAGGAGATGAGTAGTGGATGCTCATGATATTAGGAACCCTAGTGAGCATCCCAAACTATCCTTTGGTTGGATTTTGTATATTTGAAATTAGAGAGAATTATATATTTGAGTTGAAATTTTATTAGAAAACTAGGACTTATAATCCCACAACATAAGATTGTAGAAATGCATAAGAGGTGGGGATTTATGCTTGTAGCCTGAGGAAAATATCCTCAGATCCTAAACCTATGGAGCTTTAGTGAGGGTCAAAGCACATCCTAAATCTAAGGCAAAAATGGATATATTATTTACCTCCATAAGAGAGGGTAAAACCACATAGACTTATAATCATATGTTTGGAGTGGCATTTTAAAATCAAGTGGTCAAGTCATATGTTTTGCAAGAAGGTTAGGTTATTATTATTTAGAAAGAAACTAAAGTCTTAAACCCACTCCCTAAGAGACTAGAGCACGAGTGATATGAATAATGACTTAGTCTAATGCAAATTTTATCAAATTTTATTTGATTTTGGACTCTTCATTTTGACAAAGGCTATAGAATTTTGTATGGCTAAATACATGATGAAATAGGGTTATTGGATAAATCAGAGAGAAAGAGGTATTTTCCAGCACAAGGGAGACCTTTAATGGTCAAGTCTTCTCCTATCGTGCAAGGATGGAAACCCTCTCTTAGCAAGGATGAAATAAGATGATATGCATGATATTAAGCATACAACATTCAGCTAAGGGGTTGTTAAATCTTTTAATTATCTTGATTTAATACTTAGGCCTTAAATGAGGTGATGAGTTATTTAGAAAATTAGTTATAAGTTGTAGTTGGGGTTGAAAGATTAATTTTTTCCTAAGAGCCTAATCCAGGCCATACATTAAATCATCATATATGAAGAAACTAGAAAAATACATGTCATTTTTATTGCATAATGTAAACAAATCATCAAATAATTTATAAACTCAAGATAAAATAATAATAGGCCGGTCGTACCACCATACAAAACTGGGTAGAAGTTCTACCCTTATATAACGTATATATGAAAGAAAAATTACAAGTTATAAATGATAAGTGTTATGCGGGGTCTTCAAGTCTTCATGCTTCATTCATTTCCTTATTTGATTTATGTCATTTGATTTAGTAGGCTTCTAGGCATCACATGACACCCCAGGATTAAACCTTCTGGCCAATGTTCATCCTTAACCCCCATAACACTTAACCAAAATCCTAATGCAAAATTACATTAAAAATAAGAAAAGTAAATCTAACTATACTTGCAAAATAAGTGTTAGCTAAACATACTATACAACTTAAGCAGTTATATGTATAATTTGAGCTTAGCACCCTGCACATGGGTAACCAAGTCCACCTATCCTAACTTAATATTATACTTAGGGGTTAAGCAAGTTGCAAAAGAGAGCATTTATATTTATTTTAAGCACCCCTTAAGCACAATCAGAAAGATATAATTAGGCTAATCAGCTTCATCTACCTATAATAATGCATAATAAAATAAACATACATCAAACCATGCACCACCCTAACATAAAGCTAGAAATGATGACTTAATCTAATGTATGTGTATTAAGGTTGTGTGGTATGTTCTAACTAGGCTTTAAAGTTATCATTCTTTAAGTATGAATGATATTTAATTATAAAGGGTGGTTTCACTTTAAATGGTTTAATTGATTTGCAAATTTTTGCTTAGTATTTTCTTTTGTTTCATTTGGCCTACACTAAACAACTAAGTGTTTTAAAGAGAAGGAAAGAGAGGATCACTCTCTTTTATCCCCACATTAAGTCACATCTAAAGCAAATTAACTAAATGAATTCTTTTTAGTGAATGGAATATTACATATTTTAAATTAATCCTAAGTTTGGTTCACTTTAAATAATCTCGTTCAATAAAAAAGGCATCTTAAAATTAATTGGAACTAATTACTATTACATAACACATGTTTGTTCATTTCTTTCCATCATATATATCATGCATATGATTAAGTCCTAAACATAACTATACATGTAATTTATACCTTTGCACACTTAAATGATGAATGTAAGCAAATGTACTTGGAATTGATGTCTCATTTGGTTGAATTATTTTATTTTGTCATATTAATTTAAAGCTCTATCTAAATTCTTATACAAAAGTATAAGAATCTAAATCATATGGATAATCAATCAACCACTTGAACAAAATATGAATGCATGTTTTTTTAATATAAAGAAATTCATCATTAGCTAAATACACATTCAAATGTATGAAATGAAGCAAGTCCATTGTTCTTCACCAAGGGAGTGAGGTAGGAACCTCCTTGGGACTACTTAAAGCCGTGCATCCTAGGAATGCTCAGAATAATATACCCACTATTCTTAAATACATATGGATGTATAAATAATTATAAGAACAAAGAAAAAAACCCATGCAAAAGTAGAATTTGGTTCATTTAGTTTAATTGTGTAAATGAGTTAAAGCTCTATTCCAAATCTGATGTGAAGACACATAAGAATGAATTCAAACAAGTACACCACCATTGTTCTGTACTAGGGGAGTGAGATAGGAACCTCCTTGGGGCTACTTAAAGTCGTGCGTCCCTAGAATGTCCAGACTAATATACCCATTGGCATTCAAACTTATGCAAATCAACACATGAATGTAAGAATGTGATTTTATTTCATACACTAAGCTTATATTCACATGCATCTTTTATGTATATGTAACTAAAGTCACAATATATGTTATTATTCATTAATGAGCTTTTGAAAATACATTTGGGATTTAATAGTGATAATAGCCACACATATTTCTAATTATGTCAACACATGCAAATTTGACATAAAGGAAATCATTTTATTTAATTAATTTTTGAAAGAAATGAATGCATGACTACAAGTGGCATACAACATTTTAATATGATTGGAAAGAAATAAAGCAACACAAGCATGTAATTTCATTCAATCCAATTAATTCCTAAGGACAATCACATTATATAAGCTTATTTAAAATAAACCAAAGTTTCTTAAAGCCATTTTGATTTCATGTTTGATTTGATTTAAGGGATGTGAAAGCGGTTTGCTAATCCTAGTCCCATTCTCCATATGTATGAGTTAGTTTGATTTAATGAAAAGCAATTAAATTAATTTTATGGCTTAATTAGGTTGAGGTATGAATTAGATCAATTAATTAAAGCCTTAATTAATTAACTAATTAATGATGAGCCAACATGATATGAAACCACATGAAAAAGTAAATTAGCAATGCTCCTAAGGAAAGAAAGGGGACTAATGCAATTGGCTCATGGTTAATAGTTAATTAAGCTTAAGGAATTTGTTTAATTACTCTTATGATTTTCTCACACATGTAAGTTAATCATAATTTCATTAAATTTATTTATACTATTAAACATCTAAATAACTATCCAAGGTTGATTAATCAAAGTTAGGAATGAATTGGATTTTAAATTAATTTAATTAAACCCTTAATCAGTTAATTAAATCCTTTGATTATATTTTAATTAGGATGATGAAGTTAACTTAGGGGAAAGAGATCAAGGAAGAGGCCTCAATCCCAATCCCTATGTCATTTCAAACAATCAATTAGGCTTTGAAATAATTAGATTCCCTTTTCTTTTAATTGATTAATTATGTGGCTACTTAATTACTTAAACTTTAATTAATTTGAAACAAAAGAAGAGGCTTAATGAAATGGTCATAAGGAATAAACCTAAACTATTTCCTAAGAATTTTCACTATTAATAGATGGCAATAAGCTTAATTAAATAATTAATTTACTATTCATTTGCTTAATTATCATTAATTAAGATAAGAGAGTAATTAAGGCTTAATCAATCAATTTTCCTAATTAGCTATCCAATAAATTCTGAGAAAAATAGGGGAGGCATAGGTCATCCCCCTAAACATCTCTGAAAAGTTTAAAATTAATTGGATAATTAATTAGAGGGTAATTAGGCTAAATAGATTTTTAATTAAACCTCAATTAAGCAAAAATATTATTCAAAATTAATTAATAATAATTTTTCTTGGATTCTCCTCTAAAATACCATTAAAATGAGCCCTCATTTATATTTTTTAGATTTTTTTATAGTTATAAATTTAGAAAGATTCAACCTTAAAAATTAATTAAATAGCCTTAATTAAACCTTAATCCAGTTGGTGCCATGGCGCGCTGACGTGGCATGCTTTCCATGTGGCGCTATAGGATTGATTATTTAAGTAGTCACATCCGTGCACCTCGTCACCTGGTGGTGAACGCCCTTTCTCGTGGACCATCCGATCTAAGATCGGATGGCCACGATTAAATCTATGGTTAATAAGAAAATATAGGGGATCTAAGTGTGATCTAATTGAGTCGTCCATTCCAATCACGTGAATGGAAGACCCATGATCTATCTCCTATGAGCGACGAGAGATGGAGCCCATCCGTCATGGATCATTCAATCCGAGCTCACCCGAGCTTGGATCCACTCCAAACTCAACCCACATCTTCGAGAAAAGGATCCACAAAGATCCAACATCTAGATGGGCTCAAATGCAAGTTTCCTTCATAAAGATCCAAACTATTCTCATAAAGGATAAGTTTTAATGGCATACCTCATAGAAGCTGTGACCGCAGTTCCAACGATTGAGGAAGCTTTATTTGGTAGAAATGAAGCCTGTTGAGCAGCACAAGCTTTAATTTATGGTAGATTGCTCCAAAGGCCAAGCTCCTCCATTTGAGTGTTCGGTCTTGATCGAACTTGAGGTTGGAGTAGATTTGGAGATTCAGAAATGGCTTCGAAGAAACACGAGGATGGTGTGTGCAAGTTTAATTGAAGTTTGATGGAGAAATGGAGGAGCTTGGATCAGAGGCACCCTACCCTATTTTAGTTTCGCACGGGGAAGAGAAATTCCGATCGATGGAGGCTTGGGAAGGCTTGGAAATGACTTGAGGGATTTAGTTTCACACTTGGGAAATTAGAGAGTGCAAATGGTCATGAATCCTACTCAAATTGAGGGTGTATACCCCTCAATCACGTGTGATGGATGGACGAGATTCGTCCCTGAATTTTTGTCAATTCACCACCGTCAAGGCGCCAGAGGGGTCATCTTCAAGTTCAAGGTGTGGCAAGAAGCTCAAGGTTTGATATGGGGATATTGTTGATGATTTCCCTTCCTTTCACCCATTGGGTTCGACCATGGGTGAGGGAGAGGAAGTGTGCTTCCTTTGGTCCATGGTAAGTCTGCATGGTTGCGGTGGGTTAGTATGCCATGTTAGGAATTTTGGTGTCCCATGAGAGGAGAAAGCGGACTTTGCTTCTTATGAAAATATTCTAATGAAAATGAGGTATTTTCAATGGCTAATTCCCTTAGGTGACATTCTCTTTGCTTTGGGATGATTTTAGGCTAACCTAAGTCACTTTGGGTTGGGTTTGGTCAGCCATTAGGGTCCCATGGATTAGTTTTGGGTGCTTTGGCTTCATTTGGTCAAATGGGTTCATATGGGTTCATGTTGGGTTGGGTTGACCAATTGGTCAAATTGGATCAAACCAAGGCTTGGGTTAGATTTAAATGATGATTTTAATAGTTTTGGTTCAAGTGGTTTTAATTAATTTAACTTAGGTTTGATTTTGGCTCATTTGGATTCAAATAGGTCAAATGGGCTAAGTTGACTAATTTGACCAAATTGGGTTGGGTTGGGTGTTGGTTCATGTTCAATTGGCCAATGAAATTGATTGTATCCTTTGGTTTGGTTTAATTTGAATTTTGGCTAGTTTGACCTTTTAGGTCAATTTGGGCTAGGTTGGGTCAAGTAATTGGTCAATTTGAGCTCAATCATGGCTTTGGTCAAGTTCAATAAATGATTTGGAATGAACTTGAGCCATTGGTTACAATCAATTTGGGTTAATTTATGATTTGACCCATTTTGGCTATTTAGGCCAATTTGGGTCAAATTGTCAATTGGACTTGGTTTGACTCAATTAAGGGTTTAGTCACGTTCAATCATTGATTATGAATGGGTTTATATCAATAGTTTCAATCAATTTGATATATGCTGGGTTTTGACTAGTTAAGATTTTATTTGGGCTAAAGGTTGACTTGGTCAAAGGACCAAGTTGACTTGGTTTGACCCAATTCAAGGTTGTTGATCACCCTAGGATGATTGTTGATCATACTATAAGGTTTGGATGGGCTTGGTTCAATCCAATTTGGGTTGGATTAGAACTTAGCTTAAAACAGGTCTTTTAGGTCACTTTGGGTCAAGTGAACCTAAATGGGTCAATTGGTTTGGTTTTAGGTTGATTCAAGTTTAGTTGAACTCATATATTATCCTAGGATTGAAATATAAATTCAACTACAATCAATTTGGGCTATGATGGATTTTGGCTCATTTAAAGTTTACAAGTCAAAAAGGCTAACTTGAGTTTGACATGGGTTGACTTGAGTTTGGTTTATTAATTATATTTGTGTTTATATTTGGGTAAGTGATTGAAGGAATGATTGATTCATGAAGAAATCAATGGGTTTTGAATTAATTTGGATATCATTTGACCAAGTTCAAGGAAATAGCTTAAAAGGCTGAAATTAAAAATTTGATTTGATTTGGGTTTGGTTTTGGCTATTTGGATTTATGTTTCATTTATATTTGTGAATATAAATGAAGATATAAATGATTCATGAGAAAATCACTTGAGTTTGGAGTGATTTGGAAGCAAATTTGACCAAGCTTAAGGATGTTGGTCAAAAGGGCTTAAGTAGGGAATTGATTTAGTTTGATTTATTTTTGGTCATTGAGGGTAGGTTTCATTTATATTTGTGAATATAAATGAAGGAATAATTGATTTATAAAGAATTAAATTGATTTGGATTAATTTGGGTTGAGATTTGATTAAGCTTATGGAGGTAGGTCCATATGGCTTAAGAAAGCTCTTAATTTGGTTTGATTTAGTTTGATTTGATTTGGCTCATTTGAATTTGTGAACATAAATAAAGAAATGATTGATTTATAAAGAAATTAATCAAGTTTTATTTGGTTTAAAGGGGGTTTTGGCTAAGCATATGAAGGTGGTTCATATGGCTAGGAAGGGATTTTGGAATTTGAATTTGATTTTGGGTTCCAATCATTTGGAGTTAAATTTGGGTTGAGATTTGATTTGAGATTGAATGATATTTGAGAAAATCAATTGAATTGGGGTTGATTTGAATTTGGTTAAGGCTAAGTCCATAAGATAAAATCAAAGGGCATAGGAAGGGTTTTGGAATTTAAATTTGATCATGGGTTTCAATCATTTGATTTTGAGTTGATTTATAATTTGGATTTGAATTGGATTTATGGTTTGGTTTAAGGAAGGAAGCATGGATTGGGTTTGAGCCATAGGGTAGCAAGTCTTCTTAAGTCCCTAAGGCATGACCTACTCCCATGGCTAACCTTTCTAAGTCTCTAGGCTTAGGTTAAGTGTTCACCTAATCACTAGAAGTGCCTTAAGACTAAGGAGCTCTTAGTGTCTACAAGAGTCCTAGATCTATGATGAGGAAGTTGAGAACTCACTCCAAAAGTGAGGTCAACAAAAAGGTGCCCAATAGGTGTGGTGTAACTAACAAGGCACACCGCATTGGTGTTGACCGAGACGATCAACAATATCCAAAGGATTGCAAGCACTAACAAAAATGATCTACCCTAAACCTGAGATGTAGAAAAAATCAAGATCTTAGTGCAATGCAACTCAACTTATGTAAAGGGCATAAAAGAGGAAGAAAGGATCCACTAAGGGATCAAGTATATGAACCTTCCACTAGAGAAGTAGGTTCAGATTATCCATAGAGCATAAGGTTTGTGTTTGATTTGATTTAGGAGGAAAGATCCACTGGGGATTAGGATTTATAACGTGTCGGGGATGAGTGCATGAACCTTCTACTAGGAAAGAAGGTTTAGATTATCCACTAGGGATAGGGATTTGATTTGATTTTATTTTATGAGGGCTTTACTGAAGAGAGGATATGACTTTGATTTCTGAAGACACATGTGGCGATATGAGCTCGGATCCGCAAGGGATAAAGTGGATATAATTTATGATTTTTTTTTGTTTTATTATCTGCTAGGGATAAGAGTGGGTGGATAATTTAGATTCTACTGGGGAAGGATGGTGGTTTTAATTAAATGGGCCCTATTGGTGTGTGATGGATCCACTAAGAAGGGGCTATATCAGCATAGGCCTTTCTCAGGTTTACAAATCCAAAGGGATAGTCTATCGTCCATCAGGTAGGACTGTTTAACCTAAGGGTTGCATTCCAATATGCAATGGTGAAGTCAGGAGGAAAGCTTATAGACTTACAACTTCCTAAATAAGGAACCACTTGAGTGATCAGTTGATAGCACAACAAATCTAACCCAAACTAAGGCGATTATTGAGCGAATGCCATTGTGGACTCATAATGACTCAAAAATAGTCAAGATCAATTTAATTTTAGATGGACCCTATCGGTGTGCGATGGATCTACTAAGAAGGGGCTAATATCAGCCTAGTCCTATCTTAGATTTACAAATCCAAAGGAACATTCTACTGGTTGCGGGGTAGATATAATCAACCTAAGGGGTGCCTTTCGGTGTGCAATGGTCAAGTTAGAAGAAAGCTTGTAGACTTACAACTTTCTAAACAAGGAACCACTGGGGTGGTCGGTTGATAGCACAACAAATTGAACCTGACCTAAGCCCGTCGGTGTGCGCCGGTTGTGATGGAAAGAATGTGTGATAGACTTATATCTTCCAAAGCAAGGATGATTACCGGGGTGACCTGTTGGTGGCACAACAAGTTGAACCCGACCTAAGGGTGACTATTGAGAGAGTGTCGACCCGGGGACTTATCTCAACTCAAAAGTAGTCAGGTGATTCCTATAGGGAGCTTTGCTTGACACCTAAAGATAGGATGCTTGGGAAAAGGTAGCGGGGTTTTCCTAATCCAAAGTGAAGATATATATTTTATTTTATTTTTATATTTGCATGGACCCTGTTGGTGTACGAGGGACCACTTTGAATTACTGGGCCAAGGGAGAATCTGCACATCTGTAAGATAAATTTTCCAACCACAAGGGTGGCTACTATGAAAGGGGGACTGTCCAATCAAAGAGTAACCTGGGTAGCGTCTAGATGGCGTCGCTAAGGACGTGATCTAAATAGAGTGTCCACAGGGGAGGTGATGCTAGGGGCTTTATCTTGGGCCCTGTAAAAGAAAGCCTATACGTATATGGTGGCCAACTCCGAGAGAAGGCTTGTTGACTTACATTTGCCATGAGTGGTGTATCCACCGGGTGGGTCATCATCAACATGGCGATAACCAACCAACCTAAGGTGCCCATCAGTTTGCTGCGACAATCAATCTGAGAGGAAGGCTTGTAGACTTACATCTTCACAGATGGAAATGATCATCAGGATAGTCTATCATTAGTGAGATAGATGCTATCAAACCTAGGGTGACTTCCAAGTGGGGAGTCCCATGTAAGGACTTGACCTAGACTTGAAGTAGTCAGGAGAAAAGGATCCACTAGGGGACTTATCCTAAGCCTCAAATATACTCGACCCAATTAGTGCATGATGGCTAGTTCAAGAAGAAAGTGTGTAGGCTTATATCCTCTTAAATAAAGTCAATCATGAGGTAGCTTACCGGCCACACAGTAAGGCCTACCAAACTAATAAAGCGCTCATCAGTTTGCAATGGTCAAGTTAGGAAGAAATCATGTAAACTTATATCGGCCATACAAGTAACCACTGGGGTGGCACACTAGCAAGGTAGCACGTTAGCTTGACCTAAAGCAACTAATGAGTGAGTGCCACAGGGGAATTTATCCCACATCAAAATTGCTCGAGATAAAAGTTATGTATTTGTTTTATATGTGGTCGTGTATAGTTTGTGTTTGTGTTGTGTCACTAGAGGATAGGACACTGCTTGTGTTCCTTACACCTACCCTAAACACGTCGTGGCGGATTCACATGCAAAGATATTCCTCAACATGAAAGAGATAGAACTTAAGATGAAAGAAATTTTATTGATGATTCATTTGAACCAAGATTTATGGATAATATTTTTTTAGGTAGAGCCCATTGATTGGAAGCATAGGGCGCTCTACCTTTCAATTTATAAGTTGATAAGATCCTCCTTGGTAGGCCTTCTCTATGGGTGGGCCTGCCTAAGTGGGTTCAAAGCCTCCCATCTTTGATGGGAACCACCGTCTCTGCTAGAACTAAAATAAGCTCTCAGATTTGAACATCTCTAGACAAAACCAACTATTAGAGCTTGAATCATCTTGCTTTGTATAACCGAGGTTCTGCATGCCTGCAGGCATCTCCTCCAAACCTTTGAGCTCTTCTAACCGCAACTTGGCATTCTGCTCCATTGTGATTTTACTATCCATGGCTATCCTTAATGATAGGAGTTGGACTTCTAATGGTAGAACTACTTCAGACCCATACATTAAAGATAATGGGATTGATTGAGTTGGAGTTTTGCATGTGGTGCAATAAGTCCATAAGGCTTCAACTAACTACTCATGCCACCATCGCTTGTTGTCATCAAGTGTCTTCTTTAATATTCGGATGAGAGTTTTGTTGAAGGCTTCTGCTAAGCCAATTGCCCTCAGGTAATAGATGGTATAATATCTCCAATCTATGATGTGTCATCAGGAAAAGCTATTAAATTTAGTGCTCTTGAATGCAGTACCATTATCAGATATAATTTATCGAGGCACCAACCTATATGATATGATTCAAAAACTAGAGCACATGCTAAGCTGACCTCTAAGTGGGATTGCCTCACCCACTTGGAAGAGTAGTTGGTGGAAGCTAGAATGAATTGGATGACCTTGGAAGAAGGATCGGAATAATAATCTATGCGTCGTACCCCAACACTCAAATGATCATGAAGCCAAGGTAGGAATTAGAATGTTGGGTGGTTGGTATAAGATCACACTATGCACCTAATATTGGTGGCATCTCCTAGCTACATCCATGCAGTCTGTGATCATCATAGGCCAATAGTATCCTAGTCTCTTGATTTTGGCTTTCATCTTCAGACTAGACTGGTGCACTCCACATAAACTTGAGTGTACCTTAGTCATGATCCTACAGGCTTCATGTTTGTCCAAATAATGTAACCACATATGATCGAAGGATCGCTGATATAAGGTGCCATCCACGAGAGCATAGGAAAGGGCACACTGCTTTACCTGATGTGTGTTGACCTCCCTTTTGGAGTGAGCTCTCAACTTCATCATCATAGATCTAGGAATCTTATAGACAATAAGAGTTCTTTCATCTTAAGACACTTCTAGTGATTAGGTGAACACTTAACCTAACCTTTGAGACTTAGAAGAGTTAGTCATATGAATAGGTTGTGCCTTAGGGATTTAGAAGGACTTGCCTACCCTATAGCCTAAACCCAATCCTTGTTTTCTTATTCCAAACCAAACCTCAAATCCAAATTTCAAAATTAAATCCAACTATCAAATGATTGAAACCTATGATTAAATTTAAACTCCAAATCCCTTCATAAGCCATTTGATTTTATCTTATGGACTTAGCCTTAACCAAATTCTAATCAACCCCAATATAATTGATTTTCTCAATTATCAAATTCAATCTCAAATCAAATTACAAATCATAAATAAAATTCCAAATCATAAATCAATTTCAAACTCCAGATGATTGTCCAATTAAATTCAAATTTTAAAATCCCTTCTTAAGCCATATGAACCACCTATATATGCTTAACCAAAAGCCCCTTTAAACCAAATCAAATTTGGTTGATTTCTTCATAAATAAATCATTTCTTCATTTATATTCATAAATATAAATGAAGTCCAAGCTCAAACCCTCCAAATCAAATCAAAATAAATCAAGCCAAATCAAGACCCTCTTAAGCCTATGGACCCACTTCCATAATCTTAATCAAATTTGCTTCCAAATCACTCCAAGCTCAAGTGATTTTCTAATGAACCATTTATATCTTCATTTGTATTCACAAATATAAATGAAATATAAATTCAAATGGCTGAAACCAATCCCATGTCAAATCAAATTCCTAATTTTAACAAAATTCTTGAACTTGGCTAAATGATACCCAAACCAATTTAAAACTCATGGATTCCTTCATGATTCAATCATTCCTACAATCATTGACCCAAATATAAACATAAATACTATTATCAAACCAAACCCAAGTCAAGTCCATGTTGACCCTTTTGGCTTGAAATTGTCATATGAACCAAAATTCATTTGGCTCCAAACACTTGCAATTAGATTTATATTTCAATTATAGGCTCATGTGCGAGTTCAACTAAACTTAAATCAAGCCATGATCAAGCTAATTAACCCATTTAGGTTCACTTGACCCAAAGTGGCCTAAAGGAATCTTTTTGAGCCAAGTTTTAATCCAACCCAAATTAGATTGAACTAAGCCCCTCTAAATCTCACAACATAATTAACAACCACCCTAGGGTGATCAATTGCCTTAAATTGGGTCAAACCAAGTCAACCTTTTGCCAAGTCAACACTTAACCCAAATGAAACCCAAACTAGCCAAAATCCACCATATGCCAAACTGATTAAAACCATTAATTTAAACTAACTCATAATCAATAATTGAACATGACCAAACCCTCACTTGGGCCAAACCAAGCCTAATTAGCCATTTGACCTAAGTTGACCCAAATTGGCCTAAAAAGCCAAAATAGGTCAAATCACAATCTAATCCAAATTGATTGCAATCAATGGCTCAAGTTCATCCCAAATTGATTATTGAACTTGACCAAAGCCATAATTATGCCCAAGTTGGCAAATTGGTCAACTTGACCTAACCTAGCCCAAATTGACCTAAAGGGTCAAATTGGCCAAAATCAAATTAAATCCAAATTAAACCAAACTGAAGCCTGCAATCATTTTTAATTAGCTAATTGAACTTGACTCAACATCAAACCCAACCCAATTTGGTCAAATTGGTCAACTTGACCTATATGAACCTAAATGAGCCATAATCAAATCCAAAACAAATTGAACCAAACCAATGACACCAATATACTCCAAATAGTCATGTGCACTTGATCAAGCCCTTGGTTTGACCTAATTTGTCCAATTGGTCAACTTGACCCAACCTAACCCAATTTGACATAAAAAGGTCAAATTAAGCCAAATCAAATTAAGTAAACTCCAAATCACTTGAAATTTGGGCTAACCCACTTTTGACCCATCCCAAATTTGCTGAAATCAAACTCATAGCTAAATGACCACTTTGCCTTGGTCTAGGGCATCCCATGAGATAAGATACATGTATATTTAGTCATTTCCTCCCCTTGGCCACTTGACACCCATTCATAGGTCCACTTAGGCACCAAGGACCATGGTTGACCTAACCCAAAGGTGGTTGGGTTGGCCATGACTCATGGGGAGGTGAAATCACCTCCCCAATCCCATTAGACCATTTCAAATCACCAAGGACACCCACTACTCCCATGGCAGCCACCTCCCACCTATCCTCCACTCATGTGAGGCCAAGTGGACTGATTCTCTGCCCAAATCAAGCTCCCCATCTCAGCCATTGATCCTCCAAGCTAAAATCATCACCACTATCGAAGCTAAGGAAGGAGGGGGTATACCCCCCTCATTCTCACTCAAACTCAGAGACACACACTTGATTTAACCCTAGCAGCCAAGAAATAAGATCCTAGAGCCTCCCCTTGCATTTTTTGAGCTCCCCAAAATCCCCATTTTTAGTTTTACGTGAAATTGAAATAGGGGAGAAAACAAGTGATTCCCATTTCCTCATTACACAACCAAAGTGCAATTAATTTTGCACACACCATCCTTGGACCTAGACGAGTCAAAATGAATCATTTCTCAAGCTTCCCCACGACCGAAGGGTGGTGTTCGATCAAAACAAGTTGCTTACTTGCCGTGGGTTGGTCTTCCGAGCAAACTACACCAAATCAAGGCTCGTGCAATTCAACAGAGCTTCATTTCTACCAAATAAAGCTTCCTCAGTCATTGGAACCATCAATCACTAGCTCCGATGATGTATGCCACTAAAATTGATTATTAGCTCAAAATAGATTGGTCCTTTGTGAAGAAAACTTGTGTCTTGTGTGATTTCCACCATTAGATGTGTTTGTTATGCTTCCCCAAAGATGTGGGATCAATTTCATTTCCGTCCGAGCTCGAGTGAGCTTGGATCAAGCGACAATCGACTGATGGTATTCATCGCTCGCCACTCGGGAGAAGATAGATCGTGAATCATCCATTTCGGTCATGATTAGAATGAACGGTCCTAATCTAATCACACGTAGAACCTCTCTTTTTCCCTTTAGAATAGCGCGTTTAATCATGGCCGATCGGATGGACCACAAAGTTATCGCGTCTGTTGGTATCTGAGTCAACCTTCGGATGTGACAACTTAAATAACCACTTCTATCGCACCACATGGAAAGCGAGCCATGTCAGCGCGCTGTGTTAGCTGCCACGTGGCCCGATGACATTAAGGCTTTAATAAGGTCTAATTAATCCATTTCTAAGCCTAAAACTAAAATCATAACTAATCCTAGGAAAATCCAAAGAATACAAACTTGGGCTCATTTTAAAGATATTTTAAAGTAGAATCTAGGAAAATTATTATTAATCAATTTTGAATGGTGATTTTAGCTTACTTAAAGTTTAATTGAAAATATAATTAGCTTAATTATTCTTTAATTAATCACCCAATTGATCTCCAACTTTTATGGATGTTTGGGGGTGTTGACCTCACTTTTGGAGTGAGCTCTCAACTTCTCCATCGTAGATATAGGACTAAGACATTAGTTCTAGTCTTAAATTAATGAACACTTAACCTAACCTTAGAGACTTAGAAGAGTTAGCCATAGGAGTAGGTATGCCTTAAGGGTTTTAGAAAAACTTTCCTACCCTATAGCTTGAACCAAATCCTTACAACTTCAAATTCAAATCAATTCCAAATCAAACCTTAAATCAATTCGAATTCAATGAATTTTCTCAAATCATGAATCAATTCCAAATGATTAAAACCCATGATCAATTCCAAATCCAAAATCTTTCATAAGCCCTTTTGATTTCATTATGGACTTAACAAACCAAATTCAAAAGATTTTCTCATAACCCATTTATATTCACAAATATAAATGAAATATAATTTTAAACACACAAAACCGAATTCAAAACTCAAATCCAAATCTAACCTAAATACAACTTATACCCTTTCTAGTCAAATTCTTGAACTTAACCAAATCATTCTCAAATCAATTCAAACCCTTGGATTTTCTCCTCAAACAATCAATCCTTCAATCATAAGCCCAAATATAAACATAAACTATAATTACCAACCCAAGTCAAACCCATGTTCACCCTTTTGACTTAAAATTGTCAAATGAATCAAAATCCATTTGACTCCAAATCACTTGCAATTGGATTTATATTTCAATCATAAGTCCATATGTGAGTTCAACCAAACTTGAATCAAGCCTTGATCAAGCCAATTGACCCACTTAGCTCACTTGACCTAAAGTGACCTAAAGCATCATTTTGAGCTAAATTCTAATCCAACTCAAATTGGATTGAACTAAGCCCATCTAAGCCTCGCATTGTGAGCAACAATCATCCTAGGATGATCAATCACTCAAATTGGGTTAAACTAACTCAAACCTAGCCTTTGACCAAGTCAACACTTAGCCCAAATAAACCCAAACTAGCCAAAATCACTATAAGCCAAATTGATTGAAACCATTGATCTAAATTAATTCATAAATAATGATTGAACTTGACCAAGCCATCAATTGAGCTAAACCTAGCCTAATTGGCCACTTGACCTAACTTGACCCAAGTTGACCTAAAAAGTAAAAATGGGTCAAATCTTGATCTAAGTCAAATTGATTACAACCAATGGGTCAAATTCATTCTAAATCACTTTCTGAACTTAACCAAAGCCTCAATTGGCCAACTAGACCCAACTTAGCCCAATTGACCATAAACCCAACTTGACCTAAAAGGTCAAATCAACTTGAAATCAAACCAAACCAAAATTGATTGAAACCAAAGCTTGTAATACATTTCAAATGATCAAACAAGCCTAAACCAACCCATGACCTAACCCAATTGGGTCAAATGGGTCAAATTGGTCAACTTGATCCATTTGACCTAAATAAACCTAATTAAACCAAAACTAAATACAAATCAAATTGAAACAAACCAATGATACCCACAAGCTCCAAATGATCATTTGAACTTGACATAACCCATGTTTGACCCAATTTGACCAATTGGTCAACCTAACCAAATTGACCAAACTTGACCTAAATGGGTCAAGTTGAACCAATTCAAACCAAATGAACTCCAAATCACTTGAAATTTAGCCCAACCCACTTTTGAATCATTTCAAATATTCCCAAATCAAAATCAAGGCCAAATGACCATTTACCCCTAGGTTAAAGGGTATCCTATTGCCTAATTCACTTGAAATTTGGTCAATTCTTTCTCATGGTCACTTGGCATCTTCCTAGTGCTCCATTTGGACACCAAGGGAGGTGGTGCACATGACCCAATGGGTTTAGGTCACCCAACCTAAAGCCAAACCAACCCCTCTAATGCAAATTAACCACTTATATCACCTCCTACACTCACCTATCACATGGACACCTCCTCCTCCCTTGCCTAAAAAACCACATGGAGTGCCAATGCCTACAACCTAATCAATCAAAGCAATTGATCAAAAATGGCAAAGCTATCCTCGACCATCCGATCCAAGTAGGGGGAGATATACTCCCCCTCATTCCAACTCAAACCACACACATTGCATTCAATTGAGCTCAAAGGATCCAAAGCAAGCTCCTCCAAGTTTCCCAAGGTCATTTCTAAGCCTTTTGAATTTCTTTTTCTCAGTTTTCTTCAAAACAGAAATAGGGGAGGCCTAAGGAAATTCCAACTTACTCAATTCTCCACCAAACCTAAATTGACTTTACAAGCACCATCAAGGGACCTAGTCGAGCTCACCCAAGGTGTTTTCCAAGTCTCCAAGCCACAAGAAGGGGGATTTTGATCAAAGTCGATTGCCATTGAAGGGGAGCTTGATCAACTAAGACATCCACTTCAAATCAAGGTTTGATACTTTCAACAGGGCTTCATCTCCACTAGACAAAGCTACCTCCTCCATTGGAAGCGCTGATGATAGCCTCAGCTAAGGTATTGTTCAAAACCAATCCTAATTTAAAAATGCTTGGTCCTTTATGAAGGAAATTGTAATCCCATTAGATTCTAGCTGGATGTTCTTCCCTATACCTCTTGATGGTGTGGGGTAAATCCTAGCCTAATCTGAGCTTAGGTGAGCTCGAATCAAGTGGTGGAGGATGAATGAGCTCCGTTTCCCGTAGCTTAGGTAGGGATGAATCATGAGCCATCCATCCCGCATGTTTTGGATGGATGGCCCTGATTTAATCACGTCTAGATTTAAACCCTTTAGAACCACGATTAGTCCCAATCATCCCATCCTGAAATAGCCGTAAACAGCGTTGCAAGTCGATGCGACATGATGATACTTAAATAACCAATCTCATCATGCCACGTGGAAAGCACACCGCGCCAGTTCACGGCACCGACGGGATTAGTTAATTAATTAGGCTATTCTAATTATCTTTTACTCATAGAAACATCATAAAATCATAATTAAATGTAGAAAAATAAAAAAAATATATAAATGAATGCTCATTTTAAAGGTATTTCAAAGGGGAATCTAATAAAATTACTTCTAATTGATTTTGAACAGTGAATTTTCCTTAATTAGAGCTTAATTAAAAATTTAATTATCTTAATTACTCCCTAATTAATTCATTAATTTATTCTAAATTTCTCAGACATGTTTAATGGTATGACTTTTGCCTCCCTTAATTTTCTTGGAATTTATTAATGAGTTAATTAGGAAAATTAATTAATGAATCCTTAATCACCCCTTAATATAATTAAGAGTAATTAAGCATGAGAAATGATTTAATCTCTTAATTGAGATAATTAAATATTATTTAAGTGAGGAGGAGGTTTATGGAATGAATTTAAGATATTTTCTCTAAGTTATTCCCTAAACCCCCTTTCTTCCTTAATGCAAACATAATTAAGATTAATACATTGATCTACTTAATTAGTCTAATCAAACTTTCTAAACCAATCTAAAATTAATCAATCTCTTTGGGGTAGATCGTAGGTGTTCAAAAGCCTAAGGTAAGTTTAAAAAAATCATATACAACTCACATGTGTGGAAAGGTTATGAAAGTACTTAATGAAAATCCTTTAGCCTAATTAATCAATAATTGTGAGCCAATTGC
Source organism: Cymbidium sinense (assembly GCA_021442155.1). Taxonomy (NCBI): domain Eukaryota; kingdom Viridiplantae; phylum Streptophyta; class Magnoliopsida; order Asparagales; family Orchidaceae; genus Cymbidium; species Cymbidium sinense. The sequence goes on from CM038221.1 coordinate 189,603,897, forward strand.
ATTAGGCCCCTTTATTTCTTAGGTGCATTGCTGATTTAAATTCCATGTGGTTGCATATCATATGTTGGCTCATAATTATTTGTTTAATTATGTTAAAGTGATATAGGTAAGAAATAATTAATGTATTTAATTCACACATTAACCTAAATAAAATATAAAATCAACCTAATTGTTCTAAAAATTAAACTAAATCAATTCACACATGGGAAATGAGTTAGGACCAGCAAACTCTTTTCACATTTCCTAAGTCAAATCATATTCAAAACAAAAATAAAAATATCTTTAAAGAATGTTGATTCACTTTAAATGATTATCTTTAGGAATTAACTAGGGTGAATGAAGTTATGGGATCAAAAAATTCATCACCGACCTCTTTTTGATGAAAAGAGTTATTTTAGTGTCGATGAAAATTTCAGAAAGAAGATGAATAGTAGATAAGACACTACCCAGAGATTTCATCCTCATTTTGAAAGAAATTTTTAGATCTAGTTCCAGGTTTCCTATAGACGCAAGCCTTTATAGTTAATTATCCCTCCCAATACTGAAAGAGCACTTTTGATTAAGGTTAGTCAATGAATTATTAAATAATGAGTATATAATAGTAGTGAGTGGAGTTTAGAATTTATGAAATTTATTATTTTAATTTAAAACTTTTGGTTTGAGGAACGATGAAGTGTCCGATCTAGATCCCATGGTTCCATCATCCCGGGCTATCGCAGTCCCTCATCCACTTAGTTAGAGGAGGTAGTCGACCCAACCTGACCGAAGGATCCTTGTCAGCAACACATGGGTTATGTCATCCAAGGTGTCCTTGTATATGGGGTGGAGTTCGACTAAGGGGATAAAAATAAGTCAATCATAACTAACATATGGCTTTTATCACCAAATACATTCTATATTTCATAGCTCAAAGAGCTAAGCTGTTGGGGAATATACGGGCTGCAGCCATGACCATAATTTAGTGGTGTCATATCGCAACAAACCACCCAGTCAGAGGGCTCTAGTCGTAACCTCCATTTATGTGGTGCCATTTTGCGATAAAACCACACGGATAGAGGACACGAGCCACATCCTTTTGGGCTTAAGATCATTTGAGTGTGAAGATAGTTATGCATTTGATTTGACATTGACTCTTTGTAAGCAAAAGTTTTCTTAATTTGTCATCTCCATACAAATAATTGTAGAGGGGTGAATTGATTTTAAGTTTTAATTTAAATAATTAATTTCATTTCATTTATATTTTATTATTTTATTTGAATTTTTTAATCATTTTTATGATTGATTTAGATTTGAATATATGATCATTGATTATTTAAATTTTAATTAATTTATCATATGAATATTAATAATTTTTCTTTATATTTTTATTATTTAAGTTCATTTTATAATCCTTATTTTTAACTCATTTGATTTTGAGACTTTTCCTATTAAGCTTAAACTGTAGATTCATATTTTGTAATTATATGATAGAATTAGCTTCTCAGATATTATTAGCTTAAAATTCTTATAATATCAAATTTTTTTAGGTTTGTTAACCCGGACCCGGTCCTAAGACCAAACCGGGAAGTGTAGTATATGTTCATTTATTTCTAACTTAGTGAACACTTAAATATACATACAAGTATCTATTCTTTTAAAATATTGTATGGACATTAAGATGTCTAAGTTGAAGTGTAGATATCAAATTACAATTTTGATGTAGTAGTTTTGGGTTTTGTTAACTCGGACCCAGTCCTAAGACCAAAATGGAAGTGTAGTATCTGTTCATTTACTTTATATCTAACTTGCATATGTTCTTAAATGTATGAACATTTTAACACGCATACGAGTATATATTTTTTTAAAATATTGTATGGACATATGAATGTTTAAGTTGAAATGTAGATATCAATTTGTAAGTTTGATTTTTTTGATATGACATTTTTGGGTTTTGTTAACTCCGGACCCGGTCCTAAGACCAAACAGGAAGTGTAGATCTTGTCAACTCTGACTATCTTCTTAGAGGATCAGATCTAGATTAATTATTTCAAGATCTATCATTCTTCAAACCTTATCAACTCTAGATTGAACATAAAGGATCGGGTTTGGGATTTTCTTCTTGAGATCTTGAACTTGAGAGGATACATTAAAAATGATGCTGATAGATTTATTTTTTGTCATTATATGACAGAATTAACTTATAAGATTTTATTAAGTTGAAAATAGTATAATGGCATTATTAGATTTTTAGGTTTTGTTAACTCAACCCGGTCCTAAGACCAAATCAGGAAGTAATATATTCATTTGTTTTGCATTTGGGTTGCATATTTCTCCTAAATGTTTGATTTAATAGACATTTGAACATACATACATGCATTTGTTCTTTTAAAATATTATATGGACATGAGAATGTAAGTTGAAGTAGCTATGTTTAGTATGACATGTCACCTTTAATACATTTTAGAAAACAAGTAGTGATCTATTTTTTGATCAAACATGTATTTATTTTTGTATTCAACATTCCCAAATGCAGATCGAACAAATATATGTTCTAGATGGTCAAGCCTACATTTGTTCGAAAGAGATAGGACAACTACTTTCACATCAATTGAACATTTATTCTTTAGCGATATGAACTTAAACCCTTCTGACTCATCATAAAGATGACAAAGGAAATTAAAGATCTCTTTACATACAAGTGTATGTCATATGATATTAAAGGAAATAACAAAGGGTTAAAGATTTTCCCTTTAGGTTTATATGCATGTCATGTGTCATTAAAGGGTAAATGGCAAAAGAAATTGATCCCCCTTAGATTTGTGTATATTACATGTCATTAAAGAAAGAGACAAAGGGCTAAAGATTTCCCTTTTAGGCTTCCATGTATGTCACATGTCATTAAAGGGTAAATGGCAAAAGAAATTAGATCTCCCCTTAGATTTATGTGTATGTCACATGTCATTAAAAAAAAAAGACAAAGGGCTAAAGATTTCCCTTTTAGGCATGTATGTCACATGTAATTAAAGTGGAATGACAAAAATAGAAGTATATGTCATATGATATTAGGGGACAAATGGAAAACAAAGTTAATCTCCTTACATGCAAGCTCATGAAAAGACACAAGTACATGTCAAATGTCATTAGGGAAAATGACAAAAAAAAAGTTAATCTCCCCTTAGATCCACATTTTTGTCATGTAACATTAAAAGAAAATGAAAAAGATATAAGTGCATGTCATATGTCATTAAGAGACAAATGGAAAAATAAATCTTCTTACATGCAAGCTCATGACAAAGACATAAGTAATGTTAAATGTCATTAGGGAAAAATGACAAAAAGAAAGTTAATCTCCCCTTAGATCCACATTTTTGTCATGTAACATTAAAGGGAAATGACAAAGATATAATTGCATGTCATATGTCATTAGGAGACAAATGGAAAAACAAAGTTAGCCTCCTTACATACAAGCTCATGACAAATGACATAAAGGAAAAGAAATTAATGGGATGACACAAGTCCCACCTTCATTTTTTTATTTTCTTTTTTTTTTTTTTTTGACCTCATGCTAAGGAGATTATAAATAAGAGAAAATCCTTCTTTGATGAGGCTTTACTCTCCCACCCACTTCTCTCCTTTTCCTTACAAAGTTCATTGCAAACCAAAGTTTCATAAGAGGGTGTTCATTCATCTTTCAAAGGAAGAGTCCCCCAACATTCAAATTTGGTCTTGCCATAACATATCAACTTGTAAGTTATAACTAACTTAATGCCCTTTTAAATTTATCCTTTCTCATTTCATATAAATAGATATATATATATATATATATATATATATATATATATATATATATATATGTCAATTTTATTTCAAGATTTAGGCAAAGAGGTAGCAATCATGCCATAATCACATACTTAGTAATGAAACAAAATTTAAACCATTTGGCACTTAAGATATATCTTTTAAATAAATCGCTTAAGTAGCATAAGCATCATTTAGGCAAGAGTAATGACTTAAAGCATGAATAAGCCTATTGTACTCATCTTTTTCTACTTAAGAACTTAAGCATATATGCAAACTCCCCTTTTTTTATAAAAATTTTTAATAGCCTCCCGGCATCATCCCTGCATATAGGGGCTACTTTGGGAGACTAAGCTTTTCCACCACACCAAGAAAGGTGTGCATGATAGGTTTCATGAGACATCATGATCGAAAGTTTATTTTCCCACAATGCCAAGAAAAGCGTGCATGGGTTAACACATAGCATTTTCTTGCCACATTGAAACAACGCGAGCAAGTAGTTATATCATAAATGAAAATTTTCCTACCATGTTGGAACAACGTGAGTAGGTACTTATCACAACGAATTGTCCTGCCATTAGAACAATGTGAACACGTACTTATAGCATCATATTTTTATGCCACATTGGTACAACGTAAATAGGTACTTATCACAAATTTTTTTTCTGCATTGGAACAATGTGAACGGGTACTTATAGATTTCCCTTTCATGTTAGAACAACGTGAATAGGTAATTATGACAAGTTTCTCTGCTGCATTGGAACAATGTGAACGGGTACTTATAGCAATAGATTTTAAGCTTGCATTTACACATAAGCATGAATTTATATGTATTTAAACAAGACATGACATTTGTAAGTTTAGCTAAGCATTGCATTGAGACATCATTAATAAGAAATCATCACATGACTTTTTATTACATATGTCATTTCTCCTTTCTCTTTTTGTTTCCATATGGGGGATGAAATAACTTTTCCAATTTTAGTGAACAAGATATCATTCATGTGTTAAACCATAAAGATATGCTTTATTTCTTACTGTGCATAGTTAATGTTCAACCTTTCACATTAAGGCCATATACTTCATTCATTTCTTTTGTGCAAGAGAAAAATTGGCAAGTAGAATAATGGTCTACACCAAGTATAGCTAGCATTCAACCTTCCATAATGTGTCATGAAATCTAAGTAAGAAATTTCTAATCTCACAAAAGAAACTTGTAAATATGAAGTTTTACCAAAATCATGTTCATATGAAAGGAATATAGAAATTTCATTCATTTTGGTATCTCTAGCCTCCCTTTCATCTCTTATTATGCTAGCCACAAGAGTAAGCATAACATTACATAAACTCGAAAGGAAAGAGAAGATTCAGATTTATTAAAGCATTGGTAAATCCCACAAAATTCAGATATGAAATAATACTTGCATTTGGGTTTATCAAATCAAGAGAAGAAATCTGAAAACAAGCTTTGTTCAAATCCTAATCTCCATATTAGCAAACAACTAAGTAATGGAAGCAGGGTAGGATAGACTTCATAAGGTAAATCAAGAAAATTAGTGTATGTAATAAACACTTGCATTATAACTTAACAATAAATCTGAAAACTAATCTTCTCCCAAGTCATTATTCTCATAATAACAACTAACCATGCAATAGAATAAAGAGCTCCCCAACAAATAATTTCCCTTCCTCCCCCTTCTTCTTTCTCTCCTTTTTTTAGAGAAATAACACATACATAAATCTGAATTTTCAAATTCAATTAAAATAACACTTTTCTTTTGATGGAGAAAGATGAGAATAGAACCTATTTTTGATCAACGATTGCAAGAAAGTCAAGGTACTAAGCTTATTCATAAGCTTTAAACTTTCATATTTTAGCTAAAGATATGCTTGCATAATAAAGGAACTTTCTAAGAATAAAGCTCATCACTAATAACTAGTGGTAAATAAAAAAAATGAGCAGGCAATTATATTATACCAATATGCATAAGCCACTTCCCTTCATTTCTAACCATTTTGAATCATATGATAATCATTCACGCTTGCTATTTTATCATTTCTAACCTCATTTTCACATTTCCAATTTTATTTTAAACATATATGGAAGCTTAAAGAATATTATTCTATCCAAACAAAATTTGAAGCATGAGAGTGGAGGAAACTTGTATATAACTTGGGATTTGGGCATATATCTTCTCAAATTCCATTTCCACACTTCTAATTTCATTTTGAATATGTAAAAGAGACTTGGAAAGTTTCATTTCATCCAAACAACAAATTGAATATGAAAAGGGAACACAATTTGAAAATAGGTTAGGGTTTGAGTCACCCAACATTTCTAAAACCATTTATATGTTTCCAATTTCATTTTAGGCATATAAGAAAGACTTAGCAAGTGTCAACTCCTCCCAACAGCTAGAACTGAAGCATAAAATAGAAAGGGGCTTTCATATAATTTAGGATTTGAACCATATACCAATTCCAAAAGCTTCCTTCATACTTCTAGTTTCATTTTAAACATATAAGAAAGACTTAACAAATATTAACTCCTCCAATCAGCAAAAACTAAAGCATAAAAGAGAATAGAACTTTCACAAAATTTAGGATTTTGAACCATATACCAATTAAAAAGCTTTCTTTCATACTTCTTGTTTCACTTCAAGACATGGGAAAGTTTTAGCAAGTATTAACTCCTCCAAATAACAAAATTGAAATGTAAGGAGAAAGAAAACTTGCACATAGCTTAGGGTTTGAGCCATACACCATCTCAAAACCCATTCTAAACTTTAGGCTTTCACTTTAAGCTCACAAGAGAGGCATAACTAGCACAATTTCAGCCATAAAGAAATCATTTTAAGTAAAATGGAAACATGCAAATCCGTAGATAATAGCAAGCGATATGAGATTTGGGCCATACATCATCCCAAATCTCAAAATTAAAACCATAGCATCATCTCAAGCATATAATAAGAGCAATTTACCAAACCTTAACTTCCAAAATAACTCAAATGCATGAGAAGAAGCTTAGAGTTAGAGAGAAACGACCTGGAGGTTTCCATTGCTAGGTGGAAAGAAGGAAAGGGGTTTCGGCTAGCTAAGGTTCGGTTATCCTGCACTCAGGTTCAGCTAGGGTTCACGAGAGGGAACGACAAAGCGAGAAGCAGGAGAGGCAGGAGGAGCATGAATTTAGCTTCTTGCACCGATCGGGATAGATGAGAGGTAGGAGATCGCACGAGAGAGAGGAGGAACCGAAGGAAGGGAGCTGCACGAGAGAAAAAGTTCGGGGGGTTTTTCCATAGAATGAGGGATCGAGAGTTGTATTTCAGCTTTTAGGTTAGACAGCTCATTCCGATTGGCCAAATAAGCGGCATCCAATAGAGGCAAGGGGGCGGCTGAATTAGGAAAAAGATTAGGGCGTATTAAGAGATTAAGAAACCATTGATTATCTTAATTATAAATTAACATAATTTCACATTAAATTTTATGAAATTATCTCGTGCGATAAACCCTAGCAATATGGATGTCGATTTTAGGCATTTTTGTTGTGTTGGGCATGCAATTTTAATCAATTTCATGATGAGTCATTTGGACCACATGGTGATGATCAAAGTGGACTTAAATTGCATGACATCGCATTTGAATAGCTTGATGTTTGCATAGACTTTGATGAATTAACCACGGAAGGCCTCGTTTGATAGGTTTTGACACTTTGAGAACAATGGCATGATTAATTTCACGAATGGAGGTCATTAGGATGTCGTCAGGGCTTCTCGACTTCGATATGCACATAATTTCATTAAAAATTTATTGGTTATTAATTGATTCAATATTTTTTTATTTAATTAATTTAATATTTTAGACTTATTTATAAAGCTAAATTTTTAAATCGAGGTAATTTTATATTGAATACGATCACAATTATATCATTTTAAACCTAATCCTATGATGTTACTTCCCTTAATGATTTTTTTTATCTTTAGTGCTTCGTTTCATTTATGAATCATATGTGGAGGTCAATAGAAGTCATATGGTTACATCACTTTATTTCTTTCAAAGCTTGCTAAATGTTGTATGCCATATGAAATCATGCATTCATTTCTTTTGAAAAATCAATTAAATAAAATGTTTCATTTATGTCAAATTGCATATTTTCAAAACTTATAAGTCAAAAATTATTTTCAAAACTTATAAGTCAAAGATTATAAATGAAGTGATGCTACTTATAAGTACTTATAAGCTTGCATGTGACTATAACATAAAATGTGTCTTATGTGATTTTCTTCTCTTCACTTAACATGGATTTGAATAGGATTTGCAAAGTGTATAGTTCATTTGAAAATAACATAACACTTGCTTAAATATATTCTTATACACTTCTATGCTATGACTTAAGAAGGATCCTCACATTACACATGTAAATTATACAACCAAAATCAAACATAAATCTTTTGCATGATTCTTCATCCATTTGCTTCTTTTTGTACATGCACATGTATTTAAGAAAAGTGGTATATTAGTCTAGACATCCTGGGGTTGTGAGACTTTAGGTAGCCCCAAGTAGGTCTTCTACCTTACAACCCAGTATATAAAATAATGGTGATGTACTCACTTATGTCTTTTATACATGTAGATATGCATTTGATTAATGGATAAAAAAGTCCCTCTTTTCTACTTAATAAAAGCATCCATTCTTGGAATATCTAAATTTTCTTAAGTAATATCTCTTAACATTCATCATCAAGGTGTGCCAAAATTCACATTGCATGCATATATATATATATATATATATATATATATATCTATAGATTATTCATGTGCATGATATACATGGTGGAAAGAAATAAATGATTGTGTGTTATGTGATAATAATTCACCTAATTAATCATAAGTTGCCTTTCTTATTGAATAGGTTTATTTAGAACAAATCTAAACTTTAGGTTAATTAAAACACATAATAAAATATTTACTAAAGAAAAATCACTAATGAATCAACCTTAGAAATTACTTAAGGTAGGGATGAAAGAGAATTTCTCTTCTCTTTACAACATTTAATAACAAAATTTAGGTTCATTCAAATCATCAAATAAAATTGACAAATCTACTAAATCATTTAAAATGAAACCACCCTTTAAGTTGAATCCTTCACACTTGACAAAATTCTAACCTTAAAGCCTAGCTAAGACATGCCACACAAGCCTTAAATGACACATTATACTAAGTCACCATTTTTAGCTCTATGTTAGGGTGGTGCATGGTTTGATGCCTGATTTTATTTTGTGATGTAATGCTTTTAGACTGAATTTTAGGGTGCATGTGCATAGATTTGATGTTAGGACGATCTTAGTCTAATCATGTCTTTTGTAGGAGATCATGCTTAAGGGATGTTGTAATTAAAATATAAATTCTTTTGCTGTGCTGGTTGCTTATACCCCTAAGAATGATCCAAACAAGGACGGTGACTTGGTTATGTGTGGGTCTAAATTATTCTATAACTACTTGGGTTGTGTGGTATGTTTAGCTAATCTTTATTTTGCAGGTTTAGTTAGATTTATCTTTCCTATTTTAATGTAAATTTTGCAATTAAGATGTGGAATGAATGTTATGGGGGATTAAGGTGAACATTGGTCATAAGATCATGCCTTATGTACCATATGAAGCCTTGGAACAAACTACATCCCAAGTCCAAATGAACAAAAAAGAAAGAAAGAAAGAAAGAAATGAAGAAAGAAATAAATAAAGAAATGAAGAAATGAAGAATGAAGAATGAAGACCCCCCATAACATGAATTATTTATAAATTGTAATTATTCATTTGTAATCTGGGTTGTATAAGGGTAGAGCTCAGCTACCCACATTTCTTTTTGGGTTTTTTGGTGGTACCCAACCACATCAACCTCTTATTCTTTTGCACTAGCTTTATAAAATTATTTGATGTTTGTTTAGCATATACATTAGAAATGACATGATTTTCCTAGTTTTTTCATTGATTGATGAATGGCTTGGATGCAATTAGGCTCTTAGGAAAAAATAAATTTTCTATCTAATTAATCAACTCAAAATTAACTTTAACAAGTCAAAACCTTACCTAAAGTCTAGGACATAAATTAAGATAATAAAATATTTTGCAACCCCTTAGTTGATGTTGTATGTCTCACATCATGCATAAAAACATATTGCTTCACTCTTGACTAATAGAGGGCTTCCACCTTTGCTAGAGAAAATGGCTTGACCTTTGAGAGCCACGGTAGAAACACACCTTCTTCTTTCTGATTTTGCCCATAACCAATTTCTTATGCATTAGGCATATGAAATCCCATAGCCTTTGTTAAATAAAAATATCCAAAAATAAAAATCAAAACTTTACAAAAATTTGCATTATATTAAGTCATTTATTCATGCCCTTCATGTTCTAGTCTCTTAGGGAGTGTGTTTAAGGACTTAGTCTTCTTTCTAAATAAAAAAATAACCTAACTATCTTGCAAAGCATAAGACTTTCCTACATGTATTTAAAATTGTAGGAGGAGTTAGTTAGTTGGCCGGTTGTAAGTCCAATCGGTTGGTTTCTCTCTCTTATGGAAGTAAACCATATCTTAGATTTAGGTCGTGCTTTGGCCTCAAAGTTCCCTAGATTTAGAATCGAGGATTATTTTTCCCTGCATAAACCTCACCTTTTAGGAATTTCCTCGATCTTGTGTTGTGGAATTGTAAGCCACTATAATTCTAATAAAAATTCAACTCAAACATATAATTCTTCTCAAATTTCAAAAATATAAAGCCCAACCATATGATAGTTTGGGATGCTCACTAGGTTTTCAAGCATCGTAAGCATCTCCTACTCATCTCCCTTTGATTTCAATAATAACTCCCTCATTTTAATCAATCCCATTTAATTTTCCAAAAATAACCAATTTGTTGATAGTCCTATCTTTGAAATCTTTAGAGACAATGATCATTTACCTTAATCAAGTGTATTCTTAAGGAATCTCATTCCCTAAGATGTAATTAACTATGGGGGCTTGCCTCCATAGGGAACTTAACGAACCCAATTTAAAAAAAACCTACTTTACTTTTTTTATGTAAAGTAGGGGAAAGATCTCTAGTACATTCAAAGACCCATTGTCCTTAGGAGTTCTTATTAGGTGATTAGGTTCATTGTAGGATGGTGACTTCTGTCTCTTGAGATAGTACATCATTCCTCAATGTCGTACTTGATTATCCTAATGAGAATATCTGTGGATCTACATGGTGTCCCAACATACCAAACAATTTTTATTTTTTAAATTCCCCCAAGAGTTTGAGAAATAAAAAACACCACAAGGGGGATGACCTCTGCCTCTCCCATTTTTCTAGATTTTATTGGTTGCTTAATTAGAAAAATCAATTGATTAAGACTTTATCACTTTCTTAATTTAATTAGTGATAATTAATGAATGAATAATAGTTTAATTAATTATTTAAGCTTAATTACCTTTGTTGAAAAGTAAGGGAGCTTAGGGAATGTGGTTGGGATACTTTCCCTAATTCATTTCCTAAGCTTTCTTCACTTTTTGGAATTTGATTAGTTAATGATTAATGAAGTAATTAATTAATTAATTAATTCCAAGATAAAAATTAGAGCCTAATTGAGTGTTTGAAGTGACTTAGGGGTTAAAGATTGAGCCTTATCCTTGATCCTTTTCCTAAGTTTATTTCATCATTAGTCAAAATATAATCAAATAATTCAATCAATTAATTAATAAGCTTAATTAACTCAATCTAAATTTCACTTCATATCTAAGCAACCTTTAATTACTCTTGGGTAGCTCTTTGGGTGTTCAATAACCTAAAGTGGGAAATAATGAAATTATGATTAGCTCACATGTGTGAGAAAACCAAAAAGTAGTTGAGTGAGATCCCTTAAGCCTAATTAACTATTAATCATGAGCCAATTGCATTAGGCCCCTTTCATTTCTTAGAATCATTACTTTTCATGTGGTTGCATATTATATTGGCTCATTATTAATTAGTTAATTAACTTAAAGTGATGTAGGTAAGGGTTTGATTAATTGGCTTAATTCATACCCTAAGCTAATTAAACCATAAAATTAACTTAATTACTTCTTCATTAAACCAAATTAACTTACACATGGGGAATGGGATTAAAATTAGCAAACCTCTTTCATTTCTAAATCAAATCAAACTTATAATTAAAAGGTCATTAAAGAACTTTGATTTATTTTAAATAGCCTTATTTAGTATGATTAAAGGGAATTAATTGGAATGAATGAGATCATGTGCTTATGTTCCTTTATTTCTTTCAATCATGTTAAATGTTGCTTGCCATGTGTAACCATGCATTCATTTCTTTTAAAATTAACTAAATGAAATGGTTTCTTTTATGTCAAATTGCATGTGTTGGTTTAAATTAAAAATAGGTGTGACTATTATTACTATTAAATCAAAAGTTATCTTCAAAAGGCCATAAATCTATTATAATATATGGAGTGATGTTAATTACAAATATCTATAAGTTTGCATGTGTTGATAATATAAGATATGCAATATGAAGCTCTCTTTCCTCACTTTATATGGATTTGCATGGGATTTATAAATGTATAGTTCATTTGAAAATAATGCAACATTTGTCTAAATCTACTCCTATGAATCTCCGTGCTAAGACTAAGGAAGAATTTCATATCACATATGTAAATCATATAATCAAATCAAATATGACTTCTTACATGACTTCTCATTCTTATGGTTCTTTTTGTACATTCATATGTATTTGAGAAAAGTGGTATAATAGTCTGGACATTTCGGGGCTGCGAGGCTTTAAGTAGCTAAGTAGGTTACCTTGGTGTGAACAACGGTATGTACTCACTTAAAACTCTTATACATATGTATGTATGATATGATCAATGAATAAGAATCATAAATCAAATACAACTTTTGCATGGATTTTTCTATTCTTATAGTTGCCTATACATCTATATGTACATAAGAAAAGTGGTATATTAGTCTGGACATCCGGACGAGGCTTTAAGTATCCCTAAGTAGGTCTTATACCTTACGCCCTTGGTGTAGAACAATGGTGACATACTCACTTAAAACTTTTATACATGTGAATTTGTACTTAGCTAGTGGATGAAAATTCCAATTTTCTATCCAAAAGACATGCATTCATAATTCAATCAAATGAAATATTTAAATTCCAAATATACTTCTTTGCATTCATCATTTAAGTAAGCTAAGACATACATTGTATGTATAAGTATGCTTAAGATTTAATCATATGCATGATACACATGATGGAAAGAAATGAATAAACATGTGTTATGTGATAATAATTCATTATAATTAATATTAATATTCTTTTCTTATTGAATAAGCTCATTTAGAGTGAACCTAAACCTAAGATTGATTAAAACATATAATAAGCCATTCACTAAAGGAAATTGATTAATTAAGTTACTTTAGAAGTGACTTAAGGTAGGGATGAAAGAGAGGTTCCCTCTCTTTCTTCTCTTTATAACACTTAGTTATTAAGTGTAGGCCATATGAAACAAAAGAAAGCATTAAGTAAAATCTTCAAATCAATTAAATCACTTAAAGAGAAATCAACCCTTTATAAATTAAATCCCTCACACTTAGCAAATTACAACTCTAAAACCTAGTTTGGATATACCGCACAAGCCTTAATGCACACATTAGATTAAGTCACTACTTCTAGCTTTACGTTAGGGCAGTGTATGATTTGATGTGTACTTATTTTATAATGTATTATTGTAGACTAGATGTTAGGTGTATGTGTGTAGTCTGGATGTTAGGCCGATATTAGCCTAATCATGCTTTCTGCAGGAGGTTGTGCCTAAGGGGCCACTATAATAAAAATATAAATATTTTTTGCTATGCAGGTTGCTTATGCCCCTAAGCATAATCCAAGTTAGGACAAGTGGGCTTGGTTATCCATGTGAGTCCTTAGTTAAAATTATTCATATAACTACTTGGGTTGTATAGCTTGTTTAGCTGACATTTGTTTTGCAGATGTAGCTAGATTTACTTTCCTTCTTTTAATATAATTTTGCATTAGGATTAGGATAAGTGTTATAGGGGATTAAGATGAGTATTGGGTATAAGACCAAGTCTTATGTACCATGTGATGCCTTTGGAGTGAGCATATCCAAATCAAGCTAAAAGGTAGAAAGAAATGGAGCAAATCAGATGAAGAAATGAAAGATGAAGAGATGAAGAGATGAAGAATGAAGAATGAAGACCCCCAATAACATTCATCATTTGTAATTGTAATTATTCTCTTATAATCTAGGTTGTATAATGGTGAGCTTAGCTACGTTTCTTTTGGGTATGCGGTGATGGACATCGACCATTTATTCTTTTACGATAGCTTTATAAAATTGTTTGATGTTTTGTTTAGCTTGTGCATTAGAAAAAAGCATGCCTTTTCATAGTTTATTTATGATTGGTGATTGTTGTATGGCCTAGATGTGATTAGGCTCCTAGGATAAAAATTAATTTTTCTACCCAAACTAACTAATAATTAAACTTCTAAAATAACTCATAACCTCATATAAAATTCTAAGCATTAAATCAAGATAATAAAATATTTAGCAACCCCTTAGCTGGATGATGTATATTTAATATCATACATTATCATCTTATTTCACTCTTATTAAGGGAGGGCTTCCATCTTTGCCAGATAGTAAGGGCTTAACCTTTGAGAGCTTATGTTGGAAGAACACCTCTTTCCCTTATGATTTGGCCCATAATCAACTTTACATGCATTTAGGCATACAAAATCCTATAGCCTGTGTCAAAATAAAGAGTCTCAAATTAAATAAAATTTGATTAAAAATTATATTAGATTAAGTCATTATTCATACCCCACTTTCTCTAGTCTCTTAGGGAGTGGGTTTAAAGACTTAGTTTCTTTTCTAAATAAGAACAACCTAGCCATCTTGCAAAAGCATATGACTTGTCTACATGGATTTAAAGCATAGGAGGAGTTAGCTGGCTGCCACTCCAGGCGATAATAAGTCCAGTAGTCGGGTGGTTTACTCTCTCTGGTGGAGTTATACCCACTTTCACCTTAGATTTAGGTTGTGCTTTGGCCATCATCAAAGCTCCCTAGATTTAGGATCTGAGGTTGTTGTTTCCTTCGGGTTACAAGCATAAATCCTCACCTCTCAAACATTTCCATAATCTTGTGTTGATTGATTATAAGTTCTAAATTTAATAAAATTTTAACTCAAATAAATAAATCTCATCAATTTCAAATATATAAAGCCCAACAATATGATAGATTAGAGTGCTCACTAGGATTCCTAGTATCATGAGCACTCCCTGCTCACCTCCTTTAGTTTTGATAATAACTCTTCTTTTTTGATCCATCCTACTTAATTTTCTAAAACACAACCAATTTATTAATAGTCCTATCTTTGAATTCATTGGAGACAACAACTGCCTACTTTAATCGAAAGTATTCTTAAAGGATTCACTTTCCTTAAGATGTAATTAAATTGTCGGGGTTTTCCCCCATAGGGAATTTTAGAACCCAGTCTAAATAAATCCTACTTTATTCATCCATGTAAAGTAGGGAAAAATCTCTAGTATATTTAAAAACTCATCATGCCTTAGGAGTCCTTATTAGGTGATTAGGTCCATTATAGGGTAGTGACTTCTATCTTTCGAGATAGTACACTATTCCTTAATGTCATACCCGATCACCTCAATAAGTACACCCTCAAATTTAATGTCCCCCCCACACACATGAAATTGAAAATAAACACCATAATGTGCTAGTGACTTCTCTTGAGGTAGTTTGCCCATATTTAGATAATCCATAAATGATTGCCTCCAATCTAACTCCTCATCCTTTTTTGGCAATGGCAACCTTCCCTTCAAGAGAGAATCTCTCGATGAGTGCAGTGTTAACAAGGGATAAGACTTGTCTATTTTGGACCCTTATTGGTATGGATGCATCTTAGACATGCCAACTCTTTGGCAAGCTTGGCTAATGCATCTACTCTGTGTTTTCTTCTTGAGGAATCTTATAGATGGCACCATTTGGGATTTGTACCAACAACTCCATGGTGTACTTGTGGGAGTGAGCTTAGCTTCAGAACTTTGTAAGACTTAGCGATTTGGTTGATGACTAATTGAGAATCCCCGAAGATGTTGATACTCTGGATGCATAGTGTAATGGTAAACTCCAGACCTAAAATCAGAGCCTCGTATTCGACTTCATTGTTAGTGCATGGCTTGGACATATGATATGAGAATTTCATCACATCATGGTCCAGAATTAGGAGATCAATTCTACCCCTGCCTTCCCTGTAAGAGTAGATCATGGTTCTTCTCCCTTTTGAAAGGAAGCCGCACCATCAAAATACATCTCCCAGTGGTGAATGCTAGTGTCCCCTAAATTCATGATTTATTCATCGGGGAGGTCATCACTAAGCAGAGAATCAACAGGAAGTGGGTGTGCTGCTAAGAAGTCTACTAGTGCTTGTCCTTTCATCACATAGAGGGGTACAAAAGTGATGTCAAACTGTGACAAAATTATGGACCAATCGCCAACCATCCAGTTGGTTGTGTCATGAGATATTGCAGTGGATTGATCCTAGAGATCAGATTCACCTTATGAGAAAGTATGTAATGCCATAGCTTTTGGGATGCAAAAATTAGAGCTAGGCAGTGCTTTTTAATATGTGGATAGTTTGTCATAGTAGGGATTTGATGACGACTAAGATAGTAGAGTGTATTCTCTTTCCCTTCATTGTTAGTTTAGGCAAACAAAGTGCCATGAGAGTCATCTAACATAGTAGTATATAATATTAGTGGCTTGATGATAGGGGGGGGTGCGTCAGTGCTTGATGTCTTCAAAATCATGGTAGCACCTGTCATCCCACTTGAACTTGGTGTCATTTTTTATAAGTACTGAGAATGGTTGGCATCTCTCTAGGTTGGAAATGAAGCATCTTAGATACGTTAATTGCCCTTGAAATGATCTATGTTGAGTTAGACTTTTAGGGGGTGGCATTTTTAATATTGCCTTGATTTTCTCGAGATCGATTTCTATTCCATGGTGTGGACAACAAACCCAAGAAATTTTCCTGAAGCTACTCTGAATGCACACTTCAGGGGATTCATTTTAAGATTAAATTATCTTAAGCATTCAAAAACTACTCTCAAGTCAAAGAGATGGTCTTCCTTTTTTTACTCTTGACTACAAGATCATCGATGCAACATTCAACCTAATGATGAATGAGTTCATTGAAGATCTGAGTCATGGCCCATTGGTATGTAGCACCAGCATTTTTAAGGCCAAAAGGCATGACCTTATATCAAAAGATTTCGGGGTTCAAAATGCTATGTTTCTTTCATCTTTAGGGGCCATCTTTATTTGGTCATAACCAGATGAGCCATCCATGAAAGTGAATACTAGATGAGATGAGACAATGTCCACCATTAGTTAGAATTGGTAGTGGAAATTCATCTTTAAGACATGCCTTATTTAGATCCCTAAAATTAACACATATATAAATTTAGTCATTCTTTTTCTTAACTGAAATGACACTGGCCAACCAAGTAAGTTATTTTCCTTCCCTAATAAAGCCAGCATCGATCATGTTCTTGACTTCAGAAATGACATGTCTATTCAATGTCTAATCGCATGCATCTAGCAGCTTGCTTGATAGGATTAGCACTAGGATTTATTGCTAGTTTATGGATAACTACATTAAAAGATAAACTAGGCATCTCTTCATAACTCCATGCGAAGCAGTCCTTAAACTCAGTCAATAGCTAAATAAGTCATCGATTTTAATATTATTCAACAAAAAACTTGATATATGTCGAACATGAATTATCTTCATTCCCAAGTTGATTTCTTTAAGCTCATTGATGGTTGACTTAATCTCCTCTTCAAACTCTGGTGGTGCATCTCTGATTTCAAGATCATTTGAATCATCTAAAGTTTCTAAACACATCTCCTTATATGAGTTCGCATGATTTGAAAAAAACTTATCAGATTCTAAATGATTGGTGATGACTAGATAATGATTATCATCATCGATTGGACCCACTGTACCAACTCCTAGTCTCTTGATTGAGATATCTGCTTTGGTTGTCTCATAACCTTTCAAAGTAGTCTGACCTATGTTTAGACCAAGTATGTGGGATTAATCCCTTCTTCTCTAAATTAGGAACACAAGGTGAGTAACAATCAAAATGTAATTGTATTAAATCTTTATATGAATCATCCTCAAGTTCTACATCAATTTTCTGACTTGAGGATGATGCTTCCAAAAAGAACCTCTAAATTCTCCCATCTGTGGATGATTTAGGAGCTTTCTTAACTATCAAACCCTCAACTTTTTGAGAAGAGAATGGGGTTTGAGCTAATGTTTTGTATGTGACTATTTATGTCACTCTCGCTCCAACATCACCTTCTAAGGGTTTGAGAAGACTTGGCTGGTGTGCTAACCACATAAGGCTCATCCTCTAAACTAGATTCTAAGTCTATGTGGATAAAAGGTGTACTCCTGGTGGCTGGGACATACCTCCTATTGGGTGGCTAATATGGAGGCTTTCCACCTCAGGGGCTTCCTCTGAACTATCTTCTACCTCTGCCTGGTGGAAGTCGGATCATCCTACCTATGTGTTCGAATGGAGTAACGAACTGTGGGTGGAATCTAATGTCAGACTCTATATCTTCCCTTGAGTCCATGTCTCGCTCTCTTTTATTTTCTTTTTCTACTTCTTTTTCTTTTCTTTTCTTTTTTTCCCTCTTAGGGATTTTTACTAGATTCACGAGAATGAACTTGTTGATTTTGGGGAAGAAAATAGGCTGCATCCTCGTATATCCTAACCTCATGAACTGTGAAGGGCTTGAGATCTCCTTCAACGCAGTACTCATTTCCACCTCACATGAACTTCATGCACTAATATAGAGAGGATGGAACTGTGTTGTTCTCATGTATTCACAATCTCCCAACCAAAGCATTGAAAGATGTATCAAAGTCTATGATATGAAACTTGGCTTCAATCTTCTAATCATCAGTTTGTAATGACAACACTATGGAGCCTAAGGCCCTCTCACCTTGTTCATTGAATCCCCTCAACATCATCATCTCTTTTGGAGTTTAGAGATTGATCCTCAAGTAGAAAGGGTTCTTAAACTCATAATGTTGATTGATACACCTTGGTCAACCAGAACTCTTGATATCTTGTATTTGCTAATATCCTTTATAATGTAAAGAGGGTGATTGTGCTTGGTCGTTCCTAGAAGTAAGTTTTTATCACTAAATGTAATTCCTAAGATACCCTTTGAGCTATGTGCCTCCTCTTCAGTAGTAGTCAGCCGAGCTAAGTATATCTCTGGATTAAGAAGATCCTTGACTAGAGGTTCCCTCATATCATTAGATAAGATAAAGGCATCATATATGCTTAATTTGGTTGGCAACATTTTAAGATATGATAGGATGTTATAATTAACCTTGACTTGGTCCTCCTCAAGCATATCCATAGGTGTAGCATCCTGTTGAGGGGTTATTTTCTCACTAGGACCAATAACTTATTTACCCTTATTAAGAGGTGCTACCCTAGGAAGTAGAACTTTGCCACTGTGTAGGTTAACTTCAGTGACTTCTTGGAATGATGAACTTATGGAAAGTTCTACCTTCTCATCAGGTATACCTACAGCTTCTCCCATGGAATCCTCAGAGTCAGTTGACTCTAAGTCAATCTCAAGAGGTGAACCCGATTGATTCAAAAAAGAAAAGTCTGATTCTGAATTAGAAGGGAATGGATCGGAATGACTAGAGTTATCATTAATATTTTCTAGACTTGGAGAATTTTCAAGAGGAATAAAATCTAATGTATCAGAAGTGGATAAGATGTAAGTGAAATATTTCTTCATTGATTTATTTATAGGTGGAGGTACATGATAGAAATCTAATAAAGTTAGCTGGGTAAGGGATTTAAGGCCCTTTGTCCACTGATACAATGCTCCTACTGGTAGAAGATGAGCTAATGGAGGAAGAAGTAGTAATTGCAACTGTGGATGGAGTGCTGGACTCAGACGGTGGTTGAGCTACTGAACTATCCCGGGCAAGTAAGGTGGACTGCTGCTGCTGTTGGGCTATCACTTTATTTAAGTTGTCTTTGGCAACTCGCAAACCTTCCTTGGTGTTGGAGGTTTGAGCTACCCTAGGTACCTATAAAGAGAGTTTCTTAGTTTTGGAAACTACTTTTTTAGAGGTTCGGATAAAGCAATATTCCAACCTTCTTTGGTCTTGAGAGGATCACATGTTTCCCTGAGAATGATCCTAATAGAACTGGTAGGTTGTTCTAATAAGTATTCCTTGGGGATAACCACAATACTTGACCTGTAGCTATGCTTAAGCCAGTCCTTAAATGTAATACAATCCTCTAAGACATAACTAATCATGCAGTGGTAGGGGAAATAGTTAGGATCATTAATCTTGTCCACATCCTCCAGTCTTTTGGGCTATGGCAACTGAAAGTCTGGTTTTTTAAAGAGATTTTTAAAGATTTTTCTGACTACCTCCCTCTTAAAGGAATATGGCTTATTCAATCAATCAATAAGAGTAGGTGGGTAATAGCTAACTCATGGGGGGTAGGAATACAAGGGTAGGTTGTCGATATGGAAATGGCCATTATGGCTAATCATGGTCGATATGATGAGGTGGTGGCAGAGGAGGTGGCAAAGGTGGCTGCTAAGCTCGGGAGTCTCTCATACTGGACTCTGGCTAGCTGCTTCCCTTTATACACTGACCCAACTATCCCTAGCTTCTTCTTGAACACCTTCTATGGCTTGGGCCGAGCTGATTGGTCAGGAAAGGGCAAATTGTTGGCCTTTTCTTGCAGATTAGCCATCTTGTTAATTAGTTTCTCAAATGTCCTGATGGTAAAGCCCTTAAGCATGAAGGTGATTGGGTCATGAATACTCTTGAGAAGAATCTTAATGATGTGTGGTCGGACAGCTGCGGAATGCATTTCATCCTCAGTTTGTGCCACCTGAGAATATAATCAATAAGGGACTCATTGGGAACTTGTGTCACCACAACAAGATCGCCTACAGTCACTCTTTGATGAGCTCCAGCAAACCTCTCAATGAAGAGGTGCTCCAACTCAACAAAATTTCCAACTGAACCTTTAGGCAGTTCGACATATTAAGATAAAAAGTCTGAACAATAATGCACCACTACCACTTGGGTTGCAGCAACTGGCTCTAAAGTGTGTGATATGCTGACACGAGATCCCACTACCATCAAAGATTTTGAAGGAAGGTGGCATAAAACCCTTAGTGTATTGAACTACATTAAATTCTTTTGGGTATGGTCTACCCTTTGGAATATATGAGCTCCCCCAGGCTTACGCATTGCTTCCTTCACCTGCTCTACCATGTGCTTGATATCCTTCTCATGCATGAAAGTGCAATCTATAACCTTCCTATGCAAACTACCAACATCATCCTCTGTGGGAGTACACCTAGGATGTTCTAGGGTATGTATCAACTATGAACGGTCAGCTGTCATGGGAGAAGGCAGTGAAACTGGAGTTGAGTTATGTGATGCTGCAACTACTACCATCAATTCCTCAATCTTCTTCCCCATCTTGTCAATATGATCATCTCTCTGTCTGAGCTGGTGGTGGAGGTGCTGAGTCAAGTGAGAAGTGTCACCTTCATTGAGCACGACACATTCATGGCTAGTCTGATCCCGCTGTAAGGATCCCGAAGTGTCAACCATGTGGACCTTAGTTATATCATCCAACATGTCATCCTCATCAGGATCGAAGTTGGCCTATCCTCATCCTAATCGGAGCAGTCACTCCCAAAATCTATCTCTTCTCATTAAAGTAATCAACTAATATGTCATCTAGTGATCGATCTACTATGCCTGGCTGGGTTGGGACAAATACTCGCTGACTGCTAGTTGTA
The DNA here is from genome assembly GCA_021442155.1 of Cymbidium sinense. Taxonomy (NCBI): domain Eukaryota; kingdom Viridiplantae; phylum Streptophyta; class Magnoliopsida; order Asparagales; family Orchidaceae; genus Cymbidium; species Cymbidium sinense. The sequence continues at coordinate 189,625,635 of CM038221.1, forward strand.
GGACTATGTTCCTCTGCCTGAATGCAATGTACACTGCCTACTGTCAAGACTTTCTCGCTAGGAGGATCAACAATCATGGGGACCGTGTCTATATCCACTCCCCTCTCTATCTCTACATGATGCGGTGGAGTGGTGTGACGATGACGCTCTTGGGTTGCCACTCCTTCCTGACCATAACTGAGGTAGGGGATCGAGCGGGGGAGCTTAATCTCACCTCAATAGGTGGAACGAATAAAGCGGGATCCTTGGGACATAGCTGGATCACCAGAGGGGAAGGTCTCTCCTCGAATGGGGGCTTCTGAACTTTGGCATGAGTGGTAGATGCTGCAACTTATACTATTGATGGTGGACGAGGAGGGGAGTGGTGTGATGGCAACACTGACTACTCCTCAACTAGATATTTCTACATGGCAGACTGCATCGATAAGAATAATCTTATTTGAATGATCGATCTTGACTGGGCGACGATCAGGAAAATCCATCAAGGCGAAGGCTGCCGAATGTTTGGCATACCTCCGTCGCTCTCCTAACTACCTGAGCAGATACTTGAGCCTCTATGACTCTCTCTCTCTCTATGGATTTGACCCTTAACACTCCTAGGGATCATGGATTGTAAGTTAAACAAGGTACCAGACTCTGAGCATCCGTAAGCTCTACCAACCTGGCATTGAATAATCCTAAGTCTGGCGTAGGGCCTCCTACGCTCCCTAGCCAATGTCACATGGTATGCTGGTGGTGGACGAGAAGCAGCGATCCTCCAGTAAGAGGGGGTAGAAGCTACTACCACTCAGGAGTGGAGAGGTCTCATGGGGTGAACCCTCCTCAACTATATGGGAAGCTGCGTCAAGCTCTCTAGCTGCTCGCGCATGACCCCACTTAATCTACCAATTTTGTTCCGGCACTAGGTGTGAGTGAGCAAGGCAGAGCGAGAACTGGCACTACCTCAAAAGTGGAGGAGACTATCTCAGAGGCTAAGACAGCCTTCTCCTTTGGGGTGACCAACGAGGAGGTAGCAGCCTCAGGAGCTATAGCAAGGGAAACCGAATGGGTGGGTGCTAAAACTGATACTGAACGAGGCATGTGAACCATTGTGGCCTTCCTCTTCAGCGAGAATAACTAAAAGTTAGATGGGATATCCAAGCGGATGAGTGGCGTCTGTCCCGCCACCTCCTCCCTACAAACGGTTATGAGGATTGCCCCCTTAAAGCCATGACCAAAATATGTTATGACGTCGTGGTGAGATTGGCTTGATCCTAGGCTAAGTATACACCAAAAGGGAAAGAGAAGATGAACTTGCTAGAAGCCATGATCACTGCATTGATTGGAAGTTGGACTACTGACTACATTGAAATCATTGCATTTGTTGAAATATAATTGAGTAAAACTCTTCCTTGATGCTTGCCTTCAATCATTGACTTTTATACTTAATTTGAATATTAAACCCATACTTAACAAATTTAAGTATGCTAAGTGGGGTTCATTGAGTTTTGGAGAGATTTCTTGATATTTGGAGGAGAGACTTCGCCATATGATTTTGATTTAGAACCCATACTCAACCAATTTAAGTAGGTTGGGTAGGGTTCAAATATTTGGAGAGACATTTGAAGATATTTGTGTTATGTATCTTGTTTGAAAATTTTGATTTAGGAAACCCTCACTTAGCAAATTTAGGTATGCTAAGAAGAGGTTTTGATTGTCTATTTTGAAAATTTTGTGAAAGTATTTTTGCTTGTGATGATGTGTTATGTGTGTGACTGTGGTATTTATTTTTGGTGTTGTGTGTGTTTATGTTATGGACACCACACGGATCCTGATATACTCATTAGGGTGATTAGGTATGACATTAAAGAACAATGTACTATCTCGAGAGATAGAAGTCACTACCCTATAATGGACCTAATCACTTAATAAGGACTCCTAAGGCATGATGGGTCTTTAAGTATACCAGAGATGTTTCCTCTACTTTACATGGAAAAGTAAAATAGGGTTTATTTAAACTAGGTTCGTTAAGTTCCTTATGGAGGAAACCCTCCATAATTAATTACATCTTAAGATAAAATGAATGCTTTAAGAATACTCTCGATTAAAGTAGGTGATGTTATCTCCAAAGAATTCAAATATATGACTATCAAAGGATTAGGTGTATTTTTGAAAATCAAGTGGGAGAGATCAAAAGGGAAGAGTTATTATCACAACCAAGGGGGATGAGTAGGGAGCGCTCATGATACTAGGAAGCCTGGTGAGCACTCCAATCTATCCCATGGTTGGGCTTTATATATATTTGAAATTAAGGAGATTTATTTATTTGAGTCAAAATTTTAGTAGAAATCTAGGGCTTACAATTCCATATTACAAGATTGTGAAAATGAGATGCTTGTAGCAAAGGAAATAACCTCGGATCTTAAATGTGGGAGCTTTGGAAAGGGCCAAAGCATGATCTAAATCTAAGACAAAAGTGGGTATATGGTTTACCTCCATAAGAGAGAGTAAACCACCGATTGTAGCTTATCCTGAGAGCCTAACTCCTCATACACTTCAAATCCATGTAGGCAAGTCATATGCTTTGTAAGATGGTTATGCTATTATTTATTTAGAAAAGAAACTAAGTCCTTAGACTCACTCCCTAAGAGACTAGATCATGAAGGGCATGAGTAATGACTTAAATCTAATGCAAATTTTATCAAGTTTTATTTGATTTTTGGACTTTTATTTTGACATAGGCTATAGGATTTTGTATGCCTAAATGCATAAGAAATTACTAAAGAGAGAAAGTGGTGTCTTTCCATCAAAGGCCCTAATAGGTTAAGCCTTTATTCTCTGGCATAGATGGAAGCCCTCTCTTAGTAAGAGTGGAAGAATATGACATGCATGATATTATACATTCAATCATCCAGCTAAGGGGTTGCTAAAAATTTTATTATCTTGATTTAATTCCAAGGCTTCTTTATGAGATTATGAATTATTTTAAAATTTTAGTTATGAGTTGTTAATGGAATAGAAAATTCATTTTATCATAGGAGCCTAATCACATCCAGGCCACATGGCAATCACAAATCATAAAGAAACTATGAAAATACATGATATTTCTAATGCACATGCACAACAAAATATCAAACAATTTTATAAAGCTATCATAAAAGAATAAAAGCTTGGTACCACAACCTGAAAAAAATATGGGAACTCGAGCTCTACCCTTATACATCTTGGTACAATGAAAGAATAATTACAATTATAGAATGATAAATGTTATGGGGGGGGTTCTTCATTCTCCATCCTCCATCCTTCACTCTTCATCTTTCAATTCTTAGTTTGCTTCATTTCTTTCTTTCTTTTGGTTTGATTGGGATGTGGCTTGCTCTAAAGGCATCAAGTGGTATATAAGACATGGTCTTATAACCAATGTTCATCCTAATCCACCTCATAACACTTATCTTAATCCTAATGTAAAAAATTACATTAAAAGGAAGGAAAGTAAATCTAGCTACACCTATAAAATAAATGTTAGCTAAACACACCATATGACCCAAGCAGTTATAAGAATAATTTGGACTCAGCACCCCATACATGGGCAACTAAGTCCACCTATCCTAACTTGGGCTATGCTTAGGGGCTAAGCAACCTACATAGCAAAAAAGCATTTATAATTTTATTATAATGGCCCCTTAAGCACATTGCCCTGCATAAAACATGATTAGTCTAATGTCAACCTAACATTCAGACTATGCACATACACCCTATCATCCAGTCTAAAATAATACACCATAAAACTAAACATTCATCAAACCAAGCAATGCCCTAACATAAAGCTAGAAATTATGACTTAGCCTAATATGCATGTGTTAGATCTTATGTGGTATGTCCTAACTAGACTTTAGAGTTATGATTTGCTAAGTGTGAGGGATTTAATTTATAAAAGATTGATTTCTCTTTAAGTGGTTTAGTTGATTTGAGGATTTTTACTTATTATTTTTCTTTTGTTTCATATAGCCTACACTTAGCAACTAAGTGTTATAAAGAGAAGAAAGAGAGGGAGACTCTCTCCTTTATCCCTACCTTAAGTGATTTCTAAGATAAGTTGATTAATGAATTTCTTTTAGTAAATAGTTTATTATGTGTTTTAATTAACCCTAAGTTTAGGTTCATTCTAAATAGCTCCATTCAATAAGAAAGGCATCTTAGTATTAATTAGGATGGATTACTATCACATAACACACACTCATCCATTTCTTTCCATCATGTATATCATGCATATGAATAATCTTAAGCATACCTATACATGCAATGTAAATCTTAGCATACTTTGATGATGAATGCAAAGAAATGTATTTTGAAATTTAAATATTTCATTTGTTAATTGAATTATGAATGCATGTCTTTATTATGTAGAAAAGAGGGATTTTTCATCCATTAGCTAAATACACATTCACATGTATAAAAGTTATAAGTGAGTACGATGCCATTATTTTCTACCACGTAAAGACAGAGCTACTTAGGGTTACTTAAAGCCTCCGACCACAGGATGTCCAAACTAATATACTACTTTTCTTAGATACATGTAAATGTATGAATAACTATAAGGATAGAAAAATGCAAAATTTTGTTTTATTTATTTAATTTTTTATTCTTTATTCATTGGCCACACATGCATATGTATAAGAGTTTTAAGTGAGTACACCATTATTTTTTTACACACCAGGTAAGGTACAAGACCTACTTAGGGCTACTTAAAGCCTCACAGCTCTAGGATGTCTAGACTAATATACCACTTTTCTCAAATACATGTGAATGTACAAAAAGGACCAAATGGATAAGAAATTATGTTTGATTTGGTTGTATGATTTACATGTATAATATGAAAACCCTTCCTAAGTCTTAACATAGAGATGCATAGGAATAGGTTTAGGCAAATGTTGTGTTCTTTTCAAATGAACTATACACTTGCAAATCTTATGTGAATCCATGTTAAGAGAAAGAAAGAGAACTACATAGTACACATCTTATACTATTATCACATGAAAGCTTATAAGTATTTGTAATTAACATTACTTCATTTATAAAAATTGATTTATAGGTTTTGAAAATAGTTTTTGGTTTAATAGTTATAATAGCCACTCATATTCTTAGTTTTAGCCAGCACATGTAATTTGACATAAAAGAAAATATTTTATTTAATTACTTTTCAAAAGAAATAGATGAATGAATTCATATGGAAAACAATAATTAGCATGATTAAAGAAATAAAGGAATGTAAACACATGATTTCATTCACCCAAATTAATTCTTAAGAACAATCATAATAAATAAGGTTATTTAAAGTGAATCAAAATTCTTTAAGGACATTTTTATCTTTGAATTTGATTTGATTTAAAAAATATGAGAAAGGTTTGTTAATCCTAACCCATTTCCCCATGTGTGAATTAGTTTGGTTTAATGAAGAATATTTAAGTTGATTTTATGTTTTGATTAGGTTAATGTATGAATTAAATGAATTAATTATCCCTTACATATATTACCTTAAATTAATTAACTAATTAATAATAAGCCAACATGATATGCAATCACATGAAAAGTAAGTTTGCAATGTTCCTAAGCAATGAAAGCAGCCTAATGTAATTGGTTTATGATTAATAATTAATTAAGCTTAAGGGATCTATCTTAATTACGCTTTTGATTTTCTTACACATGTGAGCCAATCATAATTTCATTACTTCTCACCTTGGGTTATTGAACACCCAAGGAGCTACCCAAGAAAAATTAAAGGTTTCTTAGGTGAGGATGAATCAATTTTAAATTTTAACTTCATTATGATTTTAATGAATTGATTAAATATTTTAGTTATGTTTTAATTTGAATGATGAAATTAACTTAGAGGAAAGGATCAAGGGCAAGGCCTTAATCCAAATCCCTAAATCATTTAAACATTCAATTAGGTTTTAGTTTCCTTATTTTGAAGATTTAATCAATTAATTAATTAATTAATCATTCCATTAACTCATTAGTTAATTTGATTCTTTAAAGACAAGAAGACTTAGGGAATGAATTAGGAAAAATGTCTCTAACCACATTCCCTAAGTGATCTTACTATTTAACAAAGATAATTATGTTCAAATGATTAATCAAGTTAATGGCCATTCCTTAATTACAATTAATTGGATTAAGAGAGTGATTAGAGCTTACTCAAATGATTTTCTTAATTAAGCAATCAATAAAATCCAAAAAAATAGGGGAGGCGGGGGTCATCCACCTAAACATCCATAGAAAATTTCAAAGTAACTGAGTGTTCAATTAAGGTGTAATTATGCTATTTAGATTTTTGATAAAATCCTAATTAAGCCAAAGCCACTGTTCAAAATCAATTAATTATAATTTTCTTAGAGTTTTCTCTGAAATATCTTCAAAATGAGTCTAAGTTTGTATTTTTTGGACTTTGCTATAATTAGTTAAGATTTTAGAAAGTTTTAGAGTTTAAAACTAATTAATTAACCCTAATTAAGCCCTTAATCCAGTCGAGCCACATGGTTGCTGACACGGTGCGCTTTCCATGTGGCATAATGGGTTTGGCTATCTAAGTAGTCACATCCGCATGTTAACTCAGCGATGGTGGATACGCTTTCTCTGTGGGCCCTCCATTGTAAGATTGGATGGCCATGATTTAATCCACGAGTTAAGGGAAAAATCAAAGGATCTATCACAGGATTTGATCAGAGTCATTCATCTCGATCACACGAGATGGATGGATCATATCCCCGATGAAAGAAAGATGAGCACCATCATCTTACTCCGTCCACGCTTTCCTAATCTCAGATTGAGATCAAATGGATCTTACACCATCTAAGAGGCACACAATCACATCCAACGGCTAAAATCCCTTGACATGGAGATTCCTTTGACAAAAGGCAACCACAGAGAGGCCTAAAGCTATGATTTTGAGGAATTACATCATTGAATAATGTCCGTGGTGCAATGTCGGAGTAGCTTCACTAGTTGGCGAGGCCTATTGAAAAGTCAAGATTTGTCCTAGGGTGCTGATTGATCCAATCCACGTACTGCCTTTCAATCGAACTCACACTTCTGGTACTTTGGAAGGCTTGAAAATGGTTTGGTTGGCTTTGTTTGGGTATGAGGATGGTGTGGGTGCAAGGAATTTGGATTTGGTTTAGTGGAGAGGGAGTATTGCTTGAGTGAAGGGTGTCCTATTTCAGCTTGTGCATGGGCATGGTAATGACTGAATGGAGAGGGCTTGGGGATCCTTGGAATTTCTTTGAGGGAGTTCAAAATGTGCTTAGGGACTCATACGAGTTTATTTTGTATGAAATTATGTTTGAATTCAGGGTATACTCCTCAATCTGCCATCATTGACGGATGGGAGTGTGCGCACATTTTGCACTTGCTCACTATCCTCCGGTCGCAGGAGTTATCTCCATTAGAGTCATGCTGCATGCTAGGGATGGGGGAGTCATGGGAGGAGCCTCAAGGGTTGGTGTGTAAAGCTTCTTCTTCCTATGTCCATGGGGTGCTCAGTTTCGCTTGGAGGTGAGTCAACTCACCTCCCAAAGCTTCTTAGCCAACCTAGACTAGGTTAGGTGCACTAGGTGGGTCATGGGAAGGTTTTCTTGAGTGAAAAGGGGCTACCATGGGGATGGGAGTTGAATTTAGCTTTGATCCATTGGTTTAAGGTTTGAATCTTATGGTTTGATGGCTAATTCATTTGGTGGGGTCCACTTGCCTTTTGGGCTAATTTGGGAATGAAGTGGGGCATGCTTGGGTCGGTTTGACTAAGCCTTAGGTCCCATAAGTTGGTTTGGAGGGATTTAGCTTCATTTGGGTTGCGTTGACCAATTGATCAAATTGGTTCAAACCAAGGCTTAGGCTAGGTTATATGATGATTTGAGATGTTTTGGTTCAATTAATTTGGATTAGTTTGGCTAGGTTTGAATTTGACTCATTTGGATTCAAAAGGGTCAAATGGGTCAAGTTGGCCAATTTGACCAAATTAAGTTGGGTTGGGTGTTGAGTCAAGTTCAATTGGTTAATTAAAAATGATTGTAGACTTTGGTTTGGTTTAATTTAGAATTAATTTGAATTTTGGTCAATTTGACCTTTTAGGTCAATTTGGCCTAAGTTGGGTCAAGTTGACCAAGGGCTCAATCATGGCTTTGGTTAAGTTCAACAAGTAATTTTGAATGAACTTGAGCCATTGGTTGCAATTAATTTGGATTAAATCATGATTTGACCCATTCATTTTTGGGTTAATTTAAATAAAGGGTCTGGCTGTTTTGGTTTGACAATGATCACCCCATGAAGACCTCGATCATGATTGAGGTTTAGATGGGCTTAGTTCAATCCTTGGGTTGGATTAGAACTTGCTCAAAAGGTCCTTTAGGTCACTTTGGGTCAAGTGAGCCTAAATGGGTCAATTGGCTTGATCAAGGCTTGATTCAAATTTGGTTGAACTCACATATGAGCTTAGGATTGAAATATAAATCCAATTGTAATTGGCTTAGAGCTAAATGGGTTTTAGTTCATATGACAATTTCAAGTCATAAGGGTTAACTTGGGCTTGATTTGGGTTGACTTGGTTTTGGTTTGATAATGGTGGTGTATGTTTATATTTGGATCCATGATTGAAGGAATGATTGAATCATGAAGAAATCCATGAATTTTGGGTTGAATTGGGTTTCATTTAGCCAAGTTCAAAAGTTAGGCTTAAAGTTCCAAAATTGAGAATTTGATTTGATTTGAGTTTGGTTTTGGTCATTTGAATTTATGTTTCATTTATATTTGTGAATATAAATGAAGATATAAATGGGTCTTGAGAAATCACTTGAGTTTGGAGTGATTTGGAAGCAAATTTGATTAAGCTTAGGGCTATAGGTTGAAATGGCTAACTTGGATTTTGATTTAGTTTGATTTATTTTGATTTGATTTGAAAGGTTTGAATTTGGATTTCATTTATATTTGTGAACATAAATGAAGGAATGATTGATTTATAAACAAATCAACAAAGACAAGGAGTTTTAGTTTATGGAGGTAGGTCCATATAGCTTAAGATGGGATTTAGAATTTGAATTTTATCATGGATTTCAATCATTTTATTTGGACTTGGATTTATGATCTTGGATTTTTATTTGAGATTGAATTTGATAATTTAGAAAATCAATTGGATTGAAGTTGATTTGGATTTGGTTAAGGCTAAGTCCATAAGATAAAATCGAAGGGCCTAAGAAGGGATTTGGAGTTTGAATTTGGTGATGGGTTCCAATCATTTGATTTGGAATTGGATTTATGATCTTGAATTTTGATTTAAGATTGAATTTGATAATTGAGAAAATCAATTGGATTGGGGTTGATTTGGATTTGGTTAAGGCTAAGTCAATAAGATAGAATCAAAGGGCCTAGGAAGGGATTTGGAGTTTGAATTTGGTGATGGGTTCCAATCATTTGATTTGGAATTGCTTGGATTTTGATTTGAGATTGAATTTGATAATTGAGAAAATCAGTTGGATTGGGGTTGATTTGTATTTGGTTATGGCTAAGTCCATGAGATAAAATCAAAGGGCTTGGGAAGGGATTTGGAGTTTGAATTTGGTGATGTGTTCTAATATTTGATTATTGGATTTAATTTTGAAATTTGAATTTGAATTTGAGGTTTTATTTGAAAGAAGGAAGCAAGGATTGGGTTTGGGTTATAGGTAGGCAAGTCTCCCCTAAATCCCTAAGGCACAACTTTTCCATATGTCTAACTCTTTAAGTCTCTTGGGTTAGGTTAAGTGTTCACCTAATCACTAGAAGTGTCTTAAGACTAAGGAACTCTTAGTGTCTATAAGAGTCCTAGACCTATGATGAGGAAATTGAGAACTCATTCCAAAAGTGAGGTCAAGAAAGGGAGCCCAATAGGTGTAGTGTGACTGACAAGGCACACCGGACGTATTGGTGTTGACCGAGATGATCAACATCGTCCAAAGAATCACGAGCACTAACAGAAATGATCTACTCCTAAACCCAAGGTGTAGAAGGAAACATGATCTTAGTACAATGCAACTCCACTCATGCCAAGGGCATAAGGGAGGAAGAAGGGATCCACCAAGCGATCAAACATGTGAACCTTCCACTAGAGAAGTAGGTTCAAGTTATCCACTAGGGATAAGAAATTTGGATTTCAATGCAAGGTATGCTTTGGATAGAACATCCACTGGGGATTACGGTGTATAACCCACCAGGGATGGATGCATGAACCTTCCACTAGGGAAGCAGGTTCAAGTTATCCATTAGGGATAAGGAGGGTTTGGATTCCTTTTGAGGCTACACTCACTGGGGAATGCAAGTTTGAATTGGGTTTGATTGACTCCACTGGGGAAGTCGAGATGATGGATGTCTCACTGGGGAGCAATTGATTGACTCCACTGGTAGAACTAACTAACCAAAGGGGTACCTTTCAGTTTGCAATGGTCAAGTTAGGAAGAAAGCGCGGGGACTCACATCCTCCTAAATAAGGAACCACAGACCGCCAGCAACAAATTGGACCGACGGTCGCCTGCTATCAGAACTAGCCGAAAGAATGCATAATAGACTCATATCTTTGAAAGCAAAGACGACTATCGGGGTAACTTTTCAATGGCACAATAAGTTGAAACCCGGGTGATTTGTTGGTTGCAATAAATCGGACACAACCTAGGGCGACTACTGAATGAATGCCTATGGGGGACTTACATCAACTCATAAGTAGTCAAGATAATGTCATTTTATTGAATTGAATTTGTTTTAATTTTACTTATTTTACTTTTGATGGATCCCCTTAGTTTGCGATGGATTCACTAAGAAGGGGCTAATCGCCTAGTCTGCCTTAGATTTACAATCCAAAGGATAGTCTACCCAATCGGTAGTAGAACTAACCAACCAAAGGGGTGCCTTTCAATTTGCAATGGTCAAGTTAGGAAGAAAGCGCGGGGACTCACATCCTCCTAAACAAGGAACCACTGGGGTGATCAGTCGCTTGTGCAACAAATTGGACCCGACCTAAGGTTGCCCGTTGGTTTGCAACGATCGTGCTGGAAAGAATGCGTAATAGACTCATATCTTTGAAAGCAAAGATTACTATTGGGGTAACTTTTCAGTGGCATAACAAGTTGAAACTGACCAAAGGGCGACTACTGAGAGAGTGTCACCCCAGAGACTTATCTCAACTCAAAGTAGTCAGCCAATTCTTATATAGAGTTTTGCTGACACTACTTTAAAGATAGGATGCTTGCTCAGGAAAGGGGCCACTAGGGGCTTGAATTTATAATCCACAAGTGAAGATATATTTTGTTTATTTTATGTTTACGTCGACCATGTTGGTTTGCAAGGGACTACACTGAGAAGGAGCTCATATCAACTTAGTCCTATCTCAGACTTACTTGACCAAGGGAGAATATGCATCCACTGAACAAATTCTCCAACCATAAGGGGTGGCTACCAGGAAAAGGGGACTATCTAATCCAAGAGTAACTGGGGTCACTAAGGATGTAATCCAAATAGAGTGCCCACATGGGAGGTGTCGCTAGGGGCGTTATCCAAACCCCTGTAAAAGAAAGTCTATAAGTATTCGACGGCCAACTCAGGGAGAAAGCGTAGGGACTCACATCTGCCAAGAGTGGTGTATCCACCGGATGGGTCACCATCAATATGGAGATAACCAACCAACCTAAGGTGCCCATCGCCATGCATAATCCCTAGAAAGAAGGCGTGTAGACTTACATCTCTCCAAAGTGGAACATCACAGATAGTCTCTTCTGGCCGATGGCTATCCAACCTAGCACGACTATTAGAGTCTATGTAAGGACTAAACCCATGCTTGAAGTTGTCAGGAGGAAAGGAGCCTCTGTGGGGACTTACCCTAAACCTCAAATATACTCGACCTGGTTAATGCATGATGGCTACTTAGAAAGAAAGCATGTAGGCTTATATCCTCTTAAACCAAGTCAACACAGGGTAGTTTACTGATTGTGTAGTAAGACCTACTAAACTAATAAGGTGCTCATTGGTTTGTAGTACTCAAGTCAGGAAGAAAGCATGGGGACTCACATCCGCTGACAAGTGACCGGGGTGACATACTTTGGGTAAGATATCACCACCTAGAATAAACTAATGAGTGAGTGCCAGGGGCTTGTTCCCACATCAAAGTAGCTTAAGATAAAAGATATGTGTTTGTTTATGTTGTTAAAGAAGGAATAAGATGTCATTGGGGTTCTCTTACACCTATCCTAAGTACATAAGAATGTGACTCCACTAAGGAAGGATGTCGCTTGGGTTCTCTTATACCTAACTTAGTTGTACTAGTCGAAATAAAATGCCTCTTGGGTTCTCCTACACCTATCCTAGTAGCACTAGAGGATTGAATGTTGTTTATGTTTGCATTATGGAGGGATAGGATGTCGCATGGGTTCTCTTACACCTACCCTAAACACGTCATGGTGGATTCATAAGCAAAAGATATTTCTAACGCATAAGAGAATGAATTTGATATGAAAAGAAGTTTTTGATGATTATTTTCAAACAAGATTTATGGGTAATATTTCTTTAGGTAGAACCCGTTGATTGGAAGCATATGGCGCTCTCCCTTACAGTTTATAAGTTGATAAGATCCTCCTTGGTAGGCCCTTTCTATGGCAAAAGGACCTTCCTAAGTGGGTTCAAACTTGCCTCCCATCTTTCGATGGACAATAATTGGTCTCCTTGGAACTAAAACAAGCTCTAGAATGAACCAACTTGTTGTGAGCTTGAATCATTTTGGCTTTGTACAACTCGAGGTGTTGGCATGCCCTAAGGCATTTCTCCTCCAAACCTTCGAGCTCTTCCAATTGTAACTTGGCATTCTGCTCCATAGTAATCTTGGTACCCACAACTATCCTTAGTGATGGGAGTTGGGCTTCTAATAGTAGAACAACTTTGGACCCATACACTAAGGAGAATGGGGTAGATTGAGTTGGAGTTATGTATGTGGTGCGGTAGGCCCACAAGGCTTCAATTAACTGCTCATGCCACTATGAGTTATTATCGTTGAGTGTCTTCTTCAATATTTGGATGAGCATTTTGTTAAATTCTTCTACTAGACTATTTTCTCTCAGGTAGTAAATGATAGAATATCTCCAATCTATGATATGTCTCTGGGCAAAGTTATTGATTTTTGTGCTCTTACATACAGTACCATTATCGGATATTATTCATTGAGGCACCCTGAACTTATATTTGATATGGTCCCTAAAAAATTGAGCACATGCGAAATGACTTCTAAGTGGGATTGCTCATCCACTTGGAAAAGTAGTATGGCGCTAGAATGAATCTGACCCTTAAGAAGGAGGATCGATCGACCCATGTCGTGTGCCAACACTCAAATGGCCACGAGGCCAAAGTAGGATGTAGAATGTACGATGCAGGACCACACCGCATGACATTGGTGGCATCTCCTACATCCATGTAAATCAGAATCATCGGCCAATAGTATCCTATTTTTGATCTTGGCTTTCATCTTCAAACTGTGAGCTCATAAGCTAATACCTACCATAATCTTACGGGCTTCATGTTTGGCTAAACAACATAACCACATATGATCGAAAGACCATGATAAAAGGTGCCAAGAGCATAGAGAGCTCTCTTTCACCGATGGGCTAATGACTTCTCTTGAGGTAGTTTGCCTGTTTAGTAATCTATGAATGGCTACCTCTAATCTGACTCATCATCCTCTTTGGAAATGGCAACCTCCCCTTCAAGAGAGAGTCTCTCAATGAGTTCAGCATCAATAAGGGATAAGACTTATCTATTTTGAAATATTATTAAAATGGACTCATCTTCTGGGAATGCCAACTCCTTGGCGAGTTTGGCTAATAATCTGCATTATCTCGAGAATCTTGAGATAGTGACCTGGGGAGCCAACAACTCCATGGTGTACTTGTGGTAATGATGGAGCTTAGCTTTAGAACTTTGTAGGACCTAGCAATTTGGTTGATGACGAGCTGAGAATCCCTGAAGATGTTGATGCTCTGGATGCATAATGTAATGACTAACTTTAGACTAGCAATCAGAGCCTCATATTCAGCTTCATTGTTAGTGCATAGATTAGATAAATGATATGAGAATCTCATCACATCACGGTCCGAAGTAAAGATAACTATCCCTACCCCGGCCTTAGACGAGTAGATCGTAGTTCTTCTTCTTTTTGAGAGGAAGCTGCACCACCAAAATACATCTCCCAATGATAAATGTTAGTGTCCCCTAAGTTCATGATTTTTTCATTGGGGAGGTCATCACTAAGTGGAGAATCAGTAGGAAGTGGGTGTGCTGCTAAGAAATGCTAGTCTATCCTTTCATAACGGAGAGGTGATGTCAAATTATGATAAAATCATGGACCATCATGCCAGCCGTCCAGATAATGTCATGTCATGAGATATTATAGTGGATTGATTCTAGAGATCATATTCACCTTATGAGAAAGCATGTAATGCTGTAGCTTTTGGGATGCAAAGATTAAAGCTAGGCAATGCTTCTCAATAGGTGGGTAGTTTGTCTCAGTAGGAATTACATGATGATTGAGGTAGTAGAGAGCATTTTCTTTCCCTTCGTCATTGGCTTGGGCCAACAAAGTCGAGGAGTCATCTAATAGCGTGTAGAGGATCAATGGCTTGCCTGATAGCTAGAATCAGTGATGTCATCAATGCATGTTCACACTTATCATCCCACTTGAACTTGGCATCCTTTTGACAAGTGCTAATAATGGTTGGCATCTTCGATAAGTTGGATATGAAGCATATGCCAATGCCTTGAAATGATCTAAATTGAGTTAGACTTTCAAAAGGTGGCATTTCTAAGATAACCTTGATCTTCTTTGGGCCAATCTCTATTGTCCCAAGGAATTTCAAGCTACTCAAATGCACACTTGGGATTCATTTTGAGGTTAAATTATCTTAACAGTTCAAAAACTACTCTCAAGTCAAAGAGATGGTCTTCCTTTTCATTGATTTTAACTAATAGATCATCAACATAACATTCAACTTGATGATGAATGAGTTCATTGAAGATTCGGGTCATGGTCCACTAGTATGTAGCACTGATATTTTTAATGCCAAAAGGCATGACCTTATAAATATAGATTCTGAGTTAGAAAAGTTTTTTTTTCATCCGGGCCATCTTTTTTGTAGCGATGACCCATCCACAAAAGAGAATATGAGATGAGGCATGTACCACCATTTCGTAATGGAAGTGAAATTCATCTTAGGACATGCCTTATTAGATCCCTAAAATTGATGCACATTTGAAATCATTCTTTTCTAACTAGGATGACAGCTAACCGTAGATTTTTCTTCACTTATAAAGTTAGCATCAATCAATTTCTTGATTTCAGAAGTAACCTGTTGTTCAATGTCTAATTGCATGTGTCTAGGAGCTTGCTTGATAAGGTTAACATTAGGATCTATTGCTAGTTTGTGGACTATGAGAGATAAACCAAGCATTATTTTTTCATAACTCCATGTGAAGCAGTCCTTAAACATAGCTAATAGGCTAACTAAGTCATTAGTTTCTTCTTCATTCAGCAAGGAATTGATGTGTGTCGGGCGTGGATCTTCTTTTGTTCTCAAGTTGATTTCTTTGAATTCTTCAATGGTTGATCTGATTTCTTCTTCAAACTCTAGTGGTGCATCTTTGACATCAGGCTCATTTGGGTCATCCAAAGTTTTTAAACATGACTCCTCAAAGAGTTAGCATTATTTGAGAAGAATCTATCAGACCATAAATTAGTGGTGATGACTAAGCAATGGTGTCATCATAGATTGGACCCACTGTGCTGAATCCTAGTCCTGATCTTGATTGAGAGTGTTTGCTTTGGTTGTCCCATAATTTTCAAAGTAGTTCGACCTATGTTTAGACCAAGTATGTGGGATTAATCTCTTCTTTGCTAAGTTAATAAAACAAGTGAATACCAATCAAAAGGAAGTTGTATTAAATCTTTATATGAATCATCCTCAAGTTCTACATCAGCTTCTTAACTTGAGGAAGATGCTCCCAACAAAAACCTCTTCAGACTGACATCTGTGGATGACTTGGGGGCTTCCTTAACTACCAAACCTTCAACTTTTTAGGAGGAAAGTGAGGTTAGAGCTAAAGTTCTCAACTGCACTGATATACATAATGATTTGAATACATTTATGCTTTGCTTGGAGGCCTAGTCTTCACCACTATCTGGATCGAATGTCACCTCCAAAGGGACTCACTGAGAGGGTTGGTCGACATGCTAATCACATGAGACTCATCCTCCAAACTAGACTCTAAGTCTATGTAGATAGTGAGGGTACTCCTGTGAGCTAGACATAGCTCCTACCGGCTGGCCACTAGCAAGGAGGTCTTCAACCTCTAGAACTACCCTTGCCTCTTTCGCTACCAGGTGGAGGTTGAGTCATCCTACCCATGTGTTCATATGGAGGAACAAACTGCGTAATCTAACATCTACCTCTTTCCTTGGTTCCGATTCTGCTCACTTGTGCTTTTCTTTTCTTTTCTTTTCTTTTTCCTTTTATTTATTTTTTTCTTTTGATTTTGAACTTTCACCAAGTTCAGAATAGACTTTTAATTTGGAGGAAGATAGTAGTCGCATCTTCATAAATCTGACCTCTCTAATTGAGAATGGCTTCAAGTCTCCTTGACACAATACTCATAATTCCACCTTCTAATTTGATGGTGCAAAGAGGATGGAATTGTGTTATTTGCATGTATCCAAGGCCTATTGAGAAAAGCAATGAAAGATGTATCTAAATCAAATATGTAGAACTTGGCTTATGTTTTCCAGTCATATATCTCTAGTTGTAACACTATAGAGCCTAAAGTCCTCTCGGCTTTTTTGTTGAATCTTCTCAACATCATCCGATCTCCTCAGAGTTGGGAGATGTTGATCCTCAAGTAGGCAAGAGTTTTTAGACTTATAATGTTCACTGATGCACCTTGATCAACTAACACCCTTGAGAGCCTAAATCTGCCCATGTCCAGTATGATGTAGAGGGGATGGTTGTGCTCCATTGTCCCCAAAAGAAGGTCTTCATTGGTGAATGTAACTCCTCAGGCTTCTCTTAAAAAACATGCCTCTCCTCTAGCGGCCTAGCTAAGCATATTCGGATCAAGAAGGCTTTGATCAATGACTCTCATCTTTTGGATAAGATAAGGGCATCATATATGCTTAGTTTAGCAACTTTCTGTGTGAGGACATTGTAGTCAACTCTGGGTTGGTCCTCTCTAAGCATATCCATAAGTGGAGCATCCTGTGGAGGGGCTTCTTGACTGGTAGAACCAATGGCTTGTTTACCCTTATCTTGAGATGCAACCCTAAGAGGTAGAACTTGTCCACTATGAAGGTTGACTTCAGTGACTTCATGAGATGATTTAGTGGAAAGTTCTACCTACTCATCAAGTTCACCTACAACTTCTCCCATCGATGACTCCAAGTCTATCTCAATGGGTGAACTCAGGTGATTTAAATGGGTAATCCATTTCAAAATTAGAAAGGAGTGGATCAAAATTGTTATAATTATTAGTACTTGGAGAGCTTTATACAGGAATGAAATCATCAAGATCATCAAAAGTAGAGAGAATGTAAGTGAAATCAGTCTTCTTCTTCATTGATTTCTTAGATTTGGATGAAGGTACCAAATAGAAATCAAGTAAAGTGAGCAAAATAAGGGAGGATTTCAACCCCTTAATACGATGATTGCTAAGAAGAACTACTGAAGGAACGTGCAACTCAGAAGGAGTGCTGAACTCGATTAGTGGTTGCGCTAATGTGCTATCCTAGGCAAGTGAAAGCTGCCAATGTTGCTGCTGGACTTCTACCTCTCTGAAGTTGTCATTAGCAACTTGCAAACCTTCATTGGTGTTGGAGGTTTGAGCCGCTGACACCTGTGGGGTTTTCTGATCTTATTTTCTTGAGGTTGGATAGGGAGATATTCCAACCTTCCTCTCTTGAGATTATCGTGTGTATCCCCAAGGACTACCCTAACAGAAATAGAAGGTTGTTTTATTAAGTATTCCTTAGAGATGATAGTGGCACCTATCTTGTAACTATGCTCAAGCTAGTCCTTAAAGGTAAAGAAATGTTCTAAGACATGACATAGCATGTTGTGGTAGGGGCAAAAGTTTGGATCATAACTCTTGCCCACATCCTCCGGCCTAGGCTCGCTAAAAATCAAGCTTCTTTAAGAGGTTCTTAAAGATCTTCCACTACCTCTTTGAATGAATAAGGTTTATTCAATTTTGTCAAAAAAGTAAGTAAGTGATATTGGTGGTGGATAAGAATATTACTGCTGATGTTGTGGATGGGGATACTACTGGGTGGCAGAGTGGAGGCTACCGTGGTAATGAGGTGTGACCGATATGATGGCAGTAAATGGTGAGGACGATCTTGAGAATTGAACCCCCGATGCTTCCCCTTATCAACAATACTCCCTAGCTTTTTCTTAAATGCCTTCTGATCTGGGCTTATGATTGATCTTAGAAAGGTAACCACTGGCCCTCTCCTTGTAGACTAACCACCTTGTTGATTAATTTCTCAAATGTCTTAATGGTGAACCCTTTAAGCATGAAGGTGACTAGGCTATGAATATTCTTGAAGAGAATTTCAATGGCATGTTGTTCAAACAACTGTGATTCTCATTTCATACTTAAATTGTGCCATCTAAGAATGTAATCAACAAGGGACTCACCGAGGTGTTGTTGAGCTACAACGAGATCGCCCACAGTTACCCTTTGCTGAGCTCCAACAAATTTCTTGACAAAGAGTTGCTCCAACTTAGCAAATATCTTCACTGAACCATTAGGTAGTTCAGCATAACAATCAAATGCGATGCGTATCAAGTGACTAACGAAGAGGCGAAATAAGAGTGCATCGCTGCCACCTGTATTACAACATCTAGCTCTGAAATGTGCTATGTGCTGCCAGGGGTTCCCACTACCATAAAAAATTTTGAAGGATGGAGGCACAAAGCCCTTAGCGTATTGGACACCATCAAATTCCTTCAGGTAGGGTCTACCCTTTGGAATAGATGAGCCACCTCGGTTTGCATTAATGCATCCCTTACCTATTGATCCACCATGTGCTTGATGTCTTTTTCATGCATGGAGGTGCTATCCACCACCTTCCTATGTAGGCTACCACCCTCCAGAATGCATCTAGATGATCTAAAGTGTGCCAACTCGCCGCCCATTACGGAGAAGGCCGTGAAATCGGTGAATGCTTACACCACTGCCATCAAATCTTTGATCTTCTTCCCCATTTGATCAATATGATCATCCCTCTGCTTAAACTGGTGGAGGAAATGCTGATTTGAATGGATGGCATCATCCTCTTCAACTATAATACCTTTCTAATTGTGCTGGTCTCTCTGAAGAAATCCCCTAGTATCAACCATATGAACTTCGGTCGAATCCTCAAAGAGATCATCCTCATCTGGATCAAAGATGACCTTTCCCTCCTCACAATCTGATTAGTCACTTCCTAGAAGCTCTCTCTTTTATGTAAAGTACTGTGCTAGGATCTCATCTAGAGAATTACTGCGTAAAATACATGCTTGATGACCGGTAGAAGGACTGTGCTCACGACAAAGATGCACCTAACACTACCCATCATTGGAGTGTGGCTTTGGGAGGGTCATGATTGCTTGAACAAATATGCTCATCGCCATGGAGTAGTGTCCCTGGGAGATCCACGCCATGGGACCGCAGAATCCCCTTCCCCGCTATTGTCACTAGCTCTGTTGATGGTGGTGGTGGTGGTACGACCACGATGCTGAGGGGTCACCACTCTTTCTTCATAAAGACTGAAGTAGGAGGTCAGGTAGGTGAACTCGTCCTCACCTCAATTGGTAGAGTAGATGAAGTGGGATCCTTTGGCCATAATCGGATCACCAAAGGGGCTTTCTTCTCCCCAGATTCTATTTTCTATGCTTTTATAGGCACGATGGATGGTGGGATGGGACTTGAACTGGTGATGGTGGGAGAGTAGTGGATCGGTGTGGTGGAGACAACATTGGCTCTACCCTCATCGGGCTTTCCATGACCGTGGTACCTATCAGACCTATCGGCCCCTATCGACTCGGTGGCCTAGTGAGGAAATCAACTAGAGGATGTCGCATCTTCGGAAAACCTCTAACTGAAGCTACTGAGCCTCTAATGCTCTATTACTATGAATTTTCTAAACACTTAGGGATGATCGACCTCAAGTCAATAATGTACCACTCAACATCCGTGTCTTTACCTACCATAATACCATCCAGATCGGCATAGGACTCTCCTCCATCCCTAGCTGAAATCTCATGGTATGTAGAAGGTGGAGGCAATGTAGCTATCCTCGATAATCTCGCCTCGATGCCTGAAGAGGGGTGGAACTAGTTGCTAGTCGAATGGGAAACCTCAGGGAAACCCTCCTCTACAATGGAGATCATCCATCTCCGGCACGCCGCGTGGTGCCGCTGATCTTACCTCTTGTTGCATCGTGCGATGTATGAAGCAAGTTGATGAGAGCATTCTACCTAAGGTGGGGAGGCTATCCAAGATAGCCTTCCCCTTAGAGAGGACTAACGAGGAGGTGCTAGCATGCACCCGAGCAGTAGTGGAACAACTGACTAAACAAGAATTGGATTGACTGGCGAAACCTCGACTGCCTTCCTCTTCAAGGAAGGATACTTGGTGTCAGAAGGCAGGTCAATGTGGATGAGCTTCTGCACAACAATCTCATCCCGACTAATAGTGGTGAGGGTCGCCCCTTCGTAGGTGATGCGGGCTCCCTCAAATCCCAGCCAAAGAACACTAGATGGGTGGAGTTAGTCTGAGGGAGGTTGGCTTGATCCAGGGCCAAATCCATCCCGAACAAAAAAGTGAACACAAACTTCTAAGAGGCCATGTGTGAAGACTACAAAGACTGTACTAACTGCTCTGAGCTATATGTTTGCATTCGTTGAAATATAACTTGTATCAGATTCTTGCCTTGATATTTGTTCCACACAAGTAATAAAAGTTTGGAGTTCTGAACCCACACTCAACAATTCAAATATGTTAAGGGGGGTTCATTGGAGAGATTTAGATGTTTTGGAGGAGTGCCTTTTACCATTTAATTTTTTGGATTTTAGAACCCATACTCAACCAATTTAGGTAGGTTGGGTGGGGTTCAAAATTTTGGAGAGAGATTTCTTTCATTTTTGAGATTGTTTGTGCCTTATGTTTCTTGTTTGAAAATATGGATAGTTTGAAAGAATCTCTACTTAGCAAATTTAGGTATGCTAAGAAGAGGTTGTGATTATGTGTTTGAAATATTTTTGCTTGTGAATATTTGATTATGTGATATTTTAATTTGAAAATGGGGCTTCCTACTTAACAAATTTGGTATGTTAAGTTGAGGCCACATGTGTTTGATTTGTGAGAAAGATTTGTTTTCCTTTCTTTGAAGATGGGAGTTCCACTTAACAAATTTGGTATGTTAAGTGAAAGCCCCAAATGTGTTGAGATATCTATTTTCCTTTGAAAATGAGACTCTCACTTAACAAATTTGGTATGTTAAGTGAAAGCTCAAGTGTGGTTGATATGAAAAATTGGATCCTTATTTAACCAATTTGGTATGTTAAAATAGGGATTAAATGTGTGTTGAAAAGAGACCCTCACTTAACAAATTTAGTATGTTAAGTGAAAGCCTAAATGTGTTTGATATATTTTTGAAAGTGGGATTCTCACTTAACAATTTTGTGTGTTAAATAGAAATCAAAGTATGAAATGACTTGAGAGTGAGATCCTCACTTAACAAATTTGGTATGTTAAGCAGGAATCCAATATGGCATGATTATGTGGTTCTTACTTAACAAATTTGATGTGTTAGATAGAACCAATCATATGCTTTGAAAATGAGATTCTTACTTAGCAATATTGGATATGCTAAGTGAAAGCCCAAATGTTTATTTTTTAAAATGAGACCCTCTCTTAACAAATCAAAATTGTTAAGTGAAAGTCAAATTTTATGTTTTGAAATGAGACCCTTATGGTGAAAATTATCAATTCTTCATCTAATCTTTCCTGAAGAGAGAAGAAGTGAAGAACCAAAAATATTCTCAAACACTTCTTATGTTGGACACCACGTAGATCCATAGATGTTCTTATTAGGGTGATCGGTATGGCATTGAGGAATGATGTACTATCTCGAAAGATAGAAGTCATCATCCTACAAATGGACCTAATCACACAAGGATAAGGACTATGGGTCTTCAGAATGTACCAGAGATACTTCCCCGACTTTACATGGAAAAGTAAAGTAGGGTTTATTTTAAACTGGGTTCGTTAAGTTTCCTATGGAGGCAAGCCCCTATAGTTAATTACATTCTAAGGAATGAGATTCCTTAAGAATACTCTCAATTAAAGTAAATGATCATTATCTCCAAAGATTTCAAAGATAGGACTATCAATCGATTGGTTTATTTTTAGAAGATCATGTGGGATTGATCAAGAGGAGGGAGTTATTATCTGAGCCAAATGAACATAAGTAGGGGATGCTTAGGATATTAAGAACCTAGTAAGCATTCCAAACTATCATATGATTGGGCTTTATATTTTTGAAATTGAGGTGATTTATTTATTTGAGTTGAATTTTTATTAGAAATATAGGGCTTACAATTCCATGATACAATGTCATGGAAATGCCTAAGAGGTGAGGATTTATGCTTATAGCCCACAAAGAGAAGTAGCAACCTCTGAACTTAAATCTAGGGAGCTTTAGTGAGGGCCAATAGCATGACCTAAATCTATGGCAAAAATGGGTATTTGGTTTACCTCCATAAGAGAAGATAAACCACCAGACTATTGGACTTACAAACACTTGGGGGTGGCCGCCAACTAACTCCTCATATGATTTTAAATACATGTAGGCAAGTCATATGCTTTTGCAAGATAGCTGAGCTATTGTTTTTGTAGAGAGGCTAAGTGCTTAAACACACTCCCTAAGAGAGTAGATCATGCAGGGCATAATTAATGACTTAAATCTAATGCAAATTTTTGTTATATTTTATTTTTATTTTAGACAATCAATTTGACACAGGCTTTAGGATTCATATGCTTAATACATGAGAAATTAGATTATGGGCCAAAATTAGTAAGAAAGGAGGTGTGTTTCCACCATGGCTCTCAAAGGTCAAGCCAAGTTCTCTGGCAAAGGTGGAAGCCCCTCATAACAAGAGTGAAACAAGATGTTTTTTATTCATGATGTGAAAACTTACAACATCCACCTAAGGGGTTGCTAAATCTTATATCTTATTTTATAACCTAGGCTTTAAGTGAGGTTATGAGTTATTTATTTATTTTATTTGAATTGATTAGTTGGATAAAAAATTTATTTTCCTAAGAGCCTAATCGTCATCCAGGCCATACATCAAAGCAAGGCAAAAATTAAGAAAATATGTCATCTTAATGCACAAGCTAAAAAAATATCAAACAATTTATAAAGCTAGCGCAAAAGAATAAAAGGCTTTTTATGGTTGGGCTCCATTGTACAAACTCAAAAATAAATGGGGGTAGCCAAGCTCTACCCTTATACAACCAAGATTACAAAAATACTACATGCTATGGGGTCTTCTTTTCTTCATTTCTTCATTTCTTCCTTCTTTTTCTTTTAATTTGATTTACTCAAAGGCATCACATGGCACCTCAAGGACTAAGCCTTCTGACCACTACTCATCCTAGTTCCCCATAACACTAATCCTAATTCTTAATACAAAATAACATTAAAAATAGGAAAAGTAAATCTAGCTACACCTGCAAAATAAATGTTAGCTAAACACCATACAACCCATGATTATATGAATAATTTAGACTTAGCACCTCACACATGGGTAACCAAGTCCACTATCCTAATTTGGGTTATGCTAAGCAACTGCATAAAAAAATTTTTTATATTTTTATTAAAGCGCCCCTTAAGCACAACCCTCTGCAAAAAATATGATTAGGCTAATAACGGCCTAACATCCAGACTACACACATTCACCCTAACATCCAATCTAAAATATTACATCACAAAATAAAACACACCACCATACATCACAGCACATCGACTTAACCTAATTCTAGGGTCGATGACCTAGTTTTCTAATGTGTGAAAGGAGGGGTTTGTGTGTTTAGGCTTTGCTAGGCTCCTTTAAGTTCAATTTTTGATATGAAGTTTGAATTTGTTTAATTTTTTACCTTTAGTTGATTTCAATTCAAATGGTTTAGTGAGTTAATATTTATGTTCATTTTATTTGGTTAAAGTAGTGTTTAGGTTTTCAAAGAAATTGAATGAATTTCATTTTTAGGTGAAATTCATTCCACATCCTAAATCTAATGGAGTTTCCAAAAGTAACTAAGATAAGTATCTTAATTAACCTTTTTTTTTTATTACTTATGTTTGGATTGGTTTGTTTTCTTTTAATTATGTTTTATTAATTCATTTAGTTTGTTCTTTTGATGATTCAATTTATTTCATTTGATTTGGTTTACTTTGTTTAGGTTTATGTTGACTTTGTTATACTTTAATTGATTTGATTCCAATTATCTTTAATGAGTTTACAAAGTTAAAGTTGAATTATTCTTAACATTTCATTAACCTTTAAGTTCTTTAACTTAAGGTATTTAACATTTTTTTCTTTAATGATATTTATTTCATTTATTTTAGTTATAATTTTATTAGCTTGGAGTTTAATTAAAGTTTTAGTTCAAATTACTTTATTTCCTTTCTTTAATTTGTTTCATGTTTACTTTGATTAGTTTAATTTATTTTATGTTGGTTTTATTTCATTTAGGTTGGCTCATTTTTATTTTGATTGATTTAATTTAATTTATGTTAGCTTTATTTTATTTAGGTTAGTTTATTTCTTTTATTTGACTTGTTTTAACTTTGCTATACGTTTAGTTATGTTAATTTCATTTAATTTGATTTATGTTTACTTGAAAATGTTTAAGTTAAGGTTTGACTTATGTTTTATTGATTTATCTTAAGTTCATTAATTCTTATGTATGTGATTATATTTTTTATTTGTGTTTATACAATTTTTATGTTATTTTCATTTAATTTAGTTAAGTTCTATGTTTAATTGTTCATATTTCTTTATTTCATTAAGTTGAATTATTTTATTCTTTTTACTTGTGTTTGATTTAATTAGTTTGATTACGAGTTCATCTTGTCCTACGGTTTAAATAGATTTTCATTTGGTTTAGCTTAAGCTTAAGTTGTTTATTAATTAATTTCATTTGAAGCCTAATCCTATATTTATTAATTTTAAATCTTAAGGTAATGTTGATTTGGTTTTATTCTTAACATAACATTATGTTAAGAATGTTTAGTTTCATTTTGATTCATTTATTTAAATTAATTTGGTTTGTTAAATTTGGATTATGTTTAAGGTTTATCCTTTTAAATTAAATTATCAAGTTAATTTAATGAGGTTTATCCCTTTAAGTTAAGTTAAAGTTAATTTAATTCACTTTATGTTAACCTAATATTCTTAGGTTAAGGTTTGATATTTATTCTTAGATTAGATTAATTGCAAGTGTTAAGGTTCATTAAGCATTTATTTTAATTTAAGTTATTTTTATTTCTCTTCATTAGATTATCAAGTTTTATTAATCCTTAAATGTGTAATTATTTAAGTTCTTTGGCTTAGGACTATTAATAAACATTTCCTAAGAATTCTGATGTTTGATTAAGATTGGTTTAAGTTATTAAATAATTTAAATAATTAATGGATTTCCTTAATCCATTATTTGACATTGATCTAAAGATTTAGAAACTTAACAATTCCTAATCCAAAGATCATTTAGCTTTGAAAATTTTTTGGCAAGTGGGATTACATGCCAATTTTATGTGTTCAAAGTTTCATTTTTATTAGATTTATAATTAGGGAGTAATTAGGGTTTTAATTATTTAATTAAAACTTAAATTAAGTCTAATTCAATGAGATTCAGTTAAGCATTATATTTTTCTTAGATTCCCCACTGAAACATATGTTTCTAATGAGGGTTTATTCATAATTTTTGGATTATTGGTTGATTTATTATGATTTAATTAAGTTCAATTTATTTAATTAAATTATTTAATTCATTTAATTGCTTAATTAAGTTAATTTAAGGATTATTGGGTTTAATTGAGTTTTAGTGATGTTTTAATGTTTCTTGAAGTTTATTAGGGTGATTGATGGTTGTTGGATTAAAATTTCCTAATTAATTCATTAAGGATTAATTAATATAATTAATATATTAATTAAGCATGTGAAATTGCAATTTTCATTAAATCCAATAATTAAATCCTGTAAAATTCACCTAAAGTGTGTATCATGTTGAATTTCATTTCCCCAAAGTTTTAAATTAATTGGATTATTAATTTAAGAATAATTAATGTTTAATATTTTTAATTACCCAAATTGAGGGGGAAATACCTAATAGAAATTGGGATTTTAGTTTCTGGATTCCTCTCATCAATATGAATCCATAGAGCCCTCATTTGCATTTTTTATTTTTTTTATCTTCTATGATTTTTATAATTTTTCTATATTTTTAATTACTTTAAAATAGTTAACTAACGGTTTTTGTGGTCCATGCTATGGTACGCACAGGCATGTATGCTGGCAATTAGTCCATTATGAATCCAATGTGCTCACCTAAGATGTCCGGATCAATCCTATGGTTAAAGGAAAATCATTTGTAGATCAGACCTGATCCAAATACATAGATGACACGAGAGCTTGTCTTCATTCAAAAGATCGCCCATGGTGTTTTCTATTTGATCTAGGCAACAAAATCACACAATTTCAATTGCTACATGATCGTTGAAGGAAATCTGATGATTTTATATAGCTTGATCTCAATGGAGACCAAGTATTCTTTGAAATGACCAAGTCTGAAAACCATTAAAAGAAAGTGAAAGTTGTTAATGGCATACCTCATTTCCTTGGGTCTTGAGCGAGGGAGTTGATTCAATTAGCTTCAAAGCTTCAAGAGAAGGTCATGTTAAATTGAATTAATTAGCTCGGATTGTTCTAGACAAGGTGTGCCTCTACACGATTTGATGCTTCACTCACTTGGGAAGTGAGGGAAGGGTGGTTTGGTTTCGATTTTCACTAGTGAAGGTAACGGGATGCTCAATTGGGCTTTTTCTTCATTTTCCTTGAATGAGAGTGGGATTGCAAGCCTTGGAACTTAGCTAGCTTTGTTGCCTTCACTTCAAGGTAGCCTTCTCCCTAATTGGTGGCTAAGAGATGGGTTTGTGCAAATGGGAATGAAGTGGCATCTTTGACTTCCTCCCTCTCCTCTTTTTCCATTTGGAATTTAGTGTGCAGTAATTAGGGACTTAATTAGGACCTAATCAAGGTTATTAAGAAGCCTTAATTGGATTCCAATTGATTTAATGAATTTTAGTTCAAATAGTGTTTAATAAATTAATTTTAATTCAAATGGGTCAAATGATCCATTATAAAAAAAAATTGGATCATTATGTTGATGATTTGGGATGCTTTTGGTTCAATGGATTTGAATTAATTTTGGTCTAGGTTTGGATTTGACTCACTTGGTTTAAAAGGGTCAAATTGATGTTGACCAATTTGACCAATTTGACCTAATTAGTTGTGTGTTGAGATAAGTTCAATTGGTTAATTGAAAGTGATTGTAGGCTTTGGTTTGGTTTAATTTGGAATTAATTTGAATTTTGGCCAATTTGACCTTTAGGTCAATTTAGGCTAGGTTGGGTCAAGTTGACCAATTTGGTCAACTTAAGCTCAATTATGGCTTTGGTCAAGTTCAATAAGTGATTTTGAGTGAACTTTAGCCATTGGTTGTAATTAATTTGGATCAAATCACGAGTTGACCCATTTTACCCCTTTAGGCCAATTTGGGTCAACTTAGGTTTGATTTGATTTGACTTGGA
The DNA here is from genome assembly GCA_021442155.1 of Cymbidium sinense. Classification (NCBI taxonomy): domain Eukaryota; kingdom Viridiplantae; phylum Streptophyta; class Magnoliopsida; order Asparagales; family Orchidaceae; genus Cymbidium; species Cymbidium sinense. The sequence continues at coordinate 189,653,575 of CM038221.1, forward strand.
TTTGGTTTGATATTAGTGATTTATGTTTATATTTGAGTCAATGATTAAATGAATGATTGAATCATGAAGAAATCCATGAGTCTTGGTTTGAATTAGATATTATTTGGCCAATGTTCAAGAAATTGACTAAGAGGGCTAAAGTTAGGAATTTGATTTAATTTGGATTTGGTTTTGGCTATTTGAATTTATATTTCATTTATATTTATGAATATTAATGAGAATATAAATGGGTTATGAGAAAATCTTTTGAGTTTGGAGTGATTTGGATTTGATTTGAGCTAAGTCCATAAGATGAAATCAAAAGGACTTAGGCAAGATTTTGGATTTGGAGTTGATCATGGGTTTCAATTATTTAATTTGGAATTGATTATGGATTTCAATTATTTGATTTGGAATTAATTCATCATTTGAGAAAATTAATTGAGTTGGAATTGATTTGAGATTTGAATTTGAAGTTTGGGAAAGCAAGGATTGGGTTTTTTAAGCAAAAATATTATAAGGCATAACCTATTCCTATGGCTAACTCTTCTAAGTCTCTAGGATTAGGTTAAGTGTTAATCTAATCACTAGAAGTGTCTTAATACTAAGGAACTCTTAGTATTTAGAGGAGTCCTTATGTCTATGATGGAGAAATTGAAAGCTCACTCCAAAAGTGAGGTCAACAACCCTACACTTAACAAATTGAAATTATTAAGTGAAAGTCAAATTAAAATTTTAAAAATGAGACCTAACTTAACAAGTTGAATATGTTAAGTGAATATCAGATGTTTTAAAAATGAGACCTCCCCACTTAACAAATTGAAATTGTTAAGTGAAAGTTAAATTTATGTTTTAGAAATGAGACTCTCACTTAACAAATTAAAATAGTTAAGTGAAAGTCAAAAAATTAAAATTATTAAGTGAAAGTCAAATTTATGTTTTATAATGAGACCCTCACTTAACAAATTAAAATTGTTAAGTGAAGATCAAATTTTATGTTTTAAAAGATGATGCCCCTACTTAACAAATTGAAATTGTTAAGTGAAAGTCAAATTTCATGTTTTAAAAATGAGACCCCCACTTAACAAATTGAAATTATTAGTGAATGTCAAATTTTATGTTTTGAAATTGAATCCCCCACTTAACAAATTGAAATTGTTAAATGAAAGTTAAATTTTATGTTTTATTCAAATAGGGATCACTTAAAAAAATTGAAATTGTTAAGTGAAGGTAAAATTTATGTTTGATTCAAATAGGGATTCTCACTTAACAAATTTGGATATGTTAAATGGGAATCGACATGGCATGATTTGCTTTTGAAAAGAACCTCCATGTAGCAATCATGGAGGGGTTTTGATTTTGTGATTTTGTGAGTTTCTTGAAATGAGCTTTTTGAAAGTCATTTTTGTGAGAGGAATTATTTTCTTTAAATTTTATGATGAACCTTGCCTCGCCAAGGTAGTGGTGAGGAGGTTCTAAATTTTTATTATCTCCCCTTTCATTGATAAGTAATGTCTTCACCTATTGGGGAACCCAACAAGGGTTTGAAGACCTACAGGGACTGAGGTCCTAAAACCTAAAGGATGTTGGCTAACTTTGCTTAAGAATGAAATAAGCTAAGTGCTAATGGAAAGAAAGATAGTCTTGAACTTATATGAAATAAAGTCCACTATCGATGCTTGGAAAAAACAATCATCGACTAGAGATGGAGAGAGGAGCCATCCCCAGCGGAGTCGCCAGAAAAATTTGTGGTGTTTATTTTTGGTGTTGTGTGTGTTTATGTGAGGGGACACCATGGAGATCCGCAAATGTGCTCATTATGGTGATCGGGTATGACATTAAGGAATATTGTACTATCTCGAGAAATAGAAGTCGCTACCTTATAATGGACCTAATTACCTAATAATGATTCCTAAGGCATGATGGGTCTTTGAGTATACAAGATATTTTTCTCCTACTTTACATGGAAAAGTAAAGCGGTTTATTTAAAGGTTGTTCTATGGAGGCAAGCCTCCATAGTTAATTACATCTTAAGGAAAAGTGAATGCCTTAAGAATACTCTCAATTAAAGTATGTGATTCTTTCCTCCAAAGAATTCAAAGATAGGACTATCAAAGGATTAGTTGCATTTTTGAAAATCAAGTGGGAGAGATCAAAAGGGAAGAGTTATTATCAAACCAAAGGGGATGAGTAAGGAGTGCTTATGATACTAGAAGCCTACTGAGAACTCTAATCTATCTTATGGTTGGGCTTTATATATATTTAAAATTTAGGAGATTTATTTATTTGAGTCAAAATTTTATTAGAAATATAGGGCTTATAATTCCACAATACAAGATTATGGAAATGTCTAGGAGGTAAGGATTTATGCTTGTAGCCCACAAAGGGAAACAATGATCTCAGATCCTAAATCTAGGGAGCTTTGGTGAGGGCCAAAGCATAACCTATATCTAAGGCAAAAGTGGGTATATAGTTTACCTCTATAAGAGAGAGTAAACCCCGACTCGCTTATTATCACCTGGAGTGGTAGCCTAACTCCTCATGCTTTAAATCCATGTAGGCAAGTCATATGCTTTGGAAGATGGTTAGCTGTTATTTACTTAAAAGAAACTAAGTCCTTAAATTCACTCCCTAAGAGACTAGATGGGCATGAGTAATGACTTAAATCTAATGCAAATTTTGTCAAGTTTTATTTGATTTTTGGACTTTTATTTTGACATAGGCTATAGGATTTTATATGCCTAAATGAATGAAACATTGATTGTGGGCTAAATCAGGAGAGAAAAAGGTGTATTTCCTTCAAAGGCTCTTACAAGTTAAGCCTTTATTCTCTGGCGCAGATGGAAGCCCTCTCTTAGCAAGAGTGGAAGAATATGGCATGCATGATATTATACATTCATTCATCTGGCTAAGGAGTTAATAAAAATTTTATTATCTTGATTTAATTCCTAGGCTTTCTTGTGAGATTATGAATTATTTTAAACTTTTAGTTATGAGTTGTTAATGGGATAGAAAATTCATTTTTTTTCTAGGAGCCTAATCGCATCCAGTCCACATAGCAATCACCAATCATAAAGAAACTATGAAAAGGCATGTTATTTCTAATACATAAGCTAAACAAAACATCAAATAATTTATAAAGCTATCACAAAGAATAAAAGGTCAGTGTCGTTGGGTATCACCGTACAACCCGAAAAGAAATGTGGTGGCCAAGCTCTACCCTTATACATCCTGGCACAATGAAAGAATAATTATAATTTTAGAATGATAAGTGTTATGGGGGATGGGGGGGTGCTTCATTCTCCATCCTCCATCCTTCACTCTTCATCTTTTATTTCTTAGTTTAGCTTCATTTCTTTCTTTCTTTTGGTTTGATTGAGATGTGGCTTGCTCCAAAGGTATCACGTGGTATATAAGACATGGTCTTATAACCAATGTTCATCCTAATTTACCCTGCAACACTTATCATAATCCTAATGCAAAAATTACATTAAAAGGAAGGAAAGTAAATCTAGTTACACTTATAAAATAAATGTTAGCTAAACACACCATACAACCCAAGTAGTTATAGGAATAATTTAGACTCAACACCCCACACATGGGTAACCAAGTCCACCTATCCTAACTTGGGCTATGCTTAAGGGCTAAGCAACCTACACAGTAAAAAAGCATTTATATTTTTATTACAGTGGTCCCTTAACCACATCCCCCTGCATAAAATATGATTAGTCTAATGTCACCTAACATTCAGACTACGCACAGACACCCTAACATCCAGTCTAAAATAATACATCACAAAACTAAATATTCATCAAACCATGCACCGCCCTAACATAAAGCTAGAAATGGTGACTTAGCCTAATGTGCATGTGTTAGAGCTTGTGTGGTATGTCCTAACTAGGCTTTAGAGTTATGATTTGCTAAGTGTGAGGGATTTAATTTATAAAAGATTGATTTCTCTTTAAGTGGTTTAGTTGATTTGGGGATTTTTACTTATTATTTTTCTTTTATTTCATATAGCCTACACTTAGCAACTAAGTGTTATAAAGAGAAGAAAGAGAGGGAGAGTCTCTCCTTTATCCCTACCTTAAGTAATTTCTAAGGTAAATTGATTAATGAATTTCTTTAGTAAATGATTTATTATGTGTTTTAATTAACCCTAAGTTTAGGTTCATTCTAAATAGCTCTATTCTAAGAAAGGCATCTTAAGATTAATTAGAATAGATTACTATCACATAACACACACTCATCCATTTCTTTCCATCATGTATATCATGCATATGAATAATCTTAAGCATACATATACATGCAATGTAAATCTTAGCATACTTTGATGATGAATGCAAAAAAAATGTATTTTGAAATTTAAATATTTCATTTGTTAATTGAATTATGAATGCATGTTTTGTAGAAAAGAGATTTTTCATCCATTAGCTAAATACACATTCACATGTATGAAAGTTATAAGTGATGACACCATTGTTTTCTACACAAGGTACAAGACCTTACTACTTAGGGATAAAAGCTTCACGGGATGTTTAGACTAATATACCACTTCTCTTAGATACATGTAAATGTATAAATAACTATAAGGATAGAAAAATCTATGCAAAAGTTATGTTTTATTTGTTTGATTTTTTTGATTCTTTATTCATTGGTTACATCACACATGCATATGTATAAGAGTTTTAAGTGAGTACAGCGCCATTGTTTTCTATACTAGGGGTGTAAGATATAAGACCTACTTAGGGCTACTTAAAGCCTCGTAGCCCTGGGATGTCTAGACTAATATATCACTTTTCTCAAATAAATGTGAATGTACAAAAAGAACCAAATGGATAAGAAATTATGTTTAATTTGGTTATATGATTTACATGTATAATATGAAAACCCTTCCTAAGACTTAACATATAGATGCATAGGAATAGATTTAGGCAAGTGTTGTGTTCTTTTCAAATGAACTATACACTTGAAAATCCTATGTGAATCCATGTTAAGATAAAGAAAGAGAACCTCATAGTACACATCTTATACTATTATCACATGCATGCTTATAAGTATTTGTAATTAGCATTACTTCATTTGTAATAATTGATTTATAGGTTTTAAAAATAGTTTTTGGTTTAATAATGATAATAGCTACTCATATTCTTAGTTTTAGCCAACACATGCAATTTGACATAAAATAAAATATTTTATTTAATTACTTTTCAAAAGAAATGGATGCATGATTTCATATGGCAAATAATATTTAGCATGATTGGAATGAAATAAAAGAATGTAAACACATAATTTCATTCACCCCAATTAATTCCTAAGGACAATCATATTAAATAAGGTTATTTAAAGTGAATCAAAATTCTTTAAGAACATTTTTATCTTTGAATTTAATTTGATTTAAGAAATATGTGAAAGATTTGCTAATCCTAACCCATTTCCCCATGTGTGAATTAGTTTGGTTTAATGAAGAATATTTAAGTTGATTTTATGTTTTGATTAGGTTAAGGTATGAATTAAATGAATTAATTATCCCTTACCTATATTACCTTAAGTTAATTAACTAATTAATAATAAGCCAACATGATATGCAACCACATGAAAAGCAAATTTGCAATGTCTTAAGAAATGAAAGGGGCCTAATACAATTAGCTTATGATTAATAGTTAATTAAACTTAAGGGATCTCTCTTAATTACTCTTATGATTTTCTCACACATGTGAGCCAATCATAGTTTCATTACCTCTCACCTTGGGTTATTAAACACCCAAGGAGCTACCCAAGATCAATTAAAGGTTGTTTAGGTGAGGATGAATCAATTTTTAATTTTAATTTCACTAAGCTTTTAATGAATTGATTAAATGTTTTGGTTATGTTTTAATTTAGATGATGAAATTAACTTAGGGGAAAGAAACAAGGGCTAGGCCTTAATCTAAATCCCTAAATCATTTAAACATTCAATTAGGTTTTGATTTCCTTATTTTGAAGATTTGATTAATTAATCATTCCACTAATCCATTAATTAATTTGATTTTTCAAAGACAAAGTAGACTTAGGAAATGAATTAGTAAAAATGTCCCCAACCACATTTCCTAAGTGATCTTACTATTTAACATGGGTAATTATGTTCAAATGATTAATCAAGTTGTTGTTCATTCCTTAATTATAATTAAATGGATTAAGAGAGTGATTAGGGCTTACCCAAATGATTTCCCTAATTAAGTAATCAATAAAATCTTAGAAAAATAGGGGAGGCAGGGGTCATCCCCTTAAACATCTACAAAAAATTTGAGATTAATTGAGTGCTTAATTAAGGTGTAATTAAACTAATTAGATTTTTGATAAAACTAATTAAGCCAAAGTCACTATTTAAATCAATTAATTATAAGTTTTCTAGATTCTCCTCTGAATTATCTTGAAAATGAGCCTATGTTTATATTTTTTAAAATTTTTCTATAATTAATTATGATTTTAGAAAGTTTCAGGATTAAAAACAAATTAATTAACCATAATAAGCCTTAATCCTTAACCATTGGCCACGGCAGCTTTCCACATGGTGCGATGGAATTGGCTATTTAAGTAGTCACATCTGCACGTTGACTCAGTGGCGGCGGACACGCTTTCTCTATGGGTTGTCCGATCTTCGGACGGCCATGATTTTATCCACGGGTTAAAGGAGAAATCAAAGAATCTACCGTGGGATTTGATCAGAGCCGTTCATCTTAATCACATAAGATGGACGACTCATGATCTATCCCATTCACAAGCGATGAAAGACGAGTACATCTTTCACCATTCGATCTGAGCTCACCCGAGCTCGAATTGAGATCAAATGGATCTTACACCATCTAAAGGAGTACACGATCACATCCAACAACTAAAATCCCATGACATGGAGATTCCTTTGACAAAAGACCAACACATAGAGCCCTAAAGCAATTTTGAGGAATTACCTCACTAGAGCTAATGTTTGGCGGTGCAACGTCGGAGGTAGCTTCGCCTAGTTGAGGTGAGGCCCTATTGAAGAAGTCCAAGCTCAATTTTCCCTAAGGTGCTTGGTTGACCAATCCATGCACGTACACACCTCAGCTTTGATCAAACTCACACCTCTGGTGCTTTTGAAGGCTTGGAAATGGTTTGGTTGGCTTCGATTGGGTATGAGGATGGTGTGATTGCAAGGAATTTGGCTTTGATTTAGTGGAGAGGGAGTATTGCTTGATGGAAGGGTGTCCTATTTTGGCTTGCATGGGAATGACAATGGCCAAATGGAGAGGGATTGGGGATCATTGGATTTGCTCTGAGGGAGTTCAGAATGTGCTTAGGGACTCACACAAGTTGATTGTGTATGAAATTGTGTTTGAATTGAGAGGGTATATCCCTCAATTTGCCATGATTGATAGATGGGAGTGTGCCTACGTTTTGCACTGGCTCGCTACCATCCGGTTGTAGGAGTTGTCTCCATCAGAGTCAGGTCGCACGTTAGGGATGGAGGGAGTCATGGGAGGAGCCTCAAGGGCTGGTGTTTAAAGCTTCTTCTTCCTTTGTCCATGGGGTGCTCGGCTTGGCTTGGAGGTGAGTCAACTCACCTCCCAAAGGTTCTTAGCTGACTTGGAGTGGGTTAGGTGCACGAGGTGGGTCATGGGAAGGTTCTTTTGAATTAAAAGGGACTACCATGGGATGGGAAAGTTGACTTTAGCTTTGATCCATTAGGTTTAAGGTTTGAATCCTATAGTTTGATGGCTAATTCCTTTGGTGGAGTCCACTTGGCTTTTGGGCTGATTTGGGAATGAAGTAGGACATGTTTGGGTCGGGTTTGACTAAGCCCTAGGTCCCATAAGTTGGTTTAGAGGATTTGACTTCATTTGGGTTAGGTTGGTTGGGTTAACCAATTGGTCAAATTGGGTCAAACCAAGGCTTAGGTTAGGTTCATATGATGATTTGGGATGTCTTGCTTCAATTAATTTGGATTGGTTTGGCCTAGGTTTGAATTTGACTCATTTGGATTCAAAAAGGGTCAAATTAGTTAAGTTGGCCAATTTGACCAAATTAGGTTGGGTGGGGTGTTGAGTCAAGTTCAATTGGTTAATTAAAAATGATTGTAGGCTTTGGTTTAGTTTAATTTGGAATTAATTTGAATTTTGGTCAATTTGACCTTTTAGGTCAATTTGGGCTAGGTTGGGTCAAGTTGACCAATTGGTCAACTTGGGCTCAATCATGGCTTTGGTCAAGTTCAACAAGTGATTTGGAATGAACTTGAGCCATTGGTTGCAATCAATTTGGACTAAATCATGATTTGACTCATTTTGGCTTTTTAGGCCAATTTGGGTCAACTTAGGTCAAGTGGCCAATTAGGCTTGGTTTGGCTCAATTGATGACTTGGTCATGTTCAATCATTAATTATGAATGGGTTTGAGTCAATGGTTTCAATCAATTTGGCATATGGTGAATTTTGGCTAGTTTGGGTTTCATTTGGGGTAAGTGTTGACTTGGTCAAAGGCTAGGTTTGACTTAGTTTGACCTATTTCAAGGTGGTTGATCATCCCATGATGATTGTTAATCATGATTGAGATTTAGATGGGCTTAGTTCAATCCAATTTAGGTTGAATTAGAACTTGGCTCAAAAAGGTCCTTTAGGTCACTTTGGATCAAGTGAGCCTAAATGGGTCAATTGGCATGATCAAAGCTTGATTCAAGTTTGGTTGAACTCACATATGAGCTTAGGATTGAAATATAAATCCAATTGCAATTGGCTTGGAGCCAAATGGGTTTTGGTTCATATGACAATTTCAAGTCATAAGGGTCAACTTGGGCTTGATTTGGGTTGACTTAGATTTAATTTGATAATGGTGGTTTATGTTTATACATGGATCCATGATTGAAGGAATGATTGAATCATAAAGAAATCCATGAATTTTGAGTTGATTTAGGTTTCATTTAGCCCAGTTCAAAAGTTTGCTAAAATGGCTAAAATTAGAATTTGATTTGATTTTGAGTTTAGTTTTGGTCATTTGAATTTATATTTCATTTATATTTGTGAATATAAATGAAGATATAAATGGGTCATGAGGAAATCACTTGAGTTTGGAGTGATTTGGAAGCAAATTTGATTAAGCTTAGGGATGTAGGTTGAAAGGGATAACTTGGATTTTGATTTGGTTTGATTTATTTTGATTTGATTTGAAAGGTTTGAATTTGTATTTCATTTATATTTGTGAATATAAATGAAGGAATGATTGATTTATAAAGAAATCAATAAAGTTTGAGTTGATTCGAAGGAGTTTTGGTTAGGTTTATGGAGGTATGTCCATATGGCTTAAGAAGGGATTTGGAATTTGAATTTAATCATGGGTTTCAATCATTTGATTTGGAATTGGATTTATGATCTTAGATTTTGATTTGAGATTGAATTTGATAATTGAGAAAATCAATTGGATTGGGGTTGATTTGGATTTGGTTAAGGCTAAGTCCATAAGATAAAATCAAAGAACTATGAAGGATTTGAGTTTGAATTTGGTGATGGGTTCCCAATCATTTGATTTGGAATTGGATTTATGATCTAAGATTTTGATTTGAGATTTTATTTGATAATTGAGAAAATCAATTATATTGGGGTTGATTTGGATTTGGATAAGGCTAAGTCCATAAGATAAAATCAAAGGGCCTATGAAGGGATTTGGAGTTTGAATTTGGAGATGGGTTCCAATCATTTGATTTGGAATTGGATTTTGGAATTTTGAATTTGAATTTGAGGTTTGGTTTGAAAGAAGGAAGCAAGGATTGGGTTTGGGTTATAGGGTAGGCAAGTCTCTTCTAAATCCCTAAGGCACAACCTATCCCTATGGCTAACTCTTCTAAGTCTCTAGGGTTAGGTTAAGTGTTCACCTAATCATTATAAATGACTTAAGACTAAGGAACTCTTAGTGTCTATAAGAGTCTTAGACCTATGATGAGAAAGTTGAAAACTCACTCCAATAGTGAGTTCATAGTGACATATGTTGATTTTAAATGAGGCTTCTTACTTTACAAATTTGGTATGTTAAGTAGAGCCAAATATGTTTGATATGTGTTTGAAAATGAGGCTCTCACTTAACAAATTTAGTATGTTAAGTGGGAGCCAAATGCATTTTGATTTGTGTTTGTTTGCTTTTGAAAATGAGACTTCCATTTAACAAATTTGGTATGTTAAGTGGAAGCCAAATGTGATTTGATTTATATTTTGAAAATGAGACTCTCACTTACCAAATTTGGTATGTTAAGTGGGAATCAGATGTGATGTGATTTGTAAATGGGATTCTTAGTTAACAAATTTGTTATGTTAAGTAAGAATCAAATGTGATATGATTATTGAAAATTGGAATTCTTACTTAACAAATTTTGTATGTTAAGTAGGAATCAAATGTGATTATGCTTTGAAAAATAAGATTTTACTTAACAAATTTGGTTTGTTAAGTAGGAATCAAATGTGATTATGATTTGTTTGAAAAGGAAAATCTATTTAACAAATTTGGGTATGTTAAATAGAGTTCAATTTATTTTTGATGAATTTTAGAAATGGGACTCCCATTTGACAAATTTGGGTATGCCAAAGTGTGTAATGATTCCAAGTGTGTGATCTCTCGCTTTTGAAAAGATGGAAACTTCAACTCTAGCATATGTAAAATATGTTGAAATTTCAATTTTACTCTATGATTTTATTTGAAGATAGGATCTATATTTAACAAATTTGAGTATGTTGAATGAAGGTGGTTATCCTTAAAAGTGTGCTTTTGAAAAGAAAGAAAACTAGCATATGTGAAATATGTTAAGTGGAGTTTTAATTTTATGCTATGATTTTTAAAAAAGAAATCTTCATTCAACAAATTTGAGTATGTTGAATAGGGATAACTATTTTCAAAAATATTCTTTTGAAAAATGATTTTGAAAAGAACCTCCACGTAACAATCATGGGGATTGTTAGATGAGATTTGGTTATATGAGTTTTGTGCTTTTAGAAAATTCCTTATGAATTTTGTGCAAAATTTTTGTTATGTGAATTTTGAGAAAGTGCTTTTGGAAAGTGATATTTTACAAAAGAGTTTATTTTCTTAAACATTATAATGAACCTTGCCTCACCAAGCTAGTGGTGAGAAGGTTCTAAATTTTCATCATCTCCTTTCATTAGTTCATTTTATCTTTCACTTATTAGGAAATCCAATAGGGGTTCTAAGACCTATAAGGAGTGAGGTCCTAAAACCTAGAGGATGTTGACTAGCTTTGCTTAAGAATAAAATAAGCTAAATGCTAATGAAAAGAGAGATAGTTTTGGACTCATATGAAACACAAGTCCATAATGGATGCTTGGAGACAACAATCGTCTACTAGAGATGTAGAGAGGAACGATCCCTAGTGGAGTCGCTAAAAAAATGTGGTATTTATTTTTAAATTATGTATGGGGACACCATGCATCGAGGGTACTTATTGAGTGATTGGTGACATCAAAGAATAGTGCACTATCTCAAAAGATAGAAATCACTATCCTATGATGGACCTGATCACCTAATAAGGACTCCTAAGGTGTGATGGGTCCTCAAATGTACTAGAGATTTTTTTTCCTACTTTACATGGATGATAAAGTAGGATTTTTTTAAACCGGGTTCTAAAGTTCTCTATGGGAGCAACCATAGATTTTTAAGGGAGAGCACCTTATGCTTCCAATCAACGATCTACCAAAAAAAATTTATCCATAAATCTTATTTCAAAATAATCATCAATAAAGTTTCTTTCATCTCAAATTGTATCTCTTCCATGTTGAGGAATATCTTTGCTTGCAATCCGCCACAATGTATTTAGGGTAGCTGTTAGGAATCCAAGTGGAGTCCTATCCTTTAGTGACATAGCGCCAACACAAACTACACACAACCATATATAAAACAAACACATATCTTTTATCTCGGTCTATTTTGATGTGGGATAAAACTCCTTGTAACACTCACTCATTAGCTAATCTAGGTTGGGCTAATAAGCTACCTTACTAGTTTGTCATCCCTGTGGTTACTTGTCTGGTGGATGTAAGTCTATAAACTTTCTTTCAAACTTGACCATTACAAACAGACGAGCACCTTGTTAGTTTGGTAGGCTGCGTGGCGTAAATTACCTCATGTTGACTTTGTTTAAGATGATGTAAGCCTACACACTTTCTTCTTGAACTAGCCACCATGCACTAACGGGTTGGATATATTTGAGGCTTATGATAAGTCATCTAGTGGCTCCTTCCCTCCTGACTACTTTAAGTCATGTCTAGTCCTTACACGGGACTCCCCACTTGATAGTCACCCTAGGTCGGATAGCATCTATCTCGCTAATAATGGACTATCCTGATGATCATTTCCATTTATAAGGATGTAAGTCTACAAGCCCTCCTCTCTGATTGATCATCGCAAACCAATGGGCACTTTAGGTTGGTTGGTTATCTCCATGCTGATGGTGACCCACCCGGTGGATACACCACTCATGGCAGATGTAAGTCTACAAGCATTCTCCCGGAGTTGGCCACCATATACTTATAAGCTTTCCTTTATAGGGTCCTAGATAAAGCCCCTGGCACCTCCCCTGTGGGCACTCTATTTGGATCACGTCCTTAGCACCCCATCTAGATACTACCCCGATTACTCTTGGATTAGATAGTCCACCTTTCATAGTAGCCACCCCTGTGGTTGGAGAATTTGTCTAACGGATATGAAGATTCTCCTTTGGTCCAATAAGTCTGAGATAGGACTAGGCTGATATAAGCCCCTTCTTAGTGTGGTCCCTCGCACACCAACAGGGTCCACAAATATATAAACAAAATAAAATATATATCTTTGCTTGTGGATTAGGAGCAAAACCCCCGGCGGTATCTTTTCTCAAGTAGGCATCCTACCTTTAGGGTAGTGTAAGCAAAACTCCCTATAGGAATTGCCTGACTATTTTTGAGTTAAGATAAGTCCTCGAGTCGGCACTCTCTTAGTCTCCCTTAGGTCAGGTTTGACTTGTTGTGCCACCAACAGGTCACCCCGGTAGTCATCCTTGGTTTGAAAGATATAAGTCTATCATGCATTCTTTCTAGCATGAACATTACACATCGATGAGATGCCTTAGGTCAGGTTTGATTTGTTGCACTATCAACTAATCACCCTAGTGGTTCCTTGTTTAGAAGTTGTAAGTCTACAAGCTTTCATTCTAACTTGACCATTGCATACCGAAAGGCACCCCTTAAGTTAGTTAGCTCTACCCTGCGGCCGGTAGGCTATCCCTTTAGATTTGTAAATATAAGATATGACTAGGCTGATATTAACCACTTCTTAGTAGATCCATTGCACACCATAGGGTCCATCTAAAATTAAATTGATCTTAACTATTCTTGAGTCGATATGAGTCTATAGCGGCATTCACTCAATAGTCATCTTAGGTCAGGTTCAATTTGTTGTGCTATCAATCGATCATCCTAGTGGTTCCTTGTTTAGGAAGTTGTTAGTATACAAGATTTCTTCCTGACTTGACCATTGTATATCAAAAGGCTTAGGTTAGACAGTCCTACCTGATTGCTAGTAGACTATCCCTTTAGATTCATAAATCTGAGATAGACCTAGGATGATAAAGCTCTTTCTTAATGGATCCATCACACATCGACATGACCCATTTCATTAAATCCTTTATTCTTCCCCAATGGAATCTAAATTAAATTCATCCACTCCTATCCCTAGTGGATACACAAACCAAAAAAATTGATATATTGAACTCATCTTATCCCCAGCGGGAGCTCATATCTCAAGCAGATCTGCCATCAAAACTAAGTCACATCCTCTCCCAAATGGAGCCTCAAATCATAAGCCAACAAATCAAATCAAATTCTCATCCCAATCGATGCCCGCCAATTAAGTCAAATCAAATTCCTCCCCAGCATGGCACAAACCATATCCTCTCTCCAATAAAGCCCTCATGAAATCAAACCAAGTCAAATCCCTATCCCTATTAGATAATCTGAACATGCTTCCCTAGTGGAAGGTTCATGCACTCAACCCCAGTAGGTTATAAATCCTAATCCCCAACGGATTTTTCCTCCCTAAATCAAATCAAACTCAAACCCTTATCTCTGAGATAATCCCAACCTTACCTTACAGAGTGGAAGGTTCATATACTGATCCTCGGGGATCCTTTCTTCCTCTTATACCCTGACATAAGTTGAGTTGCATACTAAGATCTTGATGCCTACATCTCGTTTAGGTAGATCATTTGAAGCACTTACAATCCTTCGGATATTGTTGATCATCTCGGTCAACACCAATACGTGTGGTGTGTCTCGTTAGTTACACCACACCTATTGGGCACCCTTTTGTTGACCTCACTTTTGGAGTGAGTTCTTAACTTTCTCATCATAGATTTAGGACTCTTGTAGACATTGAGAGCTCCTTCATCTTAAAACACTTATAGTGATTAGGTGAACACTTAACCTAAGCCTAGAGACTTAGAAGGGTTAGCCATAAGAGAGGTTATGTCTTAGAGACTTAGGAAGACTTGCATACCCTATGGCTCAAACTCAATCCATGCTTCCTTCCTTAAACCAAACTTAAATCCAATTCAAATCCAAATTATAAATTAATTTCAAATCAAATGATTGAAAACCATGATCAAATTCAAATTCCAAAACCCTTCCTAAGCCCTTTGATTTATCTTATGGACTTAGCCTTAACCAAATTCAAATTAACCCCAATTCAATTGATTTTCTCAAATTTCTATTCAATCTCAAATCAAATCCCAACCTAAATTCCAACTTCAAGTGATTGAAACCCAAAATTAAATGCTAATTCCAAAATCCCTTCCTAAGCTATATGAACAACCTTCATATGCTTAGCCAAAACCCCCTTTAAACCAAATCAAACTTGATTGATTTCTTTATAAATCAATCATTCCTTCATTTATATTCACAAATATAAATAAAATCCAAATTCAAATGAGCAAAATCAAATCGACCTAAATCGAACCAAATCAAGACCTTTCTTAAGCCATATGAACCTACCTCCATAAGCTTAATCAAATCTCAATAACCCAAACTCAATTGATTTCTTTATAAATCACTTATTCATTTATTTATATTTCTACAAATATAAATGAAATTCTTCTTAACTACTGTAAGAAAAATTCCATTACACTAATTTAGTCTTAGCTTATTCTATTTTATATTTAATTGATTTTATGGAATAAAGAGAAATATATGACACAATTGGTTTTAGAATTATATATATATCTATTCATTTATATTCATAAATATAAATGAAATATAAATCCAAATAGCCAAAATCAAATCAAATTTCCAATTTCAACCTTTTAAGTCATTTCCTTGAACTTGGCCAAATGATATCTAAATCAATTCAAAACTTATGGATTTCTTCATGAATCAATCATTCATTCAATCACTTGCTCAAATATAAATACAAACTACAATTATCAAACCAAACTCAAGTTATCCTTTTTGACTTGAAAATTTCAAACGAGCCAAAATCTATCATAGCCCAAATTGATTGTAGTTGAATTTTTATTTCAATCCTAGGCTCATATATGAGTTCAACTAAACTTGAATCAAGTCAAAACTAAACCAATTGACCCATTTAGGTCCACTTGACCCAAAGTGACCTAAAAGATCTTTTTTAAGCCAAGTTCTAGTCCAACCCAAATTGGATTGAACCAAGCTCATCCAAATCTCATGTCATGATCAATAATCATCGTAGGGTAATCAACTACCTTGAATTGGGCCAAACCAAGTCAACTTGATCCTTTGACCAAGTCAACCTTTAGCCCAAATAAAACTCAAACTAGCCAAAACCCGTCATATACTAAATTGATTCAAACTCATTCATAATCCATGATTGAACATGACCAAACCCTTAATTGAGCAAAACCAACTCCAATTGATCATTTGACCCAAGTTGACCCAAATTGGTCTAAATAGCCAAAATGAGTCAAATCATGATTTAACCCAAATTGATTGCAACCAATGACTCAAGTTCATTCCAAATCATTTATTAAACTTAACCAAAGCCATGATTGAGCTCAATTTGACAAATTGGTCAACTTGACCCAACCTAGCCCAAATTGACCTAAAAGGTCAAATTGGCCAAAATCTAAATTAAACTCAAATTAAACTAAGCCAAAGCCTACAATCAATTTCAAATAGCTAATTGAACATGAACCAACACCTAAACCCAATTTGGTCAAATTGGTCAAATTAGTCAACTTAGCCCATTTAACCTATTTGAATCCAAATGAGCCAAAATCAAACCTAACCCAAATTAATCAAAACCACTTGAACCAAAACTCTTCAAATCATCATTTAAACATAACACAAGACTTGGTTTGACCCAATTTTCAATTTGACTAATTGGTCAACCCAACCAACATGAACCCATATGAACCCATTTGACCAAATGAAGCCAAAGCACCCAAAACCTACCCATGGGACCCTAATGGCTGACCAAACCAAACCCACCCTAGGGCAACCCAAAATCATCCCAAAAGTAATGTGGACCCCACCCAAGGGAATTAGCCATTGGAAACACCTCATTTGCATTGGATTCTTTCCATAAGAAGAAAAGTCCACTTTCTCCTCTCATGGGCAGCCATCAAACTTCCTAACATGGCATACCTAACCTGCCTAGCCCAACCTAAGCATGCATAGGACTTACCATGGACCAAAGGAAGCACACTTCCTCTCCCTCACCATGGTCAAACCCAATGGGTGCAAGGAAGGGAAATCAGCACACAATCTCCCATATCAAATCTTGAGCTTCCTGCCACACCTTCCTCCAACCTGGCATTCCATGTGGACTTGACGATGACCCCTCCGGCACCTTGACAATGGTGAATCGACAAAAATTCAAGGATGGATCATGTCCATCCATCACATGTGATTGAGGGGTATACCCCCTCAATTCGAGCTGGATTCATGACAATTTGCACTCTCTGAACCCCTAAGTGAAAAATAAAATCCCTCACCTCAGAGCATTTCCAAGTCTTCCCAAGCCTCCCTCAATCAGAATTTCTCTCCCCCATGCAAAATTGAAATAGGGGAGGGTGCCTCCAATCCAAGCTCCTCCATTTCTCCATCAAACTTCAATTAAACTTGCACACACCATCCTCATGTGTCTTCGAAGCCATTGAAGTCATTTCCCGAGCTCCAAATCCACTCCAAGCGCAAGTTCAATCAAGATCAAACACTCAAAGGGAGGAGCTTGGCCTTTGGAGTAATCTATATCAAATC
The DNA here is from genome assembly GCA_021442155.1 of Cymbidium sinense. Lineage (NCBI taxonomy): Eukaryota > Viridiplantae > Streptophyta > Magnoliopsida > Asparagales > Orchidaceae > Cymbidium > Cymbidium sinense. The sequence continues at coordinate 189,670,823 of CM038221.1, forward strand.
AAAGCTTGTGCCGCTTAACAGGGTTTTGTTTCTACTAAATGAAGCCTCCTCAATCATTGGAACCACCAGTCACAAGCTCTAGTGAGGTATGCCATTAAAATCGATCATTGTATGAAAATAGTTTGGCTTTTGTGAAGGAAACATACATTTGAGCCCATCCTAGACGTTGGATCTTTGTGGATCCTTCGCGCGAAGATGTGGGTTGAATTTGGAGTGATCCAAGCTTGAGTGAGCCCAGATCGAGCCATCCATGGTGAACGGGTTCCATCTCTTGTTGCTTGTAGTAGATAAATCACGGGCCGTCCGTTCCACATGATTGGAATGGACGACTTTGATTAGATCACGCTTAGATCCTTTATGTTTTCTTCTTAACCACGCAGATTTAATCATGGTCATCCGATCTTAGATAAGACGGTTCACAGGAAAGGTGTCCGCCGCTAGCTAACGAGGCACGCATATGTGACTACTTAAAGAACCAATCCTGTGGCACCATGTGGAAAGAGAACCACGTTAGTGTGCCACGTGGCGTCGACGGGATTAAGGTTTAATTAGGATTATTTAATTAATTTTTAAGGCTAAATCTTTCTAAATTCATAACTAATTGTAGAAAATCCAAAAAATATATATGAGGGCTCATTTGAAAGGTATTTCAGAAGAATCACAAAAAATTTATTATTAATTAATTTTAAATAGTAATTTCTACTTAATTGAGTTTAATTAAAAATTTAATTAGCCTAATTACTCTATGATTAATTATCAAATTAATTTCAAACTTTTCAGAGATGTTTAGGGGGATGACCTCTGCCTCCCCTATTTTTTTCGGAATTTATTGGATGATTAATTAGAAAAATTGATTGATTAAGTTTTAATTACTCTCCTACCTTAATTAATGATAATTAAGCAAATGAACAATGAATTAATTAATTAATTAAGTTTATTGCCATCTATTAATAGTGAAAAGTCTTAAGAAAATGGTTTAGGTTTATTCCATGACCATTTCATTAAGCCTCTTCATTTGTTTCAAATTAATTAAAGTTTAAGTAATTAATTAGTCACTTAAAAAAAAAAAGGGAATCTAATTACTTTAGAGCCTATTGATTGTTTGAAATGACTTAAGGATTGGGATTGAGGCCTCTTCCTTGATCTTTTTCCCTAAGTTAATTTTATTATCCTAATTAAAATATAATCAAAGGATTTAATCAACCAATTAAGGGCTTAATTGAATTAATTTAAAATCTATTCATTCCTAACATTGATTAATCAACTTTGGGTAGTTCTTTAGATGTTTAATAGTCTAAAAAAATATAATAAAATTATGATTAGCTTACATGTGTGAAAAAATCATAAAAGTAATTAAACAAATCTCTTAAGCTTAATTAACTATTAATCATGAGATAATTGTATTAGACCCCTTTCATTCCTTTGGAGCATTGCTAATTTACTTTTTATATGACTGCATATCATGTTGGCTCATCATTAATTAGTTAATTAACTTAAGGTGATATAGGTAAGAGTTTAATTAATTGATTTAATTCATACCTCTACTTAATTAAGCTATAAAATCAATTTAATTACTTTTCCTTAAATCAAATATTCATTTATAGGTATTATCTCTATTCAAAATAAATTAGTTAGAGTTTTATTTGATATTGGAGCATCATATTCATTTATATATGAGGAATGTGTGAGAATTATGGGATTGAACAAAGTAAATATTAAATGAAAATAATTATGAAAAATCTTCAACTTAAATTAAAATAGGAAGAGCAGTAGGTATTAATTTAAAATAAATAGAAATTGTTGTATATTAAATAAACTAATAGTTAAATAAAAAATTATAATTAATATTAGTATGAATTATAAAATCAACTTGATTGGAAAATAAATAATAAAATTATAATGAGTGTGAATGTTAAATAGAAAAGATATATACTAATAACATAGATAAGAAAATAAATAAAATAAAAAAAATTGCTTTCAATTATTGATCAAATCAATATTTTTTGAAAATTTTATAGGTACTCAAATTAAAGACAAAAGTTTTAAAATGAAGGAGATTCAAGAAGAAGCTTCACATTAAGGTGGGTAATTATATTTCTATATTTATAGTAAAATTTTCTTATTTTAATATGATTGAATGTATTAGTATAATTAGAAATTGTCTCCTTACTATAATTAGTGATTTACTTTCTTATCTCCTTCATATTAAATGAATAGTCTAAATATTAGATCATGTTACTACTTATGTTCTTGTACAGAATTAACTGATTTGCTATTTTGAGCTAACATGATAGTTTCATAAATTTTATATTAATAATGTGTTTTTTTGAAAATGAAGTTCACCCCTTAGAGACTAACTGAATTAATCGCGCAACGAAAAGGTAAATGGAAATGGTTACTTGTCCTTTGAATAGATTTTAGAAAAGGTTTTTTTTCTAGAGAAGGTTCTTAGATGGTGACTCCTGTAATGATTGATAAATTATAAAATAAAATTTCTTAGAAATATTTATTTCATATATCTCTTATATGTTGAGTTGTTTAAACACACTTTATATATTATTCATGTTTATGATAAATTTGTCATGCATATTAATTATGTAATATTGTCTTATTATAGTGTAGAAACACAATTTATCTATTAAAAATATTATTCAATTACAAATTATTTTATATTTTTTTCGGTAATCTTTCAAACTAAATGGAAAATAAAAGGGAATAATATATTTACAATCATAGAGGAACTTCAAGAGATAGGCACTATTTTAGTTTATGTTTAAGATTATGTTCTATATGATTTCAGTTGATGGATAATTTGTACTATAGATAAATTTGTTAAATATGATTCGGATTTGTAGTGACTCTTATAAATTTGAAAATTATTGTGTAGTTATATTATGTTGGATGTGTTCAACTAAAGTTTTTCTTATCGTCCGATCGTCTGTTCTCGCTTTGATATTCCAAGCTTCCAATTCAAATTGTGACATTTGTAAGGTACTCATATATTTCTCTAAATCATGTTAATGGGAGGATGCTCGTGTCACCCAGGGGCGAAACTAGCCTTTATTTTGAGGGTGGACAAAAAATAATTTAAAAAAAAGGTGAATTTAACAATGAATAACTCAAAAGGAAGAATTGTATTACAGTATCATCAAGCTAATAAAAATGTTTACAAATTTCTTAATCTATTTGCATTGTTATAATATTAATGATAGCTTCATAATCGAAAATACTTCTTTCAATATAAGGTATAAGGCAATCATAGAATCATCATCACTCATTCTAAAATCGATGTTTAACAATCTTCATTGCAGAAAATGTTCTCCAATCGTAATTTGAGTAACTAGAAAGTTAGTGCCAAAATAATCTATAAATTAAAGGATACACACCATCCTTCTTTATCTTGACAAATGTTCAAGAGCGAATACCATTTAAAGATGAGAAATCACTACCACGCTTTATCGATAATATTAAATTATGTTCAAGAGCCACAAGCTCAATCAGAAAAATAGGATATAATTTTGCAAGCCGAATAAGTTTTTCCTTATCAAAAGCAAAGAATTAATCACTTTTTAAGCATGCCACAAAGAAGTAACTCTGCTTGCTTCAAAAAAATAATTATTCAGTTCAAGTTGCATATCAATTATACTGAATAACTCACTAATAGTGATGCAAATTTGTCATTTCTTCACCTCCTCGTATAGCTCATCGACGAGTTTTAAAGGTAGAATTCATATCTGGAATATCAATCTCAAAAACATTACAAAAAAGAGACACTTCATGTAATAAGGAATCACATCCACTATTTCCATTCGTAATCATTGCTTAGATATTCAACTATCATTGATTTTCAATATCTTGGTCTTTTCTTTTAAATTGATAATTCATTGATACCTAAAATATCAATCATCAAATGCATAAGTAAATACAAAATCAAAGACTCCATTTCGATTAAAACACCGCCTTCAATGAATGATCAGTAATCCATCCTCTTTACTATCTCAAGCACTTCAAGCATTTATACATCTTCATAAGATTAATTAAACTATGAAAATGTGAACTCCAATGAGTGTCACCAGATGTTAGTTGATTTAAACCATGTCCACTAATTAAATTGTTGGAGATGTAAAATAATCTTTTCATGTTGAATAGTTTTAAAATATCACTTCTCTTACATGAACTTCCAATTGTGTTTAAAATTGAAGTGAACTCAAAAGATGCTTCACTTGCCAATATTTTTGCTAGATACTAAGCATAATATTTTAATGGGCAAAACAATGAACATAAAATGAGATTATCATTAAAATGAGTGTCATCAAACCATTGAATTCACCTCACATATATATCATATACCTTATATATTCTATTATTAATGAATGCTAAATATAGCTTCAAGTGTTGTCTTAAGTGCAATATATTTTGAAACAATATTTAATACTAATAAATTTTTCAATAACTTGACCTTTTTATCAACATATCTCACGAATAACTAATTGTTCCTTTTGATACATCACGAGCTTCATTCACAATAATAGTAAGCATCACCAATATATGATAGAAGCTAAAATCTCGATGATGCAAATTTGACATAGTTATTTTGTACTTAAAGTCAATTGTAATTTTGTACTAGCATTTTCAAATATAATTTTTTAAATTTCTTCATTATGATCCGCAAAGAAAATGAAATAATTCTAAATAATTTTCTTGGTTAATGACTTAAGATTCATCGTGACAAAATGGTAATCCTTTAAAGAAATCTAACACAATCAAACAACATTATCCTATAATTTTTTTTGTTTCTCATCTTAACCAACTACCGAATTCTCAATTGTTTTGGTACATACTAGTGCCCAAAAAGTATTACTAAGATGTTTTCGAGGCTTGATTCATCAAGAAAACTACCGAATCTCACCGCCATGATGAAGATTAGATACAAATAGATGAATTGATATGAACCATATTTAAGCACTCGATAAACTTACTAAACCCTAAGCCCCAACTACGGTTCACAACTAATGTCTTTTTAATAAGTCACATCCGAAAGGAAGAAAAAGAAAATATAATTTAAATGACAAACAAAATCAAAGTTACAAAATCCTAACTAGTAATATAGAAATATAAACAAATATTCATCAAAACAAATTTTTTTAAAAAAATTAAAAGCTTGAGAAATAAATCTATGGCAAACAAATGCAAAAGCTTACAAATTTCAAGTCAGAAGGACAGTGTTTGTCGAGCAAACCAAGCACTCAAAACAAAGAGAAAACTCGTTTCCACTAACTAAGAGTTCAGAATAAAACCAACCTAAATAAAGGAATCGTAAGTTCTGATCAATGCGGATCATGACTCACGATCAAAAAAATGAGGAGAATATCTCCCCGAGGGTGCAAAGTCAGTCTGAGAGGAGGAGATCATAGTCAATTAGTATTCGACTTGCTGTCAGATTTTTTGTTTAATTTCTCCGTTGAGGGTTTGGCAAGAGGTGCAAATGTACTAAAATACCTCACAAGATTTTTTTTTTTTTGTCTCTGGTTACTTGCACCTCTGTAAGAGCGATCCGCCTTGGTGTCACCTATCGCCTATCACACACTGCTAGCAATGATCATTATTTATCATGGCTCTCACTACCCTCTATTGTTGTTGCTATTGATTTTCGAGTTCTATATTATTATTTTTTACATCAAATCAAACAAAAAAGTAATTTACTTATTTATTTTACATCTAATCAAATCATTACAAAGTATTTTAAGTACAGTACATTTTAATTATATTAATTTTTTAACTTTTAAGCAAATCAAATGGCCTCTATATAAATAATATATGCATATGAGAAAAATCATTAAAAATGATTTGTGCTTGGCCTTATTATATGTAGGCTCGAATTTGAACTTTGCCTGATGAGAGAAGGGACATTATTTCTAGCGCTCAGGCTATTCTTAGAATCCTTTAATCCGTCTTCATCACTGTGCTACATATTCGACGACTTCTCAGAGTTAACTATTTGATTTCTCTTTAGCTTCTTCTTTAATTTTTTTTTTTTTCAAAAGGTACCACTGTACCAGGGGCCTTACTGAAAGAAAATGCTGTACAAGAAGAACTTATCTGAGTTGTCTCTACGCTACCATTAATGTCTTTTATGATGCCTCACAAAGAAGAGGTCAAAACAGCCTTTGTAGCCATTGATGTCGCCTTAACGGCTATCCCAGCCAGTCTGAAGTTGGACCAAGGAATTAAAAGTGAGTCGTTAGGAACCACAGTGTAAGTAAAATCATGTAAGTGATCTTAATTTAGTAATTAAGAATTTATGTGTAAGTAGGTTTTCATATTTATTTTGCTCTAAAATAAAGTTAATTAAGTATGTGAAATTTAATTGCAGTCAAACCTAGCTTTGACAGTAGGTATAAGATAAGATATTAATAAATAGCAAAAAAAAAAAAAAATCTTGTTATCAAAGGCGATAAATTAAGTTTGAACTAGCACCAAAGAAATGACTTGAAAAGGAAGTAAATGAAGAACATTCCATACAACAATTAGAAGTATAACGTTTGTGCAAGCTTGTACAAGTTTGACAATTCATATATAGTAGAAATATTAAAAAGATATCAAAATAGTCCTGATTTGAAACATTAAAAAGCAGTAAAGAAAGTTTAAGGCATTTTTCAAGTTTTATTTCAGGCCTTAAAATTGTCGATTTTATCTAAGCCATTGAAGTTATTTGTGATAGTTCTTAAGTATTTTTGACTAAGAAGGTGTAAAGACAACATACTTAGATAATGAAAATACTTAAGAGTTACTCATAACCTCATGAATGCATTACTACACGGATACCTGACAGACACATACTACACTAATATTTCTATTTTAAAATACGACATTAATAAGTATACCTGCATTATAATAATAATTAAGAATAACGCCAGTATAAATTAAATAGATATAATATTAAAAATAATAAAAATAAGTCATTTAATTAAAATATTTAAATAAGTTACTTAAGTTATATATATATATATATATATATATATATATATATATATATATATATATATATATATATATTACTAAGTAATTTATTTTATTATACTTTAATAATTTTAATGAATAAAATTTATTATCAAATCTAAATTTATAAATTTAATTATAATTTTTAATAATTTTAATTATTTGTAATAAATATATTTTATTATTCTCTCTTTTTAACTCAAATATTATTATCTAAATTTTTAAAACTCTCTATAATAATTTAAAATATAACAAATTATATTTAAAATATTTTTTATATAATTTTCAAATAGACTCATCTCTATTATTTCCCTCAAAGTCATTAATTATTTTGACATTCCTTCCCATGAAAGAAATAATTTTGCCTAAAAGCTATAAAACATCTACTCTCATAACTAACAAAAGTACAAATATTACTCTCTTTGGACTCAAAAAATTCTACAACACAATGGATGAAACCTTTTTTTTTTTTTTTAAATCAACCTTTCTTCAACCGAAATATTGTCATAACTATAACTCTCCATAATGCAACAAACACTTCATAAGTGAGTATATTTACAGCAAATGTTTTTAGCATGAACCATCCACCATAATAAGACTGCATATACCGAGATGGATAGATGCTTCGTTCATAAGAGAAATTATTAAATAAGAAATTATTAAAAAGAGATGTACTCTTATAAAATCTCAAACTGCATATATTCTCACACAAGTCCTTAATCATACTTAATTTTACACTCTAATATCGAAGATAGAAATGATCAATATATTTTCTCAGAAATGTGAAAATCATACAATTAATTTTGAAAATCACAAGCCCATAAATCTACGAATTGAAGGTGTGAACTGCTCTCTTAGCTTCAAAACGTTTTCCAAGAAATACAAAAGGCATTGGACTAATGTCTTGCAATCCAGAGAATATTACAGTAAACGGTAGTCCAAGAATTGCTTATTAACTGGCTTCTTAACAATAAATTAATCTGCCTGCTTTTTCTGCTCACATCAGAAAGCAAATTTTGCAGCTTGCAATCACATCAGAATTTCTAATACTAGAAATTTTGATCTCAATGCAATTTAGGAATCTTCTTTATCAGCGGACTCATTCTATATAGGAGATAAAAAGTTATGAATTTTTTATTGCAATTTATTTTTTTAATTTATTTATTTCTATATTTTGTTCTAAAACTGAATCATATATGTTCTCTGTAAGTTTCATAGTCATTTCCTCAAAGCATAAGAAATAATGGGTCTTTCTCTCATATGTTTTTCAACAGAGAGTCTATATCCCCTATGCTATTCAATATTTCTCTGCCACAAACACCTCATTTAATTGGCCTCATGCTCTAAAGCTATCAAAAACTCTTCTTCATACGTTCTATGAGTGATTCCCGAGCGTTTTGTAAGAGTGAATCCATTGTTTTGAATGTGTGAATCCCCAAATAATTTAACTTTCTATATTATAGATATATTACAAGTAGGTTCATGAAGAATTGAACAAACAAATTTGCCAGTCTACATTTTTAAAAACAATAAAATTAGAATCCTAGCACTTCAACAAATTTTTAAAAAGTCCATTTGTGCTTTATCTTCAACTTGGCACCCATAATATAACAATATTAGCCAACTGTCAATAACTTTAAGCATGTGATCATCCGTATCACCTAAGTTGATTGTTATCCATTTTACTGGACCATAATACTCTTTTTATTTTATTAGAATTTTATATCCTTCACTATGAGTGAAAATTTTATATTCTCCAAATAGCGGATATATCTTTGTTTTTTTTGTTATGTATTGCCGCTATCGCTTTTCATTCTTTCCGCCATTGCCGTTGTCGCTGTCGTTGTTCGTTGTCGTTGTCGTTGTCGTTGTCGTTGTCGTTGTCATGCTATGGGTGAAAATTTTAGTGAAAAAAGGAAAAATGATAAATCATAGAATATTAAAGTGCAAATTATCATTGGACGAGAATAAAACATACTCAGCGAATTGTCACGCCCTAAATATGAGACGAGATTTGGCTAAACTTTTAGGTGACATGACCAGACAAAAGAGTCATCTAGGACCATTCCAAAGTGGAGTCACACGATGCTAGAAAGTTTTGAAAGATTCTACAAAGTCTAAATTCATCTGGAAGAATCTAGAAACTTCTAGAAGACTTTAGATATTTCAATGCAATCCAAGAAAAAACTCTTGACAATAACAAGCCAAAATATTACCAAGAAATCATTGAAAAATGTGAGTCATTAAAATAAAAATAGGTAAATCTTAATGGACAAACTTGTAAATTCTTTTTAAAACACTAGACCAAAAGGAGAAAATTTATGCAGAATATGAGAGCTAAAAAAATTTCTTAACAAATGCAAGATAAGAGCCCAAAAGTGAAGAAAAAAAATTTCATTGTTCAGAGTTTAAAAAAAATTTTAAAAAGAAAAAAAGTACACAAGAAACTAAGATGAGGAGTACTTGTGGAATCAAAGTTCACGATGTCTCTTACAATAGCTTCCCCATTTCAACTTTCATATTCATAAGAGGTCATGAGAATTGATTCACAGGAAGAAAAGGAAAAGAGGGAGATAAAGCCTGTGTAGCTGTTAGAAACTCAATAAGCCCCCAAATGAGTTTATAATGTAGAGTTATTTTAAGTATTAAAGAGAAGTTTAACTAAATATAATGCCATTTAGTCTAAGAGGCTTAATTGCAACGTTTTCAAAATGTAAACCTGCATAAAATAAGGTTTATCCTTTAGGGATACCTTATTATCAATAAAATTACTTCTTCATCTCTCCCAATTCTACCAACACTTTTTTTGGCTACACTACAATGACTCTCATACATGATATTTTCAATAGATTAAGAAACATTTTTAGCAGATTCCATCAACGTACATGCCACAAGATATAATATAAATCATATTCGAACTAATGAACAAACCAAACGGACATATAAACCAGACCATCAAAAAAACATTACATAGTGTACACAATGGCACAAAAATGAACAACAAAAATACTCCAACAGAGCTCCTCAATATTCTGCATTATGCAATGTACATTTTTCAATTTTGATATTTCTCAAGATTTTGCAATTCTTTACTGATTTATAGTAACTACACTTTAGGTCTCTGCAAGACCACCAATATTTGTATTCTCTTCCTTTTTCTATATCATTCCAAGGTAAACACGCCATAGCATTTATTAATCAACTGAGAAAAATGTAGCACATCATTGTCTATTTTGGCAGTATTTGGTAGTTTAAACTTCAAAATGCTGGAGTAAAAAAGCAAAAACATATTTGGAGCCAAGATGTATAGCTAATGCTTCTTCATTTAGATTTGAACAGGCTGTAGCTACAAATGTCATTGTATCTAGAAACTTGAAAACTGTAGCCTAACAATTTAGACTGAAAATAGAAGAAAAATAAATGGGAGTACAGATCATGCATCAAAATGATGATGCGCAAAATGCAGAAGCCAAAAATAGTTTGAACCTCAAAATTTAGGAAGTTGCACAATGTATTCTTCAGATCTTTTTAAATTAAGCAGCAGGGCTAAAGCATGGAATGCCTCTTGAACGCAGATCTACCAATTGGAATGAGATAACATCTTCTAACTAAACTTTTTTTGCACAATATATTCAGTGTGATAAACTTGTATGTTAACATACCTAAGATATCCAGCTATATCCTGGAATTTTCTTCATAAAATCTTGTTTCATTTTGCTCTTCAACTCAAGGGAACGGTCCCACATAAAATTGGATGCATAAAGGTTTGAAAGCATCACATAATTTGATGTGTTATTTGGTTCAGACCTGTAAAGTATTTCAGCTATCCTGTCACCATTCTTGACATCCCCATGCTTACTGCAAGCGCCAAGTAGGGTTCTCCACAGAGAGGTCTTCAAAGAAAAAGGCGCATTGTTTATTAAATCCTCTGCTCTGCCCACAAGCCCTGCCCGCCCAAGAAGATCAACCATACAGGCATAATGATTCATTGTTTTATCCAACCCATACTCTGTAATAGACTCAAAGTATTCCCATCCTTCTTTCACCAATCCAAAATGGCTACATGCAGAAAGAATCTCAACAAAGGTTACTCCATCAGGCCTAACACCACTTTCTTTCATTTCCTCAAACAAGTGAAGGGCATTCAGAACAAGCCCATGTTGTGAATATCCAGAAATCATTGCTGTATAGGATATCACATTATGTTCTCTCATTTCATTGAAGAACTGACTGGCATCCTTAATGTTTCCACATTTGCAATACATATCAATAATTGCCCCACCAACTTGTAAATTGGTGTCATATCCAGTTTTTACACAGCTTTGATGAATGCATCTGCCCATGTCAATTGAAGTCAGATTGGAACAAGCTGAAAGGCAGCTAGAAAATAATGATTCATCCATATTTGAAGGTCCCTCTTTGTACTGCAAGAAGGTGTTCAGAGCTTTTTCTCCATGTCCATGTTGAGCATAGGATGCTATCATTATACTCAAAGAAACAACATCCTTTGCCGGCAAATTAAAAAAAATTAGAGATGCGTCATCCATACAGCCATGCTTAGCATACATTTCAATCAAAGCGGATCCTACAAAAGCATGCAGATTAAATCCCATTTTTACGACAAAACCATGAGTTTGCTTTCCTTGGCTTGTTTCTGGAAGTCCAGAACAAGCTTGTAGAGCAGCAACAAGGGTGTACTCATTTGGTTTTGTGGACCCAGATGACAGCATCATACGATACAATTCAAAAGCTTCATCATGTCTCTCTGATTCAACATAGCCCTGCATTAGGCTGGTCCATGAGAACTCATTAGGAACTTCAATACCCATGAATACCTTAGCAGCTTCATCAACAGCCCTTAAATTTGAGTACATCTCTATAAGACTGTTCCCCATAATAAGATCTTGTACTCCCAATGTTCTCACAATGCGACAGTGAATGGCGCTGGCTTCTTCAAGCATACCTAGACCTGCAAAAGCTCTAAGTAAAGAAGCTAAAGTAGACTGATCAAAAACCATGCCAAGCTTCCCCATCACAATCACCATATCAATTGCAGCAACAAAGTATGAATCACAAACAAAACCATGAATCATTGTACTGTAGGTCACTACATTCTTCTCTGCTGTGCCAAGGAAGCTTCGATATGCATCATGGGTCATTCCAAAAGCAACATACATGTCAATCAGAGCACTCCCAATGAAGGAGTCCATCTCATACCCAGACTTCAGCAAGCAAGAATGCAACTGCAAACCAAGTCCTACAGCTCCCAAATCAGAGCATATATTAAATGAGGTAGCAAACATAAAGGGATCTAGCTTATAACCTTCTGAAACAAAATCAAGATACAAATCAAGAGCTTGCTCAACCTCTCCACCTTGCTGCAGACCTGCTTGTAATGCACACCATACAACATGGTCACGCTCTTCCATGCCCCGAAACAAGTTGCAAGCATCAGTTAGCTCCAGAAATTTTGCATAAGCATCAATAAGAGCGCAACCCACAAAACAATTGCTTTCAAAACCAACTTTAATAACTCGACCATGGAAGAATCTCACAAAACCAATGTCAACGTTTGCTGCACCAAACTTTATGAGAATGGTGTAAGTGACACAATTAGGAGAAGTACAAGAAAGCAGCATTTGGTGAAACAACCCAACAGGCTCTTGAGCATCTGAATGCCTCGAATATCCATCAATGAATGAATTCCACAAAGCTTCGCATTTTACAGTAGCATTGTCAAAGAAAAGTCGAGCTTCATTCATGTAACCATACTTACAGTACATGTCAAGAATGGAAGTGCTGCAAAATGGATTGGATTCGAACCCAGCTTTGATTGCTTGACCATGGAGGACCTTGCCAATGGTAAGTTCGCCTGCGAGGCGAGAGGCCTTGAGAGCAAGCGATAAGCCATACTCATTAGGCCTCAGACCAGACTCGCACATCCGACGAAATTCGCGCAGCCCGAGCTCCGCTCGCCCGCTTTTGATGTACGACGATATCGTGCGCGTCCACGAAACAAGTTTTGGGTCAGGCATTTCGCCGAGCAGAGAGTAGACATGGCCACAGTCCTGTAGAAACAGATACTTCTAGCTCCCGTTGAACCCTTTATAAGCCTATCTCTCGTTGAACCTCCATATGCCTATTAGACCGAACCATGCTTCGGAGTTCGGATCTATATAATACATGACTGAGTCCATTAGCGCCGCGACGCACTTCTAATTAACTTCTGGGAGAAGGGCATCTGCGTTGCGCGGATCTATTTAGGGTTCGCCGTCGCCGTTCCTCTAGGCCGACGAGCTCGGTAGTCGGATCTACGGTGCCTTTGCTTCTTGAATCATCTTCTCTTCTAGGTAGGATTTCCTGTATTCAGTTTCTCCCTGGTTTTGATGCCATTTTCTCCTTTGAAATTTTTTTACTTGTACAATTTCTCTTTCCCTGATTTTAATGGCGTATTTTTCCCCTCTTTTATTTGCTGATTTTAATGATTATATATATATATATATATATATATATATATATATATATATATATATATATATATATATATATATATATATATATATATATATATATATAAGGGACTATGAAGAAATATTGTTGGAGATGATAATGGTACTTGAATGATTGTTGCCCAGTTTTAAGCTGTTGGTAGCTCATCAATTTTAATTCTACCATGAGGTGATTTTATACCTTACTCATCTGAGCGTCCCTTTTCATTTTTTGACTATTTATTTATTATTTTGGTGTCTTTTCATGTGAATTAGGACATTCATTTAACATACATAAAATTTTAAAATATGATTATAATTCTTCATTTTATTTTTATTGATTATTTATTACTTTTTTTCATATTAAATCTAGTGTATTTTAATTTAATAGTTTATTAACTAGTCTCTCTCATGTTAATTATTTTCTAGCAATACAAAAAAAAAAAAAATTGACTTTGTATGCCTATTTACAAAAATTGAAAAATTATGTTCATCATTTTATTTCTTGAAAAACTTGTTTGAAAATTCATTTTGAACTAAAACATCTTCAAAATTCAAAGAAACAATAGAGTATTGTATAAATAATTTTTTGACCTAAAAAATGCTCAACAGTCTCATTCTCAACAACATTCTTATCTCGAATAATCATTGTTTATAAACAATGATTTTGTGAGCATAGTCTTGATGCTAAACTTTCATCTCTATCTTTGGGTAGTAACTATTCAAGGTTAGTAGTGCAAATGTGGTTATCTAGTTTGAAATATCATTCACATTTTGAACCATAAATTTAGAAGGATGTTAAACAACATTTCATGACTTTGAAAATGATCAAAATTTGTTCAAATATTGAAATAATAGCCTAACAAGTCCTTGCAAGTTTAGCCATGATTCGATCAAGGTTCAAGTAAAGTTCGAGCAAGATTAAATTTTAGTTTGAATATTGTTGAATATTAGTTAGATAACTTAAGAATAATGACATAATTGTGTTGAATATTAGAGCAATGATACATCATCATTGTTGAATTGTACTTATCATTATTTGAATGTGTTACTAGAGATTGATGTAAAGATGGGTCTTTCAATTAGGCAATTTTGTTAGACAATTTGTCTATCTTTTTTCAAAAGTAATTTTGATTCCTTAAAGTTTTGATTGGTAGCCTAAAATTATAGCTCTAAATTAAAAGTACATCATTTGCATTTAAGGAGTCCTAAGCATGCTTATTAACTAAAGATCTCGAAACTTTATAGTGACATAGACTTGATTAAATTTGAAAATGAGACGACTTCATCAATATTAAATTAGAACATTCATTTGAGATATAGGAGAGGCAACTCAATTGTGCCTTATTGGTGTTATGATTGTATTCAGTTGTATTAAAAGTTCTATCAATTGTGTTACAATTGTTATGATTATACTCTTATCATAAATGCTTTGATTTAAGGTAATAATTATTAATGTGATTATTATTAACCTCCACATATGTGTTATAAGTCAAGTCCTCAAGTCAAATTGACGACGGATGAATGAAGGCTTAAAATGCGGGCGTCGCGATAATGGTGAAACAACTTCCGATCCGACGGAACCGTTCGCGTTGAATGCCGATTTCGTAAATATTATCTCGATCAATCGATTAGCGATTTAATATCGATATGACGGCTAGTCGCTGACGATGTTGACGACCTCCTTCATGAAATTAATCATATCTTGAAAAACTATCAAATGAGAATGTCACGCTTCGATTGATGAGTCTATGCAAATGTCGAATGATTAAAATACACGCAAATCGGGTTGAAATGAACTGGGCGTTAAAATGGTTGAAAAATGACTCGATCGAGCATTTCTCATCATCACATTACGTCAAACGGGTCGTATAAATATTGATGATGTGATCAAGCGCTTCAATCGTCGCGATGTCGCGCATATGAAGTCGGGAGACTCCGCAGTCAAACGACTCCGTTCAAAATTGATTCGCTGTTAACCAATCGAAATCTATCAAATAAGCAACACTTAATTGACAAGTCTGCGAAAAAAATGCGGTCGAAAGCGGTGGCGTGAAATTGACTTAATTTTGACGTCGACTGAACCAAACGGCCGATTAAACGATGCGTCGTTATTGAATATTGGAATAACTTTGAATCAATATCCATATTAACCATATATTGAGGTTGGCATAAAATTTATTTTAAGATCGATTAAGCGCTTCAAATTAAAAAAAAAAAAAAATTGGATGACTCATATATACCTAAATCCCTAACCCGACCGGCCATTCGACCTGACCCATCGCTCAACCGTCCTTCTTCACGCGCGAGAGCTCGCCCCTCACACGACTGAACTCCATTCGCTCGGCTCTCTCCCCTTCCATTTGAACGACGTTCTCGACTCCCACGCAAGCAACCACTCCCGCGCTCGGCTCGGCCAACTGCTCCCGCTCTTCATCTCTACCAAAACCGCACAGCAACCATAAGGAACGAAAGCCCTCCTCATCTCGTCCGCTCAAAAAAAATCGCAAGAAATCGTAAGCTCGATCTCTTCTTTTTCTCTGCTTGTTGTACCAAGTCCTTCTCCCTCTACTTCTCTGATCCATGGAGGTTTCACTGAAATCCCAATCATCAAGGGGCCATCGTCTTTCTCTTGACCAGAAGAGGCCATAACCCACTATTGCAATTCCAATGGCATTACGATGCTTCAGTTTGCTTCTGTTTTTCTTCATTTTGGCGGCCGGCGAGCCAACGACCGACCGCGCTGCTCTCCTTGCTTTTATCTTGCAAACTCCTCACTCTCAGCGTATCGAATAGAATGCTTCGGCATCGACCTACGATTGGGTTGGTGTGACTTGCGACGCGAACCGCACTGCCGTTGTTGCCCTCCGCCTCCCTGTCGTCGGCCTTATCGGGCCCATCCCACCAGGAACTATTGGCCGTCTCTCCTTCCTCCGAATCCTTACCCTCCGATCCAACCGCCTCTCTGGTTCTCCACCACAGGATTTGTTCAATCTCACCGCACTCCACAGCCTCTACCTCCAGAATAATCTCTTCTCCGGCCCGTTCCCTTCAGCAATCCCCAAACTTACACGGCTTACTCTCTTATATATCTCCGAAAACAACTCCTCAGGCGAGATCGCCTTCGCCGTCAACAACCTCACCCACCTCACCGGTCTTTTCCTCCAACGGAATAGTTTCTCCGGCGTCATATTCCTTACATCATCTCTCCAATCTTCGCTTCGTCGCAAATCGGAGGAAGCAACACCGTCAAGAGGTGGGGTTTTCTTTGATTTTGTCGCCACCTCCTCTTCGCTTGTCGGAGAAGCAACACCGTCAAGAGGCGGGTCCTTCTTTCGATTTCTGGCATCATATTCCTTTCATTACCTCTCAAATTCTCTACTGAGAAAGCAAGCGTGAGAGCGGATTCTTCTCTTGGTTTCCAGCATATCCAACTCTATCTCTTTGCCGATTTTTGCAGCGTGCAGAAAAATGAGTCAGACATGTGAAATGTGTGAATATGGATATATATACATGTTTGTGTTTCTTCGCAGATTTGAAGGCCTCGTCGTGCTCAAGAGTGCGTGTGAGATGAAAATGATTTGTGGTGTCAGAAAACTGCCGCCAAGCGTGATCGAAAAGCATCGTTAGATGTCGTTCTCCTAAACGAAATGTTGTAAAATTTTGTCTAATTTTACTTAAAAAAGAGGAGAATAAATATATATTCAGTATGTCTTTTTCGTTTGAATGCCTCGCGTACTTATGGTATGAGATGAAAAATCGTTGTGATAAAACACCACTGCTACTCATGAGGTGGAGAAAAAAGCATTCCGTCTGACTTACGTGAGGATAATGGGAATCAATGTGTCAAATCTTTGACTTAGGAAAAATGGGAGTAAAATGACTTAAGAATCTAAGTAAACGCAAATCTAAATTAAAAGCGTCAAACAAGAAAAAAAAGGGGAAAATAAAATGACATACAACAAACACAAAATAAAACAAAAAAAGAGAGAAAGTTTTTATAAAACTATTTAAGCAAGTTGAAAGCCTTCCCGAAGTGCGAATTAAAATCCTTCATCCTCTTTCTCGAGTACTCTAAACTCAAGAAAGTGCTCTTTCGTGGCCTTATCTAGAGGGATTTGAGAAAGTAATGAGTGACTTTTCTTTTCTTGTAAATTCCTCAAAATTAAACAAGCTTTAATTGGAACATGGGGAGATTAATACTAAATTCATAATAAACTTACAATAAACTTAAAGTCTATAAAATTTAATATGGAGTTAAGGATGAATCCAAATTTGGTTTAATAACTCTTATATGAATATGGAGGTGATTACTATGTTAGCTAATAAGCATGAGTAGGGTTAAAGCAATAAACACTAAAATCGGCATAACTTATCAAAAGTGATGTAAATTGAACATAATCAAATTAGGAGAATTACAAAAACTCAATAAGTAAACTAAGTGCAAGTAATGTTTTAAACTACAACCTAGATCAAAATATCTTCTTCGTCATTGAATCAAGAATTCAGCAGTAGATGAGGTGATACTAAATCAAAATCTATAAAAATCATAGGGCTTCCTTCAATAAAAAATTAAGGAATTTCATTTTAATTTAGATTTTTTAAAATTAACGAAATCACTAACTAGGCGAAATTATCTAAGCTATAAACACCTCCATGTGCTCGGACATAGAGATTTGAAGTAGAAATTTTTAATGCGAAGCATGCAGAAGTTGAAATTAAATAAAATATAAAATCAATCTCATAATTAAATAAAATTACCTAAATTACTAATCACCGCAGCCCCATACTAATATTTTAGATTTAAGAGTGCGAGGATCTTTGTCGGGTTCTACTTTTAGTCTCGGATCAAGTTAACAAAACCTAAAATATAATATGAGTTTCAAATCGGAAATATCGAAATTGATTCTGATGTTAGATCTAATCTTCTTACTAAATAGTTGGCAGGATCTAAAGCTCTTAAACATATTCAAATTAATCAATTTTTCAAATCAAATTAAATGACAATTTGAAATTATTTAAATGAAACTCTATCATTAAAAACTTAAATCAAACTCAATACATCCACCTTCCATAATTGTTTGTCGGGGGTGATAGATTAAAAACTCAAAAGCGAGCTCAAATCAAGTGTTAGCTATGTTCACTCTCAATCAATCTCATGCCAGCGTGACGTCTCATCGGCGTGCTTGGCCAGTGGCTCCACGGATAAAGTCATACCAGTCCTCGACGGTGGTTTGGCGGTCTCTTTTATATTACGATCCGTGTGCTCAGATGCTCCTAGCTCGCTTTTGAGTTGTGAATCATAGTACTGATAGGGCAACCTCTTCTAAGGTAAACTTAAGTATGTCTCTTACAAACATCACATGTCTACAAGGATTTCTTGGGCCATAACCCATGTGTGCTAATGAGGATCCTTCTCGGGTTAGATTACTACCTCCTCTAAGTAGACTAGGGACATGATTACCGGGATAGGAACCATGTGATCTAGATTAAGCGCCATCATTCCCCAACCATCCGGTTTAAAATTTGAAATGATGAATTTCATAATCTAAATTCAAATTCCATATCGCTACTATTCTACGATAATCTAACGAATAGCCTTTCAGTTCTCTCTATTGAGAGGGGTAATTAACTATAGGGGTTTGCGCCTATATGAAACCTAGAACCAGATCTAAAGTCCTCATAAAACGAGGGCAAAATCTCTATGTAGTGTTTTATCTACTATTCCATCTGCCTTCTGAAAATTATATCGACACATTCAATCACACTCTCTTTAATTTAAACATATTGTCGAGAGGTCGGTGGTGAATTTTGGAGCCCACAATTATATAGATATTATATATTGACATAATATTTCTCATTGTAATGTGTTATAATTATTAGATTATAGCCTATTGTATCTATCATTAAATTTAACATATTAAAACTCTGTCGGAATTTTTTTGAATCATGTTCTTTAATCAAAATTTGTTCAAACGATGTTTGTACTATGCTAAAATCATATACAAACCTTACTTGAATATAGTTTTTGAATGTTGTTTGTTTTTTCATAAATAAGATCTATGAGATCTTTAGGACAAATATTTCATTATACCTCAATGCATTACTCTTCCTCTAGAAAATGTCTAATTAGCATGTTTGTCTTCTTCTTCTTTTTTATAAAATATGACAATGTTGATGTTTAATTCCACCTTCAACTAACATATTTTATCACCATTGTAAAAATATTTGCTTGAACCTTGTTCAAGTCAAGATTGAACCATATTTGATACTTGAAAGACCATTTTGAACCATGTTGTTTGATCATGATTCCAACAATATTTGAACAAGGTTTTAAAATGTTTGGACAAACAAAAAACATGATACAATTGAACATGTTTAAATATTATGGTTCAAACATAACACAGAGCTTGATTAAAATATAGTTTGTATAAGGTTTGAACATGTATTAAAACCCTAAAAACAATGAGACCAAAAAAATATCTAACCCCTTTCCATCTAAAAAAGTTAAAAAAAAAACTCATCTTGATTGATAAATCATAAACTTATAATCCCTTAAACCCAATAATGATCTCATCTAAGCAATTGAGATTGTACGAAGATGTCACTAGACATCATGAATGTTTTGTATCAAATGTGTAGAAGAGTCGAGGTCGTCCGAGTTAGAAAATTGGGCAAGTAGATGCATACCAGCAATCCAAATTGAAGCATCTTGGAAGTTTATTATCGTCATGGGTAAGCTACTCCCTTTATTTGGACAAGATAATTTAAATAATAAATCACAGAGTAATTCAATGGCCTAAATTCATTTCATCTTCAAGGGGTCAATTTTTTTTATGAATTTTAGATTTTAGACTGTTGTTTAGGTGGGGGTATTATTTTATGAAGTGAAAGAATGGGTCAAAATTTAATTTTATCTTAAATAATATTCAATTATAAATAAAAAAGTTGAAAAATATTCTATGAAATTTGGAATACAATCTTTGATACTCTATCTAGATCTGCATAAAAGCTTCATCAAAAGGGCATAATACATAAAACACAGTAGAAACATTAAAAAAATAATATTCATGTCAATTGAAGTTATTGATGAATGAAGAAATGATAAACTCTATCATCAAAGTCATCTTAATCCCCTGAGTGACAAAATCTAAAATGAAAGAATGCTAATATATGGAAAGGGTAGGACTTAATTCTTCTTATAGCATGTGTATAAGAATATTATGATTACTCTTCTAAAATAAACTTTCAAGCATATTTTCTTAAGAAATAAATAGTAGGTAATTTTTTTATTTCTATTATTATGAAGTCGATCAAGTCAAATTTTCTTAATAAAAATGATTTGTGATTTTTTTTAGACATTTGAGACAATTTAATAGCAAATTCATATACAAAACATATGTATAAGATTTGAACTCTATGCTTTAATCAACTATTAGATTAAGGCGACTTGCACATGAATTTTATTAAGGGGTTATTTAGTTGCCTGAAAAAGGAATGCAGTGTAAATTAAATATAATGTATTTGGATTAATTTAAATTTTTTTGGTTAAAACTCTACAAATACATGAGTTTTTTTTTTTTTTTTTTTTTTTTTTTGTGGAATGAATGTATTTTATAGAATTTTAGAGGTGACGCTGGTAGCGGTCGATGGTGGGTGCTAGGAGAGTGAAGCGGCGGTGGTAGACGGCGATGTGGTAGCGAACACTTTATATTGGTTGGTGTATTTGAAATTATCTCAAATCTGGGCAAATTTTAGATACAACAAATTTTACCCTTCTAAGGTATTCTTAATACATCACATTACTTATGAATTTTATTTTGTATTATGTCAAACACAAAAAAAATTAAATTTTTGATATTTATTTTACTTTATACTCAAAGTAATCAAGTCAAACAACCCCTAAAAGAAGATAAACAAATGTAATCGAAGTTGCAAGGATAATTTAGTTTAGTGTGAGTTGTATTACATGCCATTTTAATGGACAATGATTAATTTTATCTGTATTCATTCAAATTATATTTTTGAACTAACAAAAAGTCATTCTAATTTTATGCTATTTGGATCTCTTTATTCAAAATATTTTATTTACTTAATTATAAAAATTAGTGTAAATATTATTTAATTTTTTTTATTATATGCTTAATGGGTTCATCATCATAATTACTTTTGATTAAGTGTTTATAAATTTATTTAATTCAATATGAGTTATTATATTGAATTGATATGGCTCTCAAAATACCAAAAGCACAAATCTCTTGATGTTGGCGATATGATTTTGAGTCGAACAAATCGAGATCAAGCACTTAAAATATCATTAGAATCTTGGGACATCAATTAAATCCCAAAAAAGCTCTCAAATGTGGAGTGTTTATAGTCAAATCGGCGTCTCGGACGAGGGATCTAATGAGCCTAAGATCTCATAATTCCGACTTCATTTGGGCATCCAAATGCTCAAAATACATCAAATGATCGAAGGAGTCATTAGCCGTCCGTCGAGGGAGTGGTCGGGCCTTACATGAGTTTACTTAGAATACCTCCTCCCATCTATAAATACCTCACTCCTCACATGGGGGTAAGCTAAGTGAAGTGAAGCAAGTGAAGAAGAAGGAAATGAAAGAGAAGAAGAACAAGAACCAGCAGGAAGAAGAAGAAGAGTCCAAGCAAGTGAAGAAGAAGGAAGCTAAAGCAAGGAAGAAGGCAAGGAAGAAGAAGAAGAGTCAAACAAGTGAAGAAGAAGGAAGCTAAAACAAGGAAGAACAAGGAAGAAGAAGAAGAGTCCAAACAAGTGAAGAAGAAGAGGAAGAAGCAAGGAAGAAGAGGGAAGAGTCAGAAGAGGAAAAGTGAAGTGAGGAGGAAGAGAAAGCTCTAAAGCTTGAAGATCCCGAACAAGATCGCCGCCATGCATCGTTAATTATGCAGGCATTTCCACGAGCTACCCGGCATCTCAACATCGACAACTATTATAAAGCGATCGTTGTTACGGTGTTGTCCCTTTCTCAAATAGAATTACGTAATCCGTTATGAAGATTTTGTACTCAAAAGGATACATAGTGGAATCTTTTCTTGGGCTAGGCCAGTGGTTTTCCCTCTTTTGAGGTTTTCCGTTAAAATTGCAGGTATCTCATGTTATTCTTTATTGTTTGGGTAATCAACAAGGCTAAGGCATAAATTTCTACTCTATGGCGGTTTTCCGGCCGCAGTTTGGCGCCGTCTGGGAAGTAAAACTCTTCAACCACAATTCCGTGAACATCCGCACGTTATGGCCAAACACACTTCGTCAGGCTTCCCGTTCCAACTCCGTCATTCTCAAAACCCATCCTCCAAGGACGCCTAAGTAAAGAACGGAATCTCTTTGGAAGATCGTGTCCGGTCAATGAGGAGTCCAAAATAAAATGATCCAGCCTTTTGCAAGGACTACAAATGCTACTACTACAAAACATATCTCCCCCAAGATCCACGTCTGGGAGGTCAAAACGCTAATCCTCCCGACACTGGAGTTCCTCCCATGGTCAACATCTCCTCGACAGCTAGTTCACTCATCCATCGCGGCTACTCTCAACCGGCATTAATCAATCGACGTTGTTGATAGCTTCACACATGCTCATTCTCATTAATCCCGTATCATTACATTCGGCATGACGCTAATAAGATGAATTTCACCTTCAAGATAGAAATCATCTTCACCCACATATATGAGAGTCCCACCTCACCAAGCCATTCTTCGACATCCGATTCCGTAGGTTTCAAGCTTTCCGAGCATTGATTCCTATGATGGGGCAACTGCACACACATCATTATCATTACAGGGACTATCATGCATATCCAACGAGCTCTAGCCAGGGTCTTTCCGTACCTCGGGGCAAGCTTTACTCTCTATATTCTCTTCCAAGGGGATCCATCCATACCTTTAACTAACTCGCCGTGTTCTTTGGAACATTGCAAATCGGAGGAATCATTAAAGATTCCTCCATCTTCGATGTAACGAGGGTGAATCACTCAAAGAATACTTCCAGGTTCTCTTTAGAAGCTCGCCAAATACCGGGTGACTCAACTATTAAGAGGAGTTTTCCGAGGACTCGCCCACCTTTCGGGTCAAGGACACGGTCCGCCATATGCCCAATTTAGTTCATCGTGTAGAAGCACAAATCTCCTACGATGAAGCTATTAATGCTCATCGCAAACAATTTGAACAATATGGGAAACGAAAAAACACCCAGAAATGTGGACCGCCCATCAAAAGAACCATAAGGTAGTCATGATCTCCTCCACCCCCATATCAACAACGGAACCTCGATCGAAAAGACATACACACCAACACATCTCGTAACCTCCGATGGCTATTCGCAATGAAGAACATATCAAGTGGCCGCATCCATTGAAACAATTCGTGAAACCGGAGCAATATTGTCATTTTCATCGCCGCGGACATACCATCAAGCATGTATACAACTCAAGGAAGAAATCGAGAGACTCATTCAACAAGGATACCGCCGCTTTGTGAAGAATCAACCACCTCAAACAAACACACCTCCGCTTTGGGGCAACCAGACAATCATCACAAAACAACCAAATAATCATCAAATAATTGGAGAAATCAAACAATCGCAGGAGGATCGATACACATAATCAAGTTCTCGCATCGCCTCCAAAGAACCGAGTTGAAGAAGTCTCGTATTGATCATTCCATCACTTTCAATGACTGACTTAAGGAGTCCATATCCTCATCAAGATCCACTGGATCGCGGATCCTCGTTATAACGTTAAAAGAATTTTGATCGATAATGGGAGTTCTCCGATGTCTTATTTTACTCAACTTTTCTTAACATGGGCCTAGCTAGTAAAAAGCTCCAACCAATTCACTATATGGGTTTGATAATCACCCAAGACGCGTAAGGTACAATCACTCTTCCGTACCTGAGAATTCTGACTCATTTAATACAATTCATGGTGGTGAAGTCGATTCTGATATAACGCATCCGGAGGCCCCTCCAATCAATTTTCTATCACTTCGCCTCATCCAAGATAAAATTTCCTACCCCTAGTGGAGTGGGTGGAAATCAACACCAATCATGTTATCTCGCATAAGCTCAACGCCTTCCATCACCTTCAAGATCAAGATCTTAACTCGAGATGAAAGAGTACCTCAAAAGCTTCTCAGAAGATTTACTCAATAGTATTATCGATGACCAACCATTACGAATAAGTGGGATCTTTACTCTAAGAACAAAGGGAAAAGTATATAAATTTCTTACGAGAATCAAGACATATTTGCTTGGAGTCCAGATATGCCGGGTCGACCCCAATGTAATCACGCACTCCTCAAAATTAATCCAACGCTCAAACCAATCATCCAAAAGAAGCGAGTTTTGCACCGATCGTGCTATTGAACAAGAAGTTAACAAGCTCATAGCGGATTCATACGAAGTGCATTACCCCACATGGCTAGCAAATGTTGTCATGGTTAAAAAACAAATGGAACATGGAGGATGTGTGTGATTATACGATCTTAATAAGGCCCGCCAAAGGATAGTTTTCCTCTTCCTCGAATCGATCAATTGGTGGACGCTACATCCGACATCAAATGCTCGCTTTTGATGCTTATTCTACAATCAAATAAAGATGAACCCAATAGATGAAGAGGCTACGATTTCAAACATATAAAGGTTTATATTGTTACCAAGTCATGCCATTTGATTAAAAAATGGTGCTACCTATCAACGCCTCATGAATAAGGTTTTAAAGACTGCCAGCCAATGGAGGACATAGTGGCTTAGAAAAGTCACAACATATTTCACTTAGAAGCATGCTTTGACCTCCTTCGACGCTATATAACGACTTAACCCAACCAAGTGTGCGTTACGCGAAAATTTCTTGGATTTATGGTAACTCACCGGGATAGAGGCTAACCGAAAAATCAAAGCTCTCAAGATATGATTCCTCCAAGAATATCAAAGACGCTCAACGCTTGAATGGTCGAATTGCTTATCCCGCTTCTAGCCCGCTGGGACAAATACTTGCCATTCTTTAAAATATTGAAGGGAGCTAAAAATAATAATTTTCAATGGACCGATGAATGTCGGATGCTTTTGAGCAACTAAAAGAATATCTAGCATCTCCGCTATCCAAACCTATTCAAGGAGAAACGTTATACTTATATCTAGGCTTCCCACGCAATAAGCTCGAAGTGCGAGAAGAAGATGGGGCACAACAACCAATTTATTATGCCAAGAAAATTCTCTCGATATAGAAAGTCGTTATCCATTTGGATAAAGTGGCTCCGTTAATTTTCTCAAAAATTGGCCCATACTTTCAAGCTCACACCATCGGCATTACATCGATTTACCATTAAGAGCCATCTTACGTAAAACCGTAAGCATCCGAAGATTGATCAAATGGTCCAGAACTGGGAGAATTTGATATAAATTTTCTACTCCATAAAGTCTCAAATACTTGCAGACTTTATGGAATGCACCAACCCAACTCTAAGAGCTATGCGTGTCTTTCATCTCCTCGATGGACTCGATGGAGCTTCATGAGTACGGCCGTGAATCCTACCCAAAGAAATATATCCCAGAGTATGGACTCGCTTAAAATTCCCGCAACTAACATAATAATGAGGCTCAGGTTGAGACTCCATCGACCGAAGCCCAAAACCTAGTAATTCACACCCACTCCCTTGTCGCCTCCCAAGTTGGAGGAGATTTTAATACTCATAATCCTCAACCTGCAATATCTCCACTTGGTAAAAATCTCCTTATTTACAGCCCCCACAACAAAGGGTAAAACCCTCAAAACGGTTCAAGCCTCTTATTCGGAGCTGGCCAGAAAGGGCGCTGAAATACATATATGTAAGGCATGGATTATACATGAAGACTATTGGCAAGGCTGAAGGCCAAGGTATGCCTCCTCGCCCGCCCATTCGACCGGATCGTCACTGCCTCATGATCCGAACTGAGACAAGCTGAATCTGATCCGGAATGGATAATGCGACATGAATGGCCAATCTCAACCGGACCGGAATGAATGGCGTCATGAGAATCGCCGCTACCACAAGGACCTGCCGCCACCATGCGCCAGCCGCTCGCCATTGACGGGCCATGCATGGTTGCCATGGCTTTATACCATGTGCACGGCTACAAGCCTCCTCACCAATGACGCCGACGGGCCACCATGGGTCCCTAAACGCTTAAAACTTCCAATGGTTATTTTTGAACATTTGATATATTTTGATGATTAAGCTAATCCAAAAATAGAGAACTGATATGGCTCAAAATACCACCAAATAAAAGCACAAATCTTGATGAAAGCGATATGATTTTAAAACAATCGAGATCAAGCACTTAAAATATCATTAGAATCTTGGGACATCAATTAAATCCCAAAAAAGCTCTCAAATGTGGAGTGTTTATAGTCAAATCGAAGGCTCGACGAGGATCTAATGAGCCTAAGATCTCATAATTGACTTCATTTGGGCATCCAAATGCTCAAAATACATCAAATGATCAAGGAGTCAGAGCCGTCCGATCGAGGAGAGTGGTACGCCTACATGAGTTTACTAGAATACCCTCCTCCCATCTATAACAGGCCTCACTCCTCACATGGGGGCCTGCTGCTAAGTGAAGTGAAGCAAGTGAAGAAGAAGAAGTCAAGCAAGGGAAGAAGAACAAGAACCCGAGCAAGGAAGAAGAAGAAGAGTCCAAGTGAAGAAGAAGGAAGCTAAAGCAAGGAAGAAGGCAAGGAAGAAGAAGAGTCCAAGCAAGTGAAGAAGAAGGAAGCTAAGAAGGCAAGGAAGAAGAAGAAGAGTCCAAGCAAGTGAAGAAGAAGGAAGCTAAAGAAGGAAGAAGAGGAAGAGTCGATCAGAGAAGAAAAGAGTGAGGGAGGAAGAGAAAAGCTCTAAAGCTTGAAGATCCCAGAAGATCAGATCGCACACCCGTAATTATACCCTGATTTCCACAGTTACCCAAAGATCTCCAACATCAAGAACTATTATAAACCGATCGTCGTTATTACTGTTGTCCCTTTCTCAAATAGAATCAGTAATCCCGCTATCGGAAGATTTTGTACTCTTAAAAGGATACAGTGGAATCTTATCTAGCTGGTTTTTCCCCTCTTCGGTTTTCCTACGTATAAAATTCATGTTCGCTCTTTAATTACGGTAACTAATCAGCATGCATAAATTTCTACTCTACCGCAACTGGTTTTCCAGCACGCAACATGAATAAACCTGCATTTAATGTGTATTTATGTTAACTACATCATTAGTTAATTAAGGAAATCGAGCTTAATTATAATAGCTTGAATATTCTTAATTAGGTGTTTCCTATACTAACAAATTTACTTCACTTTATATTTCATATATATCATTATATTTCTTTAATTAGATAATATTTATGATTTAATGTATAATTACTTTAGAATTATTGCGTGCTAGAAAACCAGTTGCGGTAGAATAAAAGTTTATATCTTAGCCTTATTATAAAATTCAGCACGCACATAGATATTTGAAGAGTGAACAAGAAACTCCGGGATTTTTATGTGGAAAATCCTAAATGGGGAAAAATCACGAGGCCTAAAAAAAAAATTTACACCATATATCTACTTGAGTACAAAGTTTAAATTTTCGATAACGAGATTACATCAGAATGAAAAGCCCTCACAATAGAATCTCGGATCAAGAACAATAACCATGGTTAATGTATCAATTGCTGATTGTCTACGATGAGAATGACAACATCGATGATCCGACCATCGTGGTGGCAGCGCTTACTATGGGTGACCAACAATAAGTGATGCATGGGTGGATCGATGCGTCGCTGACTACTACGGGTGACCAACAACGGTATCGATATGGCAGCGGCGACAATGTGACGATGACGTCGGCGGCGGAACCAACGACGATGACCGGCGGTGGTCGGTGGTGACAACTAGCGGGTCAACGGCGGTTGGAGAGGTCGCATGGTTACGGCGAATGTTCATGGTATGCGATGATGACGACGATGGCGCGCGACCGGCCGACCGGTGGCACAATTGGAGGATCTTCAAGTCTCAGAGCTCTCTTTTTTCTTTAGCTTGGCCTATTTCCTATCCTTCATGACAAGAATGATGTCTTATTTATAGGATTTTGAAATGACATTTTGGTCATTGTAGTCAAAATCTCAAAACACTCCATCGGGCGGCTCGAAATGATTCCTTTGATTATCTTATGTATTTTAAGTATTTAAATGGTCAAATGAAGTCAAAATCAAGAGATTTTGGGCTTGTTAGATCCAGCTCGTCAAGACACTCAATTTGATCTATGGGTGCTCGCAGGTGCAAGGCTACGGGACGCACCTGCACATCACATGGGCACGGGTTGTGGCGCCTTATTCATGGCGCAAACACGCGGTGAGAGAAATTTTGATTTTTTTTTAAATAAATAATTGACAAACACTAGCTATAATGAGGAGAGGGATTTTTTTAAATTAAATGTGGTAAACGCTAGCCATAATGAAGAGAGAGATTATTTTTTTAATTAAATGACTAACAAACACTAACCATAATTGGAAGAGGGGATTTTTTTTAATTAAATGGCTGGAAAATGCTAGCCATAATGAGGAGATGGTGATTTTTTTGATTTTTTTAATTTATTCTCTTTTTGCCCCTGTAGTGGATCTATAAAAATCCTCTTTATGGTCAAGTAAGGAGATACAGTTTTCTCCCATATGCTCTAGTATTCTTCTACGCTGAATGAGAAAATATCTAGCAGTTTAGCTAAGGTAAAATTTTTTTCTTTTGTCGAGAAGCTCGATCTTCTTTGAAAAGAATGTCATTTGTTTTGTTGATCAAGACAATTCATATCGGCGCCAGTTTTCCCGAAAGAGGCGTCATTCGACCGATTGGTTTGAGGCGATCAAGACCAGAGCCATACTGCGGCTGCTTTTCCTTGAAATAGCAACATCGCCGACCGGCGAGGCATCAAGGCTCGTAGTTCATATGGTGAGATTCCGGTTTTCCCTCGAAAGAGGCATCACCTATTCTCGTCGGACCGACTAGATTTGGAGGCGATCAAGACCCATAATTCATATGGCGAGGCTCCAGTTTTCCCTCGAAAGAGACGTCAACTATCCTCGTCGGATCGATCGGGTTTGGAGGCGATCAAGGCCCGTAGTTCAACCGTGAGATTTTCCCTCGTGGTGGACGAACCGTTTGCCTGACCGATGAGTTTATACAATCAAGATCTAGTTCATAATCATGAGGTTTTGCTTTCCCCGATCTTGGGATTTTCAACTAACTTGTTAGCACATCCCGGTTCGTGGATCCAGCAGTGATTCAAAGCTTAAAAAATATAGAGTATATTAATGGGTGAGCATCCTTCAACAGATATCTCAATATCTAAAGATACAAGATGATGAGTTGTGGAAGCATTAGGGGACGATGAGATATGACGATGTAACATCAACTATCAACAGTGATACTTTGATAATCTTCAGGAAGAAGTTTCATTTTTTAAATTATTTGGTGGTTATTCCTCCTAAAAGATCGCAATGAGCTTATTCTCCTCCGTTGTACCAGACGGGCCTTCTAAGATTTTGAAGTATATGTACTAGATTTTGATGTGTATCTTTTGAGGCCATGAGGTTTTGATGCATACCTTTGAGGCTTTTGCCTTTTGAAATTTTTGATATACTTGTACCTTCTGAGGCTTTTGCCCATTGAGATTTTTGATATACATGTACCTTCTAAGGCTTTTGTCTTCTGAGATTTTTGATATATTTGTACCTTTTGAGGCTTTTACCTTTTGAAATTTTTGATGAGTGGAGATCCTGACAACCACTTCCTCTCTTGGAATCTTTTTAGTGAGGACCTTGTCCACTACTAGCTTCCCATCGAGGCTTCCTCAGGGGCGAGTCTTCTAGGGGAGGAATCTATAAAGGATTTTTGACCTATCCAAGATTGTTTGTCAGAGTGTTCTCGGTGACTTTTAACCTGTTTGGAAGAAATCAATAGTTTTAACTCTCATTTGATGTTGTTTTGTCAAAGTATTTACGCTAACCTACGCTATTAAACATTTTGATTCTTCCAGATTATTTGTCGGCCGAATGACGTTAACGTGGAGTATGTACAAAGTTATTGTAACAATGATGTAATTAATTCTGAAGTGTGGCCCACATTAATTATTATTCAATTTATTATTTAGTAATTAATTATGTACTTAAATCTCATTGGTCAAGAGAGTTTGATCGATCGTTTATGGACCGTTTGATCAAACAGTCTCTTCTTAGAAACTATCGGCCCCTCTTCCACCCTTTAATGTGTAAGTGTCACAAGATGACATAAAAGAATGAAGAGAAACCCTAGTTCATAAAGAACTCATGACAAATCAAGGTATGTAATTTATTTATTAAGTGAAAATTTTTGTGAAAATTATTTTGTTCAAGATCTTGGGTTTATGAGTTTTTATAATTATGTTGTTTGCATGAGTAAGAAAGAAATGTTTAACGAATACAATACAAATTTCTTACGAGTGATATTAGAGCACAGTTTGAGAACTTGTGATTTTCCATCATTTTTTTATTTCTCATGCACGACACTTTGTTATATCGTCATCAAATATATGTTTTTTCAGTGCATTAATTAACTTCGCTTTCCAATTAATGAATTAAGTTTTGCTTTTTCACGTTAATTGCTATTGTAAATTTATATTTTGGGATACACGTAATTGTGTTTACTGTTTCAAGAACCCATCAATAGCCAAAATCAATTTATATATATAAAGCCCATTAAAGCTTTTGGTATTCTGGAAAATATAAAGTCCCATTAAAGCTTTGTTATGAAATTTGGAAAGTATAAAGCCAAAATAATTCTTACATTGGCATGCATAATAGTCCAAATATATATAACAGAAAACGATAAAGTAAATTTAAACTAATTATTACACATTTTTATTTCATTCAATTGGAATATTTATTGTTACCATTATTTAATTTGATATTTATATCAAGCATAATTTGTTAATTACTAAACTGATCAAATTAGAATTTTTTTTGTAAATGTCAAATTAAATTTATTTAATTACTCATCAACATGTGATGCTAATAATGAAATGATATAATGAATTTTTATAAATTTATTATGAGTAATTAAAGTTCAATGATTAGAAATTATTCAAAGATCGTCCAAAGGTTGATTATTCGATTTGTAATCATGAACATAATTATGATTAATTAATATACTTGATTAGATGTGTTTAGCATATCTAAAGATAGCAAACATATTTAATTAAAGTATGCATAATTGCCAATTTTGTGAAATTGATATTAAACATCAATTATGTTTATTATTGTATATTGTAGTATCACCCAAAGGAGAACTTCAATGCATTTTGTGATTATATGAATGTTATCTAATTTTATGTGTTTGTGTTTATAACTCAAACATTAATATGTAAAGATTTAATATTTGTAGATCTACTTCTTACTCTTCATTTGCAAGCTTCATCTATTATAAAGTTTAATGGGCTTAATTTTAATAATGGAGTGAACAAATTCGCCCATTTAGGTGTCTTGGATCTTGATTTAACACTTCTTAATGATCTGTTTATATTAAGTAAGAATGAACAAAAGTCTTTCTATGATGCAAAGATCAAATAGAATCTTAGTTTAATGTTTATGAAATAGCAAATCAGCCAACAATTCCCAAAATTGATAATGCAAAAGAATTTATGAAGTATGTGAAAGATTTATATCAAGTCACGATAAGTCACGTTGGACATTAATGTATGTTGACCACCATGAAGTTTGTAATGACCACATCACCGAAATGACAAATATTACAACAACATTAAACACCATGGGAATGAATGTGAGTGAAAGTTTTCTTGTACAATTTATTGTTAATTCTTTGTCTCTTGAATATGGTCCATTCCAAATAAACTATAATACTATTAAAGATAAATAGAATGTGATTGAATTACAAAGTATGCTTATTCAAGAGGAAACAAGGCTTAAGAAAAAATGAATTCACTCAGTTAATCTCATGGGACAACCAAAAATTAAAAGAAAACTAATTAAGAGGAATGCTAAGGGCAATAAAGGACACTTGAAGGCTAATGTGTCATGTGCTCAAATCCAAAAGAAGGCACATAAGTATGATAGATGTCATTTCTGTCACAAACATGGACACTATCAAAAAGATTGCAAAAAACGTAAAGCTTGGTTTGAAAAGAAAGGTAAGACAAGTGCTTTTGTATGTTTCGAATCAAATTTGACAGAAGTTCCTTATAATACTCGATGGATTGATTCTAGTTATACCACACATGTTTCAAATGTGATGTAGGGATTCCTTACGATCCAAACCATAAAGCCAAATGAAAAGTTTGTCTTCATGGGTAATCGAGTCAAAGCTCCAGTTGAAGCCATTGGAACATATCGCTTAATTTTAGATACTTGACATCATTTAGATCTTTTTCAAACCTTTTATGTTTCATCTATTTCTAGAAACTTAGTTTAATTATCTAAACTCGGTACAACTGGATATTATTTTAAGTTTGGAAATGGATGTTTCAATTTATTTAAGCATAATCATTTTATTGGCTCTCATGTTATTTGTGATGGTTTATATAAATTAAAGCTTGATAATCTATTTGTTGAAACTTTATTGATCTTGCATCATAATATTAAAATGAAATGTAGTTTGGTTGATGAAAGATCAGCTTATTTGTGGCATAAATGTTTGGGTCATATATCTAAAGAAAGAATACAAAGATTAGTAAAGAATGAAATTCTTCCTAATTTAGATTTTATTGATCTTGGTATATGTGTGTGGATTGTATTAAAGGTAAATCTACAAAATACACAATTAAGAAAGCGGTCACAAGAAGCACACAACTTTTAGAGATTATACACACTGATGTTTGTGGACCTTTTGATGTTCCAACTTTTGGTAGAGAAAAGTATTTTATCATATTTATTGATGATTTTTTCCGTTATGACTTTATCTATTTGTTGCATGAAAAATCTTAGTCAACAAATTCCTTGGAGACATTTATTAATGATGTTGAGAGACAATTAGATAGAACAGTGAAAATTATAAGATATGATAGAGGTGGTGAATATTATGGAAGGCCTGATGAATCTGGACAATGCTCTAGCCCATTTGCTAAATTTCTAAAAAAGTATGACATTTGTGCTCAATATATAATGCTAGGAACACCACAATAAAATGATGTTGCAGAAAGGCGTAATCTACTTTAATGGATATGGTTAGAGTATATTAAGTTATTCTACTTTACTCTTATCATTGTGGATGTATGCTTTAAAAACTATTGTATTTTTATTAAATAAGATTCCTAGTAAGGCAGTTTCAAAAATTCATTTTGAACTGTGGATTGGAAGGAAGCCTAGTTTAAAACACCTTCATGTTTAGGGTTGTCCAACATAATTAAGAATTTATAATTCACATGAAAAGAAACTGGATTCAAGAACAATCAGTGGACATTTCATTGGTTATCTAGAAAAGTCTAAAGGGTATAGATTTTATTGTCCTAATCATAGTATAAAAATTATTGAAATGCTAAGTTCATTGAAAATAGTGATATTACAAAAGTACTAAAATGTGAAAATTAAAGAAGAAAGTAAAAATTTCTTTATAAATTACTTCTAAAGTTATGTTTACAATTGTTGAACAATTTAACAATTTACAAGAACAACAAATGAATGACCATACACATAAAGTTATCACCAATGAACCTATAATTGATGAACCACAAGAAATAACATTAAGACGCTCTCAAAGAGAAAGAAAATCATGCTATTTTGATGATTATCTTGTTTTTATTTACAAGAGTAATTTGACTTGAATTGATAATGATCCGCATTTATACAGACCATTGAAAGTATTAATTCTGAAAAGTGGTTAGATGCTATGAAAGAAGTTCAAATTGATGGATCACAATAATGTTTGAGATCTCGTTGAATTGCTTGAAGGTTCTAAAAGAGTTGGATGTAAATGGGTTTTTAAGACTAAATGTGACTTTAATGGTAATATAAAATGATATAAAGCCAGACTTGTTGTCAAAAGTTTTACTCAAAAAGATAGTATTGACTATAAAGAGACTTTTTCTCTTTCAAAAAAGACTCATTAAGAATTATTATGACATTAATGGCTCATTATGATTTGGAGTTACGTCAGATGGATGTGAAAACCACATTTCTAAGTGGAAATTTGGAGGAAAAAGTTTATATGAATCAACCTGAAGGTTTTTCAATTAAAAGAAAAGAACATATGGTGTGTAAACTTAAGAAATCAATATATAGACTTAAACAAGCTTCTCAACAATGGTATCTTAAGTTCAATAATACTATTTCAACCTTTGGATTTAAAGAAAATATTGTTGATCGATGTATATATCTAAATGTTAGTGGGAGTAAGTTTATATGTTTGATTTTATATGTTGATGATATCTTGCTTGCAACTAATGATCTTGGATTATTATATGAGACCAATAAATTTCTCTCAAAAAATTTTGAAATGAAAGATATGAGTGAGGCATCCTATGTGATAGGAATTGAAATATTCTGTGATAGATCACAAGGATTGTTAGGATTATCTCAAAAAGCATATATCAATAAAATTTTAGAGAGATTTCAAATGGAAAAGTGTTATGCAAGTATTGTTCCAATTAGAGAAAATTCTTCTATGCAATGCCCAAAGAATGAATTGGAACATAAATGAACAAATTCTTATTATTGGAAGTCTGATGTATGCTCGCACTTCAGACCATATCGCTAGAATGTTGGTAGATATCAAAGTAATCCAGAATTAATCATTGAATGTCGCAAAGAAAGTTTTGTGATATTTACAAGGAACTAAAGAACATATGCTCACTTATAGAGATCCGATCATCTGAGGTGATTGGATATTCGATTCAGATTTTTGGTGTGTGGATACTAGAAAATCCACATTTGGCTATTTGTTCCTATGGAGGAGCTATCTCATGGAGAAGTGGGAAGCAAATCATTTACGCATCCACTATGGAGAAGTTTGTGGAATATTTTGAAGCCACAATTCATGGGTTATGGTTGTAATTTTATTTCAGATTTGAGTCACAGATACAAGCCGTTGAAAATTTATTATGATAATGTCAATAGCCTTCTTTTTCTAAGAATGAAGTATTCAAAGGTGCTAAACATAAAATTGAAATACTTTATCATTAAAGAAGAAGTTCAAAACCGAGAGTGTCATTTAGCACATTAGCTAATCTTATGATTGTCGATCCTTTAACTAAAGGATTGCACCAAACTATTTAATGAACATGTTGAAAAGATGGGCATTATTAAAAAAACATTATTGAATTTATTATGCTCTTTATGTATTTGACTCTAAGCTCTTTATCAACTATTTCTCATAGCTATCGCGATCTTCATTATGTTTGAATGTATATACATGAAAGAATTATGTAAATGTTAACAAGATTTGTCTTTTATAAAGACATTGATATTGGACATTATATTATCTCTCATTGATCATATAAGTGTAAAATTAATATTGTGATACATGGAATAAATATGTAAATGATGTATAACCACCATGATCCCTATTAATTTTTTTTCTTAATAATGAATTATAATTTGACCAAATTAAGAAAAATATTTGAAATGTAATGCGCATTATGTTTATGTATATAATTATTATATATTTAAATTGAATTATATTATATGTGCCAAGTGGGAGAATGTACGAATTATGTAATTAATTCTAAAATGTGGTCCACATTAATTATTATTCAATTTATTATTTAATAATTAATTATGTACTTAAATCTCATTGGTCAAGAGAGAGTTTGATCAATCATTTATGGACTGTTTGATCAAAAAAAGCTCTTCATGAACTCTGGCTCTTCCATCCTTTAATGTGTAAGTGTCTTTCCATTAAGATGATTACATGTAGAATATCTTAGTGAAAGAAGAGAAATCCTAGTTTCACAAATAAAAAAATTCATGACAAATCAAAGTATGTGATTTATTTATTAAGTGAAATTTTTTGTAAAAATCATTTTGTTCAAAATCTTAGATTTATGAGTTTATACAATTATGTTATTTGCATGAGTAAGAAAGAAATGTTTAATGAATACAATACAAATTTCTTACAGTTATGACTTATCTGAGGTTGTTTGTTAGAGTTTTTACTCGATGACGTTAACTTGTGGGAGTAAAGAAGTTTTGATCTATCCATAGGTTATTTGTCGAGTTTCAACGAATTAACTATGTGGAGTAAGTGTGAAGTTTTGACCTATCCGAGATTATTTGTTAGAGTGTTACTCGGTGACTTTTAACTTGTGTGGAAGAAGTCAATAGTTTTAACTCTCAATCGAGGTTATTTTATCAAAGTCTATTAACATGTGTGGAAGAGGTTAAACATTTTGATTCTTCCGAGGTTATTTGTCGAGTATTATTCACGACGTTAACTTGTATGGGTAGTAAAGTTACACCTATTTGTTGTCGAGTTTTCAACGACAATGTGGAAGAAGTCAATAGTTTTAACTCTCATCCGAGGTTATTTTGTCAAAGTATGACGTTAACCTGTGTGAAAAAGGTTAAACATTTTGATTCTTCTGAGATTATTTGTCAGAGTATTACTCGATGATGTTAATTTGTGTCGAAGATGTCAAATCAAAAAATTCATTTGAGTTGTAGCCAAAATTGTTTCTTGACCTTTGCCTTATTTTCAATGAGTATGGCTAGAGAATCATAATTTGCAAAGATATCTCTCTGATTATTTTTTGAATGTGAAATTGGTCCACATCATTGACTTGCTTCTCGAACTGATAACTAATTTGATATCTAGAATAATTTGGATGATCTTTTGAGATCAAGGGTTGCCCCCTAATTTCCAACTAGAGTTAAAGGATCAAAGTTTGATGAATCTTCATTCTTCTTATATGTTCTTCGAGAGTAAGATTTTCTTCACCATATAGGTGGTGTTGTTCTGAACATAAAGTCAGATTGTCAACCTTTGTGAAGATGTAAAGGGAATGTTTCTCACAGACGGCACCAAACTGTTACGTGCTAGAAAATCAATTGCAGCAAAATAAAAGTTTTCACCTTAGTCTTGTTGTGAAATCCAACACACACACAAATATTTAAACAATGAACAAGAAACTCTAAGATTTTTACGTGAAAAAACCCCAGAAAGATGGGGAAAAAATCATGAGACCAATAAAATTTTTTCATTATATATCTACTTCGGAGTACAAAGTTTAAGTTTTCGAAGATTACATAATCAGACGTAAGAAAGCCCCAATGTGAATCTATAATCAGTAACAAATACATGCAATATGGCCTAACAGTTGTTGATACCGATGGAATGATGGTCTAATGATGATCTAGTGACTATCGGGTGGTAGCTAAGTGGTGACCAAAGTGGATCAAGGTGACCAAATAGTGGTTGACGGTGGTGAGCGGACCAACAAATGGGCTATCAAGTGTGGTCGGCGATGGTGACCAAAGCTGGTCGACGATGACAAATGGTCGAGCTGGCAGTCGGCAAATGACCATAACGAGACGGCGTCTTTGGCGGGCATCCCCATGGTCGTACGGTCACAAGCATTTGGTCCGTGACGTTGTTTATGGCGAGTGGTTGACAAAGAATGTCCGGGCTGGTTGGCTAATGACCGAAAGGGGTCATAATGCCATCAGATGGGATCTAAGTCTCTTTCTTCTTATGGACCTTTTTTCTCCCCTTCATGACAAGAAGAGGATTTATCGAGAGAGCATTTTGGTCATTATAAATAAAAAAATCTAAAACACCCATCTGAGGGTTCAAATGATTCCTTGATCATCTATGTATTTTTATTTAAATGCTCAAAATTTAAAATCAAGAGATCTTTGTTAGATCCGTCCAAGAAGCGCCGATTTGATCATAAACACTATATTTGGAACATTTTAGGATTCAACCATATCCCAAAGTTTCCAATGATATTTTAAGTGTTGATCTGGTATATGGTGATTCTTTGAATCAATATTTTGGTTTATTCAGTGAAATTTTCAATGTCATATCAAGAATTAATAAATTAGAGATTGATATTAATTTCATTATATTATTTAAATATAATATTTTATATTTTGTAGTTTTATTCATTAAATTATGCTTAAATATTTACATATTTACAACCCTACCATTCTTCTTTAGCACCCAAGACCGATAGAAAATAACTTGATGGAGTGGCTTTGATGTGCTTATGCTGGGATCTACTGTGATGCACGAGGTCTCATAATAATTAGTTAACTAGTCATTAGGAGGAACTTGGACTAGCCAATTTTTTTCTAATATGAATGAACATGTTGATGGATTTGAGAACCTGAAGGGCTTATAATATCAATGGAAATGTTTTAGTAAAGAAAATCAAAATTTCTCTTCAAGCTTCAAATTCTTATATTTAAGGTTGCAAATGAACCAAGCGTCTGACAAATTGCTCATAAATCAGCTCAATAAGAGATCATTCATCATGTTGATTAATTAATCAAATAAATTTGAACACATTTATAAACATCATTAAATGAACAAGCCTAAATAACTCCTAGCTCTATTAGATTATGGTCATGAATACTATCGTTGAAGGCTCCTGAACAAACTTGTCAAGAAGCTCGATAAATAATATCATTTAATGTGTATGGACAAACTTGTGAATAAGCTTCTAAGAAACTAGATTAATGTTATCTTTTTGTGTTTATCAAAATTGATCATAAATATTAAATAAACTCAATTATATTTATATTTATATTAATTTTACTTAATTAATTATTGTTATTTATAAATAAAATTAGATTAATTAAAAAATGATCAAACTCTCGGTGCCTCAGGTCCTTGCGCCTTGCTCGTAGGCACATGCACAATTGCAAATCTCAAATCATGGTAAATTGAGACCATCTATTCGTCGATGAAGGGTTAAAAAAGTAAAAAAGAAAGCTAAAATGATACCACATCCATTTTAAACATAACTTTTTCACATCTCGCTGTCTACCTCGATATTTTACTATTCTCATTTCATTCTTTCACTTGACTTATGCTGCTACGCTGCAAACAAAACCCTAGAGCTGGGGAAGATCTAGGAGAGTTCAAGGAAAACATAAGTAGTTTACTGGTTCGTCTTTCTGCAAAAGTTCATGAAGGCCGAATGAACTCTACAAGTTAGTCAATTTTTTATGCTCTGATCTTTTTATTTTATTTTTTAATTTTTGATTCAATATTCAAGAGAAATGATTTTTTAAACCTTGTAGGCTTGCACATTTATAAAACATTGCAGTCTGGTTTAAGCTTTTTGTCTACATATATATTATTATGTAGTTCAACTTTTGTTACTTGAGAATTACCGATGTTTTTTTTTCTTTTAGGGTTTTCTCTGGTCCTCTGTTTTTTGGCGAGGCCGTATGGCCTTCGCCTTTCCCCCCTCTCTATGGAGTCCTCCGATTTCCAGCAGAATCTCCTTCCCTCTTCTTCTATTATGGGCAGACCTTTTCTTCCTACTTCGTCTGCCCTAAACTGGAAAAACCTGCTTTCATCCCAGACTTCAAATGCCAACGCTTCCAATCTCAGTTACATACAGTCTCGGAGGATATTGTGACTTTTTCGAAAGAAGAAATTGTTGACGGCTCCCGACAATGGAACAATGCTCTAGTTGGATACGCTCTTGGTAAGCGGCCCTATTATGAAAGCCTTCTGCAAACCATAAGGAAAATCTGGTCATTGTGCAGTAATGTCGACCTAATTTCTTTAACTGATGATTTTTTCCTTTTCAAATTCAACTGTGTTGAAGATATGGAAATGATCCTTAATGGAGGCCCATGGTTTATTCTGGGTAAACCTTTTGTTTTTAAGAAATGGACACCAAAGTTTACTCCAATGCGTGAGGATTTTACGGAGATTCCAATTTGGGTCAAATTCCCAAATTTGCCGCTATGCTGCTGGTTGGAAAAGGGGATATCAAAAATTGCTAGTAAGAGTAGCACCCCATTAACGGTTGACCCTCTTATTGCAAATGGCTCTCGGCTTACTTTTGCAAGAGTTAGTGTTCAAATCTCTACCTCCTCTACACTGCCTGACTCTATTACTCTTTCCCTTAACGGCAAAGAGATGGCGCAGTCGGTTATTTATGAATGGAAGTCTATTCCTTACAACACCTATAACTCTTTTGTGCATAGCCCTTCCAACTGACCAAAATCGCCTAACTATAAACCTCTTTCGATTGTCCCATTAATCCGTGCTAGGAATAGAGTTCTACTGCTCTTCTTACCTAGGGACCTTAGCTCTTCTAGATCTGTTAATCCTTCCTTTCAACCCTACCCTCTTCCTTCTACTTCTACTCCTGACTTGAACCTACCCATGCCTAATCCTTTTAACAGTTTGGAATCAACTGCGGATAAATCAGATTCTAGCTCTGAGGATGACACCATTGAGAACATTCTCATTCTTTCTAATCCTCCTCAACCTGCTTCCTCCCTAGGCACTATTCAAAACCTGTTTGCAACTTTAGCTAACTCAAATAACACTTAGGTGTTGATCCCTCCAAGGAGATTGAATCTTCCAAGGCCTCCTCATCCAAGACTACAATTGCTGCATCCACTAGCAAAGGCCGGAAAGGTAGGCCTAAGGGGGGTTCCTCCCAAACACAGAAATAATTTATGCCTCTCTTAAACATTGCCTCTTAGAATGTGAGGGGCTTTCATAGAGACTCTAGAGTTGCTGAATGTAGGAAGTTTGTTAAGGACAATCGCATTGATGTGATGTATTTGCTTGAAACCAAGCTCTCTCTCCCTTCTATCTCCAATCCTTCTGACTCTAAGAAATTCAAGATCTTCAAACACAAAGATAGCTATAATAATTTTTTGGATGCTCCCAATGGTCGTATTTGGCTTAAATGGAATGCGAATGTGGCTTCATTCTGCACTTCTAATTCACCCGCAGTTCATTCATGGTCGTTTCACCACTAATTCCTCCAGGAGCTTTCTTGTCACTTTTGTATGTGCATAAAATAGTAATCATGGGAGGAAAGTCTTATGAAGCTCTATTCTTTCTCTAGCAAATTCTACTACTGATCCTTGGCTTATTATGGGTGATTTCAACTATATTCGGAAAGCTAAAGAAAAATCTGGGGGACGAGCTCCTCTTCCCTATAAGCTTTATGATTTCAATGATTGCATTCTCAAATTAGGATTGATTGAATTGTGAAATTTGGATCTCTCATTTAGTTGGTTCAACCAACAGCTTAACAACCCTATCAAGTGCCTTTTGGGTAGGGTTCTTTGCAATAATCAATGGATTCCACTTTTCCTTTATCTCACTAGAAGGTTATGGTGCCTCTTACTTTTGATCACTCTCCTATTTTGCTCTCACACGGTTCTATGCATTGCCTTAGGCATAGATTTGTTTATAAAAATTATTGGAGGTCTTGCACCAATTTCATGGATATTGTTTTGCATTCCTAGAGGCAACAAATGGGAGGGGATCCAATCTTTGCACTATGCAATCACCTTAAAATTGTCAAAACTGCTCTTAAAGCTGTTGATTGGTATTCTTCCAATTATATATCTACTAGAATTGTTGATCTGAAAGGAAAACTTTTGAGATTTATAATAATCTTGAATCAAGCCCTACTTGTAGGGAACTTCTCCATGAAGCTCTCATAACTCAAGCTTCCCTTAATGAAGTTATCTCTTGTGAGCATAAATGGGTTATTCAATGAGCCAGATGTGCTTGGTTATCCAAAGGGGAAGATGATATCAAATTTCTTTACCAAAGAGTCAACATTAGGAAGAATAAGAACTTTATATGCAATTTAATATCAAATGGGATTTCACACTCTTCTCAAGAAGATATGGCTAATGAGATAATTTTCTTCTACCCAAATTTACTTAATAACACTACCTCTTCTTTCAACTCAAATTGGTTGGATATCCCTATTGGTTCTCATGTACCTCAACTAGAAAGTGAGTCTCTCTCCTCTCCATTTGCTTCAAAAGATATTAAAAATGCTATTTTTTTCATAGGGCTTGATAAAACTCTGGACCCAGATGGTTTTACTTCCAAACTCTTCATGGATACATGGGATATCACTGGTCCCTCAATGGTAGAAGTTGTTCAATACTTCTTTTCTTCTTCTAAGCTCCCTAGTAGAGTCAAGCACTCTGGTATCACCCTTATTCCAAAACACACTTATGCATAAGAAATTAGTGACTATAGGCCTCTTTCTCTTTGTAATGTTTTATATAAAGTGATATCTAAATTACTTGCAGATAGGATGAAGGTTAATCTCCCCACCCTCATTCATCTAGCCCAAGCTCCTTTCTTATGTGATCGTGATATTACAGATAACATTATTTTAAAAATGAAATTCTTCATGGTTTCAATCATAAAAATAGGTCTAAAAGCTTTTGTGCTAAAATTGATCTTAAGAAGGCATTTGATAATGCCAATAGGCATTTTCTCATTCACAGATTGCATCGTTTGAAGTTTCCTAGTACTTTCATTAAGTGGATTGAAGCTTGCATTGATCAAGTCCCCTACTCTATAATCTTGAATGGTGAACTGAGAGGGTATTTTACTTCTTCCTCGGGTTTGAGACAAGGTTGTCCTTTGTCCCCTATCTCTTTGCTATAATTATGGATGCATTCTCCAGGTTGGTGGATAAATTTAGCTCTGAAGGATCTTACATGCCGATCTCTAAAAATAGCTATCCTGTGACACATCTTATATATGCTGATGACTTACTGGTCTTTGGTAAAGCTGAGATTTCTAACATTAATTGTCTCTCTACTCTACTTCAAGTGTTTCATAGGGAAACTAATATTTCTTTATTAATGCTGCCAAATAGGCCATTTGGTTTTCTAAATCTGTGGATTCGTCAGCTAGAGATGACTTCAGCAATCATTTGGGTTTTAAACCTCTCCCTTGGGACTATCTTGGTTTATTAATTTCACACTCTAGATGCAAGCCTTCTGACTGCTCTAAGGTAATGGATAAGATACATAATTAGTTTAATGGGTGGAAACAAAATCTTCTATCTTTTGCTAGAAGGCTTCAGCTTATTAAATACACTTGTTGGAGCTACTTTCACTATTGGTTTCGTTCAATTAATCTGTCTAAAAGTATTAGAAAGAAGATTTCTAGCTTAGTCAATGCTTTTCTCCAAAATAATAGCAAGGACAGCAAAATGATAACTATCTCCAGGTCTAAAATTTCAAAACCTTTTCGGTTTGGTGGCTTGGGTATTCCAAATCTGGACTCTCTTAATGTTATGTGCAAATCTAAGATGATTTAGAGAATTTATAATACAAACTCTTATCTTTCCTCATGGTTTTTATGGAACAACTACTCTGTTTGGCATTACAACTCTAACCCAACCTCTTCTCTCTATAAAGAGTTAAAAGGCATTGCTGTGAGAATCAAAAGTTGTCTCACTTTTCAGATTTCCACTCATAGTAGACTTTCCTTCTTCTTTGACCCGTGGTTGGATGGTTACTCTCTATTTAAAACTTATGGTAATGTTATATTCTCTTGGTTTAATTGTCCATTACATGCCATGGTGTGTGAGTGATTTATAATAACACAGAGACTACCCTCCACTTTGGCCACTCCGACTAGCTGCATTGCTTCGATTGGAAAATTTCCATAATTGACAGTCATACCAACTGCTTGTGGCTAGCTAAAGATTGCTTTAGTAACAAAAACACTCTTTCATTCCTTTTTATAGACTCACCTAAGCCGGACTGGGTGAAATTTATATGGTTTAAGGGATACTCTCTCCAATATGCTACATTGGCTTGGAGGATTATTATGGGA
Source organism: Cymbidium sinense (assembly GCA_021442155.1). NCBI lineage: Eukaryota > Viridiplantae > Streptophyta > Magnoliopsida > Asparagales > Orchidaceae > Cymbidium > Cymbidium sinense. Next base: position 189,715,126 of record CM038221.1, read on the forward strand.
GGTTTGAAAACTAAAGATAACTTGATTCATAGAAGCTTGAATGTTGTCCCGATGTGCGTTCTCTACAGTAACGAAAATGAAAGTCACTCTCATCTATTTTTTGAATGTTCATATTCCATGGAAGTGCTTAAGAACTGCATACCATTGGGGAACTTCTTTCATTTTGGATGCACCTTTTTACAGTTAATTACTTTTGCTGATTCCCTAACTTGCAAGGTAACTAAAAAAATTTTCTTGCTTGCTGTCCCTATTACTGCACATTATATTTGGTTGGAGAGGAACCAACGTATTTTTCAAGCTAAGGCCTCTATGCCTCATAGTACTGCTTCCAAAATCTGCTTTGCTATAAAACAGAATAGTTTCAAATGGAACCTGCAGGGAAATGTTCCAGACGTTATCAGTAACTTATATTTTGCTTATGAGGCTTTTCTGGTTTCTGTTGATGATGCTTCCTCTGATTTGGGTTTACTTAAGAGTGATCTGGCTCCCTCTATTTTTTGGCTCGGCTGGTTTCTATTGCATCTCTTTGTCGATTCCTGATAAAGATTTGGGTTTAACTCAAGATAAAGCTGCCCTCTCTATTTCTTTTTGGAGCAATGATGCCACACCAGCAACTTTTGAGACTCAACTGGAAGCCAGTCTCCCTAAGCATGGTTGTTTGTCTTTATTTAATCGAGCTTTGCCGTTACTTTCTTTCACTGGAGCTTCTATATCTATGAGACATACCTTTGCTTCATTGAGATGTGGGCTTTCCCTAGATGGAGTCTAGTTCTTCTCGAATCTAGTTTGCTGGGCTTGCTGAGCTCGACTCCTTTTGGAGTCCTTTTTGGCCAATTTGCTACTAATTTTTATATTTTTCTTAGCTCTGATTTCTAGTAATTTTGGTTGTTTACTGGCATCCATTCACTTTTATTTTTGCTAGAGCCCTTTTTGCTCATCGACAATAGTCTTATTTTGTAACTCATAGTATTATGATTTGTAATTATTTTTGATTATTAATGAATTCTGGTGAGACCCTCATTTCTCCAGAAAAAAACTTTTGTTACTTAACTATAGCACCCAAGAGGGGTGTGTGTGTGTGTGTGGGTGGGGGTGTGGTGAATTGGGTGTTAAAAATAAATTTCAAAAATTTTATTTTATCTTTTATAGAAGACTTAAATATTTAAAAATAATGCTTTTGTGAAATAAAATAATAAAAAATTAATAGCAGAAAAGTAAAGTACTAAAAAATAAAGAAAGAAAATACAAAGATTTTTACGTGATTTGGTAAATCCTCAAAAACTAGAATCTAGCAACTCTGGCTAAAAATTTACTAAAATAAAATTAAGATTACAACAAATCTCTCCTACTCTCCTTCACGGGCAAGTACAACCTAACATGTACTCTTCTTAACGGGTAAGTACAACTCAACACGTGCTTTCTTTAACGGGCAAGTACAATCCAACAAGAAATCAAGACAAGATAAAGAGAAAGATACAAGTCCAACTCTCAATTTTAAAATGTTTTTGCACTCACAACTCAATCTATACTAATATTAAAGTAATTGAATATTAATGAAAAAAAGAGAGCTCACTTTAATTTTAAATTGATATTGAAATAAGATTTTCAATCAAGTATTTAATGCAAGTAACTTAATGTTGCTTTGAACAATCTTTAAAATGATTGAAATGATTTTCTTGTATGACTTTGAAATACAAACTAAAATGCAATCACAAACACTTTGAATTCTTTTTCATACAAGCTAACTTTTATTCAAATGATAAGTGTATTTGCAATTGGAATAACTAAATAATCACTTAAATGAAGGTTTGAATGATACCATAAGAAAGCTATCACATATCTATATATAAATCAATTGAAGACAAGTAATCAACAAATACAAAATAATTTATGCAAGAGATGAAGTGGTCAACCAAATAGAAAATTAAATGAGATAAGATATTAAGCACAATCAAATTTAACCAACCTATATGAGCCTTTAGGCCAAAGTGATAAATAATGGATATTCAAATGATTAAGCACTAGAAAATTTAAAAAAAAAACTTCTGAAAGAAACTTCAGCCAAACAAGAAACAAAAGGATTATCAAATGATTAAGCACAAAATAAATTGATCTTCTTATATTAGCTTTAGGCCAAACTAGAAATCAAAGATTATCAAGTAGTTAAGTCCAAAACAAATTTATCTTTTTTGTGTTTGTTCTTGGCCAAACAAGAGCTAAAGGTTATGAAGAGCAATAACCTTGTAAACTTCAAAGCCAAGAAGAAATAACAGAAGTATAAGAACTTAGCACCACAGAAATTAAAGACCAATGCTATGATGCTTTCGACCAAGGAGGAAACACACCAAACCTTCACTTTCTCCAATCACTATTTAAGCCAACTAAATGTCCAAGGGAAAGAGAAAATGATGAGGAATGCTTGCACTTGAATCACCAAAAATCTCCAAGTATTTGCTTTTGCAAGGATCTGCCAAGGTGGAGAAGATGAGCAAGAGAGAATATTAGCTTTGTGGAACCTTTTTCAAGTTGAAGCAAGGCTCATAAATAAAGGAGCGAGGTGTCTAGGGTGTGCCAAAGATGATCCAATGAGAGGGAAATTGATTAGGCATCAATTTGAATTTCAAATTCAAAGAATGAAGGATCAGCCAAGGAGATCTTCAATAGAATCCTTTACAAATTTGTTTCAAGCCAATATGGAATATTTGTTATGTGATTCACAGCTAAAGAGAGAGGGGATTCTATAGGAAATTCAGCCAATGAGGTTTTAATATGAAGGGGAATTTTAATAAAATAAATCCATAACAAGAAAAATCCTCACATTGATTCATGAATCAATTTAGATCAAGGTTGATTATATTCTATACTTATTAAATGTTTAAATAATATATACATTTATTAAATTTAAAACAAAGTGGTTGGCCCCCTTAAACTTTTCTAAAATAGATCAAATTAAAAAAAGAATTATTTTGAAAAAGATGGCTGATTTGAATTTAAATTTAAAATAACTTGTAATAGATTAATTTGACTCTAAATAATCATAATTAATCATGCTTGGGACATTCAACATATTCCATAAGAAATAAAATTGATTTGATTTAGTAAGTATATGTCATGCATAAAGAAGTTTGAATTAAAGAATAATTCAAAATAATTCAAATTCAGAAATTCAAATAAATAAAAATTTTAAAATATGAAAAATGAAGGAATATAATATAGAAATGTTTTGAATGAACTTCACACATTTTATTACATAAAATGCATTAAAACATTCAACCAAAATAATGTTAATATGAAAATATTAATAAGAGAGAGAGAGGAAAGAATAATATGAGAGAGAATAAGAGAAAAAAAAAGATAATTCAATTTTCATGCACTAAAAATATGAATAAAAATTATGAATGACATGAAAATGATTTAATAAAGTTTAAACATAATTTATCTTGCTTGACCACATATTTAATGGAACTTATTTCTTGCATTTAGTTTATACTATACAAAATGAATAATTTAATGAATAATTGTAATATAGGAAAATATAAATAATTTTAGAAGGGTGAATTTAAAAATGAATGAATCATTTATTTTATTTTAGTAAACTTTTTTATTTTCCTTAATATAATAATTCTTAGAAAAATTTTCACCCGATCAATATCTAATAATTTTAACATTCTGATATAACTGAAGAATCAGGAGTTGAAGAATTTTTTCTGCACACTGAATTTAACTTGATTAGTAGCGTTAGCAGCTTCTTTCCCCGATAGACAGCTAACTCTCAGTACGGGTTTAGCTTATGTTGTTTTTGGAAGTAACTTATGTTTGTTATCATTAAAATTTTTATTTTTTGGAAAATATTTCCTAATCTCAATAAATTTAATGCTTTTCTAGATAGCAATTGCGTGGCACACTTTGTTACCATTAAGCTATCTTTCATAATTTAGCTTAGTTAAGCACTCCTAATTATTATAATTAAATTTAATTTGCTCACTTAACAAAGGAAGTCATGTTCATGAGAAATATAGAACCAAAAGTCAACATGCATATAGATCGAATACAAGTTTTTATCAAAGCACATAAAAAAATTTTAGTGGATTGACGAGTTGTCCTAGTTCTTCGAAAAGCTCAAGTGGATTAATTGAAAAAATTAAGCTAATTAGGTGTTAATAACATAAACAAATATGAAATATAAAAATAGAAGAATAAATAAGGATAGAATGGAGAGTTTAATGGTGTTAATAACATTTAATACAATGAAAAATATGCTTATGAAAAAAGCTAAATTAACTTTAATCCACTGTGTTTAATCTCTAATTATCTAAATATTTATTTTATTTAGTTTATTTAGTTTATTTATTTTAGGTTCATTTAATTTAGCTTAGTTTTTTTATTTTAATTTATTTTTTAAGTTTGGGATTAGGTTTAGGTTTATTTTTTAGTTTAGTTTTTTATATTTTATTTTTTAGGTTTAGGTTTTATTTTTAGGTTAAGTTTTATGGTTTTATTTTATTTTTTTTTTTGGGTTTAGGTTTAGGTTTTATTTTTATTTTTAGGTTTATTTTTTTAGTTACATTTAGATTTAGATTTTATTTATTTTAGTTTAGATTATTTTAGTTTAGGTTTAGGTTTATTTTATTTTGTTTATTCTGGGTTTATGTATTTTTATTCATTTAAGGATTTGTTTTTATATTTTATTTATTTTTACATTTTATTTTAGATTTATATTTTAGGTTTAGATTTTATTTTAGGTTAAGGTCATTTAGTTTTTATTTAGTATTTTAGATTTATTTTATTTTATTTTTTTATTTAGTTTTATTCTATTTAGATTATTTTTAGGTTTATATTAATTTTTAGTTTAGTTTAGGTTTTTCGTTATTTCATTGTAGTTTAGTTTTTTTTTTTTTGTTTAGGTTTAGATTTTATGTTAGGTTTTTATTGTATTTAGGTTTAGGCTTTTTATTTTTTATTTTTTTAGATTTTATTTAGTTTAGGTTTAGATTTTTAGGTTTTTAGCGTTTAGGGATTAATGTTTAGGGTTTAAGATTTAGGGTTGTAGGTTTTAGAGTTTAGAATTTAGGGTTTAGGATTTTGTTTAGGGTTTAGGGTTTAGATTTAAGGTTGTAGGTTTAGTATTGTAGGTTTAGGGTTTATTTTAGGGTTTATGGTTTAGGCTTAAGGGTTTAGGATTAGTTTTATGATTTATGGTTTAGAGTTTAGGATTTAGGATTTAGGTTTTAGGGTTGTAGGTTTAGTATTGTAGGTTTAGGGTTTAGGGTTTTTTTTATGGTTTATGATTTGTGGTTTAGGGTTTAAGGCAGGTTGGTTTTAGATTTATGGTATCATTTGGGTTTAGCATTTTTTTAAATTAAGAAAACACTTAGGTTTTATTAGTTGGTTTATTTTTTATTTTATTTTGTTTAGTTTTTTTTCTTTTAGGTTTATATATTTTAGTTTATTTTTTAGGTATAGGTTTATTTTTTAATTGAGTTTTATTTTTATTTTATTTTTTATGTTCAAGTTTTTAGGTTTTTTGGGCTTGGGGTTTAGGGTTTAAGGTTTATGATTTATAGTTTATGGTTTAAGGTTTAGTGTTTAGTATTTTAGGGTTTTAGATTTTAGGGTTTAAGATTTAGAGTTATTGTTTTGAATTTAGTGTTTAGTGTTTAGTATCTAGGCTTTAGGGTTTAGGATTTTTAAGGTTTAGAGTTTAGTATTTAGAGTTTAGGATTTAGGATTTAAATCTGGGATTGACTATAATTTTGAGATAGGATTTATTAAATCCTTAAAAGGTGTTTGACAGGATTTAGCCACTAAACCTTGAGTAAATCCCTTACCAAACATCCGCTAAATCCTACATAATATTAAAATTGGTTTCTCCTCTATCGCCTGCAAACAGCAAAAATGGCAACTTTAAATTCAACAGAATTTTAAATACCGTTTCTCCTCTATTGTGCCAAACAACAAAAATGGCAACTTTAAATCCAATAGAATTTTAAATCCCGTTTCTCCTCTGTTATGCCAAACAACAAAAATGGCAACTTTAAAAATCCTACAAAATTTAAACCCTGTTACTCATCTGTGATTGCAAATAACAAAAATGGCAACTTTAGATCCTACAGAATTTTAAATCTCGTTACTCCTCTATTGCCAAGCAGCAAAAATGTCAATTTTAAATCTTACAGAATTTTAAATCCCGTTTCTCCTTTATCTTGCCAAACAGTAAATATGGCAACTTTAAATCCTACAGAATTTTAAATCCCGTTTTACTCGGAAGCTTGCAAAACAATAAAAACGATAATTTTAAATCCATCAGAATTCTAAATCTCGTTTGCTGGTGGACAGAATTTACACATAATGGGTGCAGGAGAAAAGACGAGGGTTACCACCTAGATCTGTGAAACCAGGTGTGCCGGTTGGGGCTGTGAAGTAGCAACGTCGCTTAATATGATTTTAGCGGTAAGATGTTATTTTTATTTATACTTGGATATTTTGATTGCTACTTTTATAAAAATTTAAAATTTAGATGCTAAATATGTAAATTCTCAACTTTTAAGTGTAAATCTCTCGTTATATTTTAAACTTCTTAGCAAATTATACATATATATATATATATATATATATATATATATATATATATATATATATATATATATATATATATATATATATATATATATAATACTGTCTGATATTTTTGTTTCTTTACAGAGCTTTCTTTGTTCATAAATGGCACTCTTTTAGGACAGCCTTGTCTGATAGATCCAACAGACAAGAGACGGTAGAAAAATAAGTGTGATGGATGAACTTATTCACTGGAGTACTCCATTTAGAAATGTTTATAATTGTGATTGTGACTTGCTACGAATTTTTTGTCTTTGCATTTAGGTCCCATTTGATTTCTTGAAGTTAGAAAATATGTTTTAAAAAATGATAAGTTAATTACATACTATTCACTTGGTTGGATATAATTAGAAATAAATATAAATTTTAAACTTCAAAAAAACTTTAATGGGTGTGATCCGGCACTAACAAATAAATAAATAAATAAATAAATATATATATATATATATATATATATATATATATATATATATATATATATATATATATATATATATATATATATATATATATAAAACCCTCATTTTTCGTTTCGAGCTTCAGACTTGCATTGGTGTTTTAAAAATTTTTTTTTTTTTGTAGCACTTCAATATAAAAAGATAAATATACGATAAACAATTATAACAAAGAGTTCTACTTATAATCTCTCTGAGTGCTTATGTTGAAATCGTTGTATAATTATCACGATTAAATGATCGTTTCAGTATCTACCGGTTGATTACACAAATGATTTTTTACAATCTTCATAGCAGAAAAAACTCGTTCAACTATTGTTATAGCAATTGGTAATATCAATGCACGCTTCACAGGTAAATAAGTCAATGGATAAATATCATCTTTTTGTCTCCATCATTTGGCTGCTCAATTTTTAACTAAGTATCTTGAATCTTATTAAAATTTTCAGTTGATTATCTAATCATAGATATATTTGAGATCATGGATAATTTAAATTTAGACCTTTCTATCAAGTTGAAAAGAAAGGAAAAAGGATTTATATGTATACATTGTTTATCATTAATCGATATAATTAAAGTTTATCATTTTTTATGATTTATTTGAGCATAGGGTGTGATTAGATGGATCGGTTTTTAATTTGCTAATCGTTGGTTTGAAATTCATAATCCAAAATCCAATCCATAAGATTTAATATAATCGAACCAATCCAATCCAAAAAAAAGTTCGATTTTGGTTGGTTTTAAAACCGAAAATAATTAAAATAAAACAAATATTATTTAATTAAAATGATATATTTAATATTTGAAATTAGTTTTATCTTTATGATTTATATATTTTTTGAAATAGAAATACTCATATTTTTTCAAAAAATTTATTTTTTTAAATTATGATTTGAAAGACTGTCACTTTGTATTTAATAAAAAATAAATATTAAAATTATTACTTAAAACTTAAAAGGCACTATTAATTTAACTCACACACGTAAAATGTAATAAAATATATTTCTTAAAAAAGCTTCTTCTTCAAATATCTTTTCTTTATTTTTAATAAAATAACACAATTTTCAATAAACCAATAAAATTTATATGCTAAAAAAAGAAAATTTTCAATTGCAATATTAGTATATTACAAACATTCATAAACATTCCACATTTAAAAGAATTATAATTACATATCACAATAAACATTCATAAACATAAAACATTCATAAACATTTCTAATTTCTAATAGACTAATTCTCTTCACATTTACAAAGGAAGCATGATCAATTATTGTTTGCATTCGATGAAAGAGTTTCATTTTAACCTTTCTTTTTTCTTTAAAATGATAATCTACAAAACGTCAGAAGAGTTTGTTTTAAAGGAATAAGATGGAAATCCTATTAGCATTCTCATGAACACAAAATATCACAAGATATCAATTGAATTATATTCCCCATATATTCATAAAACAATGCAACAGTAGGATCATATTTGTGATCTATTAGCATCGAATGTTAACTTATGAGATCACAACAAAACCTATAATATTGACCAATCTTTCTTGAGATATGATACCATTAAAATCGAGATAGAACTTTGGTGAAAAAGAGCACATTTTGAGTTATGACATCTTAAATCAAAAGTAAGTCAGATAAAACAAGCGAGCACAGAGAGATAGTCAAAGTGAATATCTTCTAAAAAAAAAGAAAAAAAAAAAGAAAAGCGAAATTAAAACTTTAAAGACATGATACAGTTCTTGGTTTGGCTCTCTTCAATTTTGACATCATCACAATACATAAAATCATTTCATGAGGAATTGGTTCGTAAATTAGTGGTTTGAGAGCTATACTTACTGGATGGATTTGTCATGAAAAACAATACTCATGACATAGTAAGCACGATCATGTAAAGCAGAATGGCTCAGTCAAAAATTACTTCTCCGAAATAGTTTTAATCATTTAGACATTTATAAAATTCAAAAGAAAATAAAAGCTCTTCGGTCAAAAAAATTACTAAGAGCAACAGAATATGTGAGCATCAAACTCATTAGAGGTTACAATCACATACAATGCTATAAATGAATATAACATCAAGCCATCATTGCCAAAATAACAAAAGCATGAATTATATTTATGAGAAGATAAAGTGATATATTGTACCACAACCAATTTATTGAGCAATCTCAGTACCATTGCATATTATAGTCTCCTTCTAAACATGTACCCTTCCAATTGTTATATAGAAGAGATATCCGAAAAAGAATTACTTAATCTACTTGAAAGCCAATCTTGATTAACAATGATAAATATTATATATATATATATATATATATATATATATATATATATATATATATATACTATATATATATATATATATATATATATATATATATATATATAAACCCACACTGCGACCCAAAGATCAAGTGTAAACCCATCAACACAAGACTACTTTAATGCCATAAAATTAAGGTCCATATATGTGATTAAGTAAGGTAATCATTTCAATATTCATAAATTGTTTAAACCAAATATCACGCATTCCCTCTAGTATGTTCCAAATAGAAAAGTGATAACATAAAAACATCAAAATATAAAGAAAAGATAAACAAATGGCAAATAAGATTGAATAAGGTGATCAAGTCTTTTAATTTAATCTATAGGAATTAGGAAAGACAACACTATGACAATCCGACATTTAAAATAACCATCAAAGGAGAGAGGGCATCCCAAACAAACTTGCTTAAACCCAATAGAGAGAGCCAGAAACCATCAAAGGTTTGAGTGTAACAAATTTTAAATTGTTCAGTGACGACAACTAAACCAATTTATCAAAAGTAACCATGCAAAGTCACAACTCACAACACCCAAATGCCAACACCCACATAAACCAATACCAACATACACCATCAAGCGATCAAAAGTGGAATAAAGCAGTTAGCGTTAACATAGAATTAGGAAATAGCGGAACACAATAAGCCCAAAATAAAATAACCATCAAAGGAAGAGAACCAAACAAAAAACAATATAAAATAAGAATGTTCATGACATGTATAATATAAGTAAGTTGTCACCAATCCATATCAGAGTGCCAATAACCAAAACAAGGAAAAGGAAAACAACCAAACAAAATTGAAAAAGAACAGAAATAGCCGCTAACTTGTATGAGTATATCAGTATCAGATGTATCATTTCAATTCTTACCAAAAGTTTGGATCATCTATAACCTTTGATAGATCTGAAAGAAAAGAATTAAAGCATAATATAGTATGGTAGTGATGTATGGCAAAAAAAAGTATTGTAAGTAATTGGAAAAGTCTAAAAGATACAACAAATACAATATCAAATTTATCAATGTAATGTTCTCCTCAACATTGGCTCATTTGTCCACTTTGCTCTCATCCAATCTTGGGCACAAATAAGAGCTTGCACTATTTTAGGAGATAAAGAGCTCTAAAATTATCTGAACACGTACTAAAGTAGACTGAAGCTACGGTTGATATAGAACGACCAAAATATCTCTAGCCATTTGAGATAAAATGGGAAACCTTGGAGCATTAACCTTCCACCATGTTAAAATATTAAAGTCATCTTGCATAATTTGAGTCTTGACCAAGTATTTTATCTGTTTTACTCTCAAGATCATCTCTCCCATAATTATGCCTCTTAAACTTCTCAACCATCATGTACTTTCTCCCCATCCCTTGGATCATGATGGCTTAATTGGCTTTCAACAATAGTATGTCTTATCTCGTGAGCAATTTCTTCTCTATTCCGTTAACTAACTTCATCTTATAATCATAGAACATATCGGCTAGACCTTATTGCTCGTGCCAAATTAGCCCCTCCAAGTGGATACATATCAACTACAACAAATTCAATATATCTAAGTTTGAACCTAGGATCAAGTACAACGCAAGATAAATATTCATATTCATTTTATCAACACAATACTTATCAAACTTTGCTTTCATTTTCTTTGCCATGGTAGTAACTTCAATATCATTATGTGATTCCCAACTTTGAAGCACACATTGGACCTCACAATCTCATGAAAGAAAGTGTTTGAAGTAACATATAATGAACCGAAATGCGAGTAAGCTCATAAAATCTTTCTAAGAATGTTACAAGCCTTCTTGCATTCTCCCAATCACCATCACATGGAACTCCATCTCCACCATCCACTTCCTTCTCCAACTCTATTCTAAATTGAGGATCAACCTCTTCATATCTCTCAAAAGCTTTTTGGAACTGAATCGCATTTAACATCGATATGTGGAATTCCACCTTGTAGGTACATCCAAACACAACAAGCTTTTGCTTTGTATTTTTCAATTTCAATGCATTCTTTGAATTTTTTAAGTCTTGATGGAGCCTAATGTACCTCCTTCTTGCTTACGATTATCACCTACCTCCTTAATTCCATCTTGAACAATAAGATTTATAATATGCAACACATCTCATGTGTAAGAACTTACAATCAAGAACACTTCCCCTCGTTTAGAAAATTTTTCAAATGATTGATAATACCATTATTGGAGCTAGCATTATCAATTTGTTATAAATCGCATTAATACCCCAATCAATCAAACATCTCTCTACCTCCTGTCCAACAATCTCCCCTCTATGACTATATATGGGACACAAATTAATGACTCTCTTATTTAACTTCCAATCTTCATCAATATAGTGCACGGTTAGACACATGTAATTAATTCTGAATTGATGTCCATGTGTGGTTGTCAAAAACCCAGTAGTTGAATCTCGTAATATTTTTTCAAAGCATTCTTCTTCTAAGTAAAATTGAAAGCGATCACAGTGAGTGTCCAACGGAAGGTATTTTAAACATTGGGCAACATTGAGTCATAAAATATTTAAACCCATATCCTTCAACATGTTTGAATGGTAATTCATCCATAATAACCATGGCTAAAGCTTTTCTAACGACTTCTTGATCAAACTTCCAAGCTTTGAGACTTCCGATTACTTGTTCACCTTTGTCACTAGGTTGCAATACTAGTAGAGTTTGATTTTTTTCCATGTTATGAGGATTCTTCTGACATACAGATAAATGTGTCCGTAAAGTTGTAGTACCATTAAGCTTTGTATCACTATGATAAGTCTTCCCACAATAGTTACATTTACTCATCTTTTCTCCAATGGAACTATTAAATTTAGTAAAGTGATCCCCGGACATTTGATCGTTGGTTTTCTTTCTTGTTATTTTCAAAAGATGACTTGCTACTTGAAGCACTTGCAATACAATGGATATTATCTTGATTGATAGGTGTTTGATTTTGGGAAGAACCATCATGCTAGAACTCTCTCCACAATGAGACATCTAATCAAAGTGTAAAGAGATCAAGTAAGAATAAGCCAAATGGAAGGATAAATAAGACTAAAATATGACTACACCTTATAATCGTAATAACAAAATAATGTAAGAAATTTAAAAAAAAGACTATCAAATAATTATTATTATGTTAACATCTTCCTTGTTGCATAAGTTACATTAAGTGTAATTTTGTAAAAGGAAATGACATCATCCAAATTACCATAATTGCAGTCTATCAGAGAAATGATGAATACAATATATTAGAAGAAATGTAAAGGGATGCTCCCCACACGACAATAATTTAATAAAGACAATCAGATAACACCTAGAAGCGACTTGCTTGTAAAACTCAATAGTCCATTCATGTGATTCAAGCAAGGTATAGACAAAAGAGGAGTCCTTGACTCCTTATTAAGTAACATAGGTTAAAATAAAAGAAAATGCATAATCTGATGATCTCACATAATTAACACAAGAGGATAAAATAAGCAAGATCACTGCTATATATTAATAGCAAAATAATCGAGAAAAAGTAATGTCCATTAAAGTATGTCCAAAGAAAGAAAATATGTAAGTTTAAGTTGGCCATAAACCACCCATTCAAAATAAATAATGCATAAGTTAATTCGGATAGAATTTGAGTGTGGCGACTACTGAACGATGGAAAAAAAGCGGTAGAGCGGGATGTTACATTCAAGCATAAAAGCAGAAAGGCAAAAAAGCGACCAACAACCACAGACAACTTGGACAAGGATAATCATTTCAACTCCTAAACAATTCCAACTCCAAGCAACTATCAAGTCTCCAAACTTCCAAAGCAAGCCCAAAGACAACAAACAAGTAAGCAGAATAAAAGAATCCATGAATATCGAGACAAAACATTTGCATTCTTTGAATTTGAGAAGAAGAGAACGGCTAGCGGCCCTAGCGATTCTTGAAAGCGACGAGGAGATTGAGAAGGGAAGAGTCGAGAAAGCATGAGAGACGAGCATAAAATCCACAGTTGATAGCCTAAGGCTATAACGAATACTCAACGATTCGATCTTCTGAACAAAAGTCGAAGAGCGAAAAGTCGAAGAATTAGAAAGTAGCGTGCGGTAGAGATAAGACCACGGCCTTTCACGGCCGCGTGGAAGGAGAATCTGGCGAATGCCTATCCGAAAAGGATTGGAGATTGCCATTTGCGATTGAATTGAATGGGATTGCCCTTTGCCTCCCTAGGTTAGACTATTGGGATGAGATGGCCGCATACGAACACGAGCCGGCCATTATCGGTTCGTTACGGTTCGTTAGTTTATTCGGATTTTGGTTTTAATATTACAAATTTTAAATCCAATCCATAATCCAAAACCGAAATTAGCTAAAATTAAATCCATAATCCAAAATAAAAAATAAAAGATCCAATTAAAAAAATTAGGTTCGGTTTAAATGGATTTTAATTTTCGAATTATACACCCTATTTGAGCATATCATCTTGACCTACCACATTACAAATATCTCAGTCATTTTTGGAATAACTATATCATTTTTACATGGAATAAGTTAACATCTTCAATTAAAATTGTCAATCCATCATCTCTCATATTTTGAAAGCTTTAACCAAACTCATTACATTTATAATATCTTGATCCTTCTTTCATAATGCTCGAGAAAGTTCATTTGTGATGCCCAATATAATTTTTACCAAATGTAAGCAAAATATAAAATCAAAACACAATAGGATCTAATAAAGCATATGTCACCTCTTTGTTCATTGTTGGACCATCTTATATAATTAGCTCAATAATCTCAATAACATAATCATAAAAATAAATCATTGCATTTAAATATCATAAACTTTACAAACATAACAACACATAATAAATATACAAAACTATTAAATTAATCAATTGCTAATATAATGATTGATTCTTATGATCAAACAATCATTTAACAAAATTCTGATAATAATTAGATTCATCATACATATATACACACACCTTAAATTTATTTAAAAACTTAAACTCATTTTTTTATAATAAAATTATAATATTTTATTGAAAGAAAAAAAAATGCAAATTACAATTATAATTTAATTTTAATTTAATTTTAATTTTAATCATATAATTTAAGAATGCCTTTACTCTTTTTCTAACTCCCATTCTAATTTTTGCAAAGAAAAATTGTAATCTCTAACTAACCTTTTAAAGGTGGACCACTTTTCTTGGCATGCAATAACTCAATTATTACCAAACAAGCATATGAATTGAATGATCAAAACTGAAGTCGACATCCAAATTTCATTTTAATGGAAACTTTGCTTATGGCTCGACTTCAGCTACTTTTTGTATACTTATTTTAAATAAACTTTAGATAGAAATGTTCAGAAATTATATTCAAATAAAATGTCTTTGTTGAAGATTTACATACATAGTACATAATTCTTATTGAATTTACATATCAAATATCTAAATTTGATATATATATATATATATATATATATATATATATATATATATATATTAAAGATGCATTTCACTTTAAAAAATAAATGATGGTATTATTTTGATGTAATATTAAAAATTTAAATATTATTTATTAAAATATTAAAATTTAGATATTAAATTTGTAAATATATAAGAACTATGTGCTATTTATATAATTATCTCTTTTATTTAATATTATATATTTCCAATTTATAAAAGGTAAAATTATTCAACTAAAAAAAAAATGTGGTTCAAATATCATATCACAAAATAAATTATATCATTTAAGAATGCTTACACTTTACTTCACTAACTCCCGTTCTAATTTTTGAAAAGAAAATTTATAATTTCTCTAACCTTTTAAAGGTGGATCGCTTTCTTGTCATGCAATAAATCAATTATTACCAAACAAACATATGAACTGAATTGTCAAGAATTGAGCTCTTCCAACATAAATAGAACATCTAAAATTCATTTCAATGGAAGCTTCTCTCATGACTCGGTTTCAGCTACTTTTTATTTACTTATTTAAAATAAACTTAAGATAGAAATGTTCAGAAATTAGATTCAAAACAAAATACCTTTTTTAATGTTACTTTTTATTCATGAATATATTTTTAGTTACTTTTATTTACTTTTTATACGGTTTCAGTTACTTTTTATTTATAAATATATTTTTATTCATGAAAAAAATGTATTTAACTTTAAGAAGTGAATAATGATATTATTTTAATATAATATTTTAAAATTAAATATTATTTATAAAAAAAAATTAAAATATATATATTGGATATGTAAAAATATTATAATTATGTGTTATTAACACCGTTTTATTTAATACTATGTTTCCAATGCGTGCATCTGCTCCTACAGAGACGTTTCTATTCTCGGGATCCAGATCGGCTTTACAAATTTACATCATTGCCACTTAAAATATGGTTCTAAACTACCCTCCCAACTAGACGCTATTAAACGCAGACAAGGGGCTTTTCTCAATTTCCACTTCATTCATTAAATTCACCCAACGGTTTCCTACTCCCACCGATCAGTCCACCTCTTTATGACTGCCATGTAATTCCCAACTAATCTCAGAGGCATTTCCGTAACTAAATCTCTCTCTCCGTCGCTATATGTATGCCCCTCCCCGCGTCTTCTTCTCACCGTCCTGCGAAGCACCATTACCGCAAAAGAAGCTTTCCCCAATTTAAAATCCGAAACCCTAAACCAATGGCGACACAGCAAACGATCGATGCCCACCGAGAAGGCGCCGAAATCTTCCACGGAGGAGAGATCTGCAAGATGAAATCGATGGAACTCCTCGAAAAGGTCCACCTTCCTCGCGGCCTCCTCCCTCTGAACGATCTCGAGGAGGTAGGATACAACCGCGAAACGGGCTTCGTCTGGCTCAAGCAGAAGAAGCGCACCGATCACTCCTTCAAGAAGATTGGGCGGCTTGTCTCGTACGCCCCGGACGTCACGGCGTTCGTTGAGGACCGGCGGATGAAGAAGATGACCGGGGTGAAGAGTAAGGAATTACTGATCTGGGTTACTCTCTGTGATATGTATATTGATGATCCGGCTTCGGGGAAGATCACCTTCAAGACTCCGACAGGGCTTTATCGCTCTTTTCCTGTTTCGGCGTTTGAACCTGAGGAGGAAGAAAAGGAGCAGAAAAATTAATGAAGAATTGAAAGTTTGGTAAGGGGGTGTCTACTGCTACTATACCTTCTCTTCTGATATTTAGTTATGAATTAAGTCGAATGGTGTTATGTTAAGAGGAAAAAGGAGCAGATGATGACACTATATTTCATATTGTGGTAAATGATGCTATTATATTTAATAAAACATCGACGAAATTTGATGATGTTGATTTGTTTGGAACAAATAATAGTTCTTGGTAGTTAGTTCTTCTTTTGGTTTTGTTTGTCTTTTGTTTACTTTTAAATTTAATTCAGTTTTCTTCTCTGAGAGCATCTCTGCTCCATGGCTTCTTGCCGAACTATTTTAGCCGGTAGAAACATTAGGAGCCGTTACGAGTCTCACGTCCTCATGTCGACCATGGTCGGATGAAGAAGATTAGCTTAGATAAAAGAGAAAGGAACTACTGATCTTGGATTACACTCTTTATTATACATTTTCATGATCCAGCTTCCAGGAAGATCACCATTAGCTCCCGTGGAAAGGTCACAGTTGCAAATCCTCCTACAGTGGAGTGGAGGGTTAACTGTAACATTCGTTAATTGTCTATTGCGTAATTTTCCGGCTGCGATTGAATTTTTTTTTTTGAAGGGTATCCACCCAACCCAGGATGTTATTATAATTTTTTTATAATCACATTCATCACCATGCGATTGATATGAAAGACCTCCGTCGCGGAGGAATCGAACGCGGTTTCCACCATACCTAAGAGACGGTGGGTGGTTGCGATTGATTAAATTGTTTAACTAACATCTAGGTATAAATATAGTGGGTCCAATCAATCCTTCTACTTTTAAGGGTCATTAGTTCATTTTAGTTGCTACCGTCAACTTTTTTCAAGTGGGCGAAGACAATCTCGTTTAGAGAGGTCATGGCTAGCATGTGCTCGCAATCAAACCCAACCGCTGAAATTGATGGGGAAGTTTAACGCTTGATTTTAAATCGTGGCATGAGATTTAGCATATCCCAGATTAATTAATTCGTTTTGAACAGCTGTGATTGAATTCAGGGGTTATAAGTCGAATTTACTAACTTCTGCAAGTTTAGTTTAAATTCTGGGCGGTGTTAAATCCTTTTAAACAATAACTACGAAATATGTCAAATTATTTAGCCTTTTGGGATTTAGATTTTAAATGAATATGAGATTTAGTCAAGCATTTAATTGGATGTTGAGATTAAGGTTATAAATGAACTGAGCGTCCAATAAATTGCTCATCATTGGGCTTGATTAGAACCCGTTAATGATTGTTTTACTATTGAGTTTGAATATTTTTATAAATACTTATTAGCTAAATGAATAAGCTTTGATGGCTTATAGTTTAATTAATTTAAGTTCATGAACAATGTCATTTATATCTTGTGAACAACTTTGTTGAGAAAGCTCAATTAAAGTTTGATTATGATTTATTTATGAACAGTATCATTTAAAATTTTATTTTTTAAGCTCAATAAATTTTATTTGATGTAATTTATATTTTCTAATAAGTTGCACGTGAATAAGTTCGATTAAAGCTTGATTAAAGCTCATTTAATTTCTTAAATGGTCATTAAAAAGCTCGTGTGAATCTTAATATGAATCAAGCTCGATTTAAGCTTTAGCTGAGCTCAATTAAGATTCTTGTAAATGAGCTTAGGCTCAAACATAATCTTGAGCTAGAACAAGGACCTACTCGGTTTTGCTTGATTCATTTGCAACCCGTTAATATATTTGATTTGTTTACTTTTGTAGGTTGAGTTTAGATTGACTTGCTAATTTGAAATTAAATCAATTTTTAGCTTTCAATTAGAAATTAACATGATTTTGACTCATTAATTCGAATTTGACTCGATTTTGACTTGTAAACTTGAATTTGATCTGAAATGTCTAAATGGGTCAATCAAGTCAGATTTGAATTATTTAAGTTCGTGTCGAGTCGGATTTGAGTTAAGATTTTCAACTCAAATAATATTCCGCTAGGGTTCGAGTCAAGCAATTTTAAGATTCGAACTCAACTTGTGAACTGGAACCAACACCACTAGTTAAGATATGATGCTGTAATTATTATATTATTATTATTATTAATATAAATAAATATAGAGAGTTCTAGAACAGAAAAGAGTTAATATTGGTTATATTGAAGTCATTAAGGATATGTATCAGACTGTTACTTGTGTCCAAAACACAGGAGGATTGAAAATATTTTCCTATTTTGGTTGGATTACATCAAGGATCAACATTAAGCCCTTATCTTTTTACTTTAGTTATGGATGTTCTTACGAGGCATTTACAAGAAGATGTACCTTGGTGTATGCTTTTTTGCTAATGACCTTCGATAAAGGAGAGGAGTCCAGAAACTTGATTATGGTCAACTTTAGAGTCTAAAGGTTTTCGTTTAAGTAGATCTAAAAGCTGAATATATGGGTGTAATTTTAGTTGTAGAAGTTTTAGTGATAGTGTTGTGGCTTTAGGTGATCAAGTCATTAATAAGAAGCGGCGGTGTTGAGATTTAGGCTATTGTCCAAAATGATGGTGAAATAGATGGAGATGTTATTAGTAGAATTCAAGTTGGATGGTTGAAGTGGAGGAATGGCTATTATGTGATAGAAAAGTTCAAACTTAAGGAAAATTTTATAAGATGGTGGTAAGACACGCAATGATGAGAATGTTGGCCAATAAAAGCATAAGACTAAGTTAAGTGTTAGAGATGAGGATGCTTAGGTGGATGAGTGGCTTTACTCTTAAAGATAGAATGCAAAATGAGTATGTTAGGAAAAAGTTGGAGTAGCTCAGGTGGTAGATAAGATTAGGGAGAGTCGCCGGTTTGGCCACATAAAGCGTCGAGATCAGATGAGATTAGGAGTAGATGCATTAGATTTGCCTTATGTTAAGAAAGGTAGAACTAAAAGACTTGGTTAAGATGTATAAATAATGATCTTAGTATCTTGAATTAGATGAGAATTTGACTCATAATAGGACCTGATGGAGGCAGAAGGATTCATGTAGCACACTAGTGGGATTAAGGCTTATTGTATTTTTGTTGTTGTTGATAAATAAATCTATAAACTTTGAGTCTTAACAAATAATGGAGAATATCTAGTCACATTTGATTTTAAGTTGCAAATATGAGATATGGAATAACTTTCTCATCAACTTTGATAATGGTCAAAATAACATGCAACTTTGATAATAGTCAAAATAACATGCAATCTTCACACATTTCTATATCTATTCAATATTTATTAATATTATATCTCCTAAAAGAAGTTTATATAATTTCTATAGTGTCTATGCATTGTATAAAGAAATGATTGTATGGTGTTGAAGAACACCTCTCATTCCTCTCGTTCATTAAGCTTTGTGTAGTGGTGAAGGTGGATGAGATGGTCAATTGAGTGATTATATTTTTTGTAGTTTAGGTAGTTTCATACAAATGGATTTTTATTGTTTTGTCAACAACAAGTATAGAAGAAATAAAACCAAAAATTGGATGCTGAAAGAAGAATTTTAGCAACTATCTAATGAGGTGATTTAGAGAGAGAATAAGAGGGATGGTGAGAAAGATAGATGGAGAGAGAGAGAGAGAGAGTGAAAATATTAATAAGATAAGCTTAAATATATTTGAGTATACGGTGTTTTAAAATGTAGCCATAGGAACACCATGCAAATTTTAAAGGATCTTATTGAAATAATTAAGTGTGGCATCAAAGAATTAAAATACTACCTCAATATGTAGAGATATTACTCCGTGATGAACTTAATTATCTAATAAAGACTCATAAGGCTAATGGATCTACATGTGCTAGAGATCTTTCCATTATCTTATATGGATGAAGTAAGATAATGTTTATTTTAAATTGAGTTATAAGTTCCCTATAGGGGCAAGCTCATGCAATTAATTACATCTTAGAAGACGAAATCTCCTAAGAAAACTCTCGCTTAAAGTAGTCAATCATCATCTTTATGAATTTCAATGATTATTATCAAAGGATTGCTTAGTTTGGAGAATCAAGTGAAAAAACTCAAATAAGAACATTTTTTGTTAGAAGCCAAAGGGAATAAATAGAGAGCGTTTGGATACAAGAAAGCCTAGTATATGTTCTAGTCTGTCATATAGTTAGGCATTATATAATTGAAGGGATATTTATTATGTTTGAGTTGACAATTTATAAGAATGCTAGGACTTATATCCAAACAATACAAGATTGTAAAACTCTAAGAGAAAATGACTTATACCTATAGCAAATGAGAAATAGGTGCATCAGGTCCTAAAATTAGAGTGCTTTCAGCACAAACTAGAAGCTTGACTTATTGTTACTCTGAGAAGTGGGATGTATTGGCACCCTCTTACCTGGAAATGTGAACATATCAAGACTCTTTTGGATTTACAACCGTTTGGAGGGCTAACTAACACTATCTATACTTTAAATACATGTGGACAAGTCTCATGTAAGTGTAAGATGATTAGGTTGTTATTTATTAGGAAAGAAACTTAAGATCTAAACTTAGTTCAAGGATTGTAAGATCATAATTGGTATGATAATATTTCTAACTAATGCAATAAAAATTTAGCTTTTAAGTATTTTTAGACACAAAATTTATTTAAAGGACTTAGGTATGCAATTATGTCTACGATGAGATGTAGTTAGAAAGAAGTTATAGGCTAAATCTAAAGAGAAGTCAAACTTCTCCTAGAAAGGTGGTCATCCTCATAAGTCAGATGCATTCTTATGTGCAATGGGATAAGGGCCTAATTTAAGGAGGAATGAAAAAAAATATGCTATTATGATTTACAAATTCTAAGAGATTTCTAATTGCTTTTAGTATTTATACCTAAATCTTTAAGAGAGTGGAGTTATGAGTTATATTAATTTAATTTGAGTTGATTAATTAATATTGGGTTAAATTTTAATTTTATCCTAAACACTTATCATACAAACTAGTCATTCATAATATTAAAACAAAATCACAAAAAAAAAAAAAACCTATGAAAAGTATGTTATTCTATTGTGCATCCAAAATAAATACACAAAAAATATCAGATTAATTAAAGAGAAAAGCTAGTGTGATCAGAATCTGCTATACACCACAAAAGAATGAAAATGAAAAGCCAAATTCTGCCCTTATCCTGACCTAAGCTAAACATTACATAAAATAAAGCAAATGGGGGTCTTAATATCTTCAACTTCAAATGTTAGGAACTCTAAGTTTCATAAGGCCTCCTAAGTCAAAGCCTTTTAGCCCCTGCTTATCTTATATCTCATGGCTCTAATCCTAATCCTATTAAAAATTACATTTGAAAAACAAAAGTAAAATCATAACTACACTGGAAAACATAGGTTAGCTTGAACACACAAACACACTAAAGCAATTATATTCTATACAGTGGAACTTAACACTAGCTAGTGTCCAAGTCTACCTATCCCAATGGATTATGCTCGGGGATATATAGCACCTCCAAGCAAAATTCATTAATTTTAAACTTATTATGACATCTCATTTTATTAAGCACAACCCTTTATACAAAATAATGTTAGCATAATATCATCTTAACGTATAGTCTACGAGCATATAACCTAAAATTCAATTTAAATCATTACATCACAAATTTTAAAATTAATCCACAACAAAGCGCAATCCTAACTTAAAACTAGTATCTATAATCTATCAATCTAAAGTGTGTGTTGAGGCTTGTATGGTATGACAAAGCTGAATTTTAATATCGAAGTTGTATTATGTAATCAAAGATTTAATTTATTAGCAAAGATGATCATGATTTACAAGTTTGTCTTAATGTATTAAAGAACATGAAAAGTTATAGGTTACATTTGGGTGTAACCCATTTCTTTTCAACAACCTAATCCTTTAGATCTAAAGAGATGAATTTTTTAAATTTTAATTATTTTAATAAAGTGTTAAGTTATGATGATTAAGTCTTAAGTTTGCATTAAATCTGAGATTACAATCATGCGAGAGACATCTTAGGATTAATGGACATAAGTTACAATTCTCTCTATGAAACATATCCAACTTTCCTCATCACTTTAATATCTTCTACTCAAAATACTTATTTTATTTTCATAATTAAGAAAACACTTTATTTTATTTAGATATCATTTAGGAATGTTTCACTCATTCATGCACATATGTATGTGTATCTGATCTTTTACATCGATTAAGAATTTAAATAAGTAATATATGTGTATATATATGGATATGTATGTATTTTGTAACAAATAAATTAATCATCTACATATACGAGTCTATATATGCATACACTAAGCATTTGCAAGTATGTGTCATTATTAAACTAGAAGGTCAAAGCATGACAAGCAGCTCTACGCCCTGGAGTGTCCAAACTACATACTTGCTAGGTCTGTGCACACACACACACACACACGAATGTATAAACATGTATGTAAATGAATGTGTTAATTTACGAATTTTCATAATCATAAGTTTGAAAAATGATTTAATCTACATAAAAATTTATCTTTGTGTTCTCTTAAATATGTGTCATTATTAAAGCAAAAGGTCAAGATATCAAGGCATCCTTCAAACCAGTAGCCCTACGATCTCAAGTGTTTAGAATATATGCTTTAGAGATGCATTGATGATACATATTGATATGACGTTGAAAATTTCACTAGTTGAAGCACGAATCTTGATGTCGAAAGCAATCTAATTTTGAGTTTAGACTAACCCAGATCAAGCACTTAAAATATAATTAAAAACTTTGGGATATCAGTTAGATCCCTAAATAGCTTTTAAATAAGGAATATTTATAGTTAAATCGAACGTCTTGATGAGCCGGATCTAACAAGCCTAAGATCTCCTAATTCTGACTTCATTTGAGTATTCAAATACTTAAAATACATCACATGATCAAAGGAATCATTTTGAGCCGTTCGATGAAGTGGTTTGGATTTTGTATTTATTTATAAACGACTTTGTAATCTATAAATAGCATTTCTTCTATGGGAGGCTTGCAGAGAGCTTTGAGACTCAAAGAATCTCAAAGCATAATCGAGACCCACTTCGCACCAACCACCTCGGTCACCACCCGCGACCCTTCACCGTCATCAGCCGACCATCGCGGCCATCCATTCCATTATCGGTCCGCCTGTCATACTACTCGCGGCCACCGCGCCGGTCATCTTCGCACTTTCGTCGTTGGTCACTCGGTTGACCATTCTTTGTCGCAGCCGTTAGCCATGCGCCGGTCCGCCCGCAGACCATCGTCGCCACCCCACCGGTCATCGTCGGCCGTCGACCGCTGCCATTCGGCTTCGGTCATCGTCATCGACCGCGTGTCGGTCACCCCGCCACCATTGTCCGGTCCATCGCGACCGCTGCGGCCATCGTCACCATCATTTTTGGTCATTGCCGACCTTCTTCTGGACCGTAGGTCATCGCGTCATGCGTATCAACCATCGATCATCACCCATTATTCGTCGGTCCTGCCGCCGACCACCATCGCTTTGTCCGCTTACCCACCCATTGTGCGACCCTTGACGGTCATCGCCATCGTCGATCGCGACCATCGACGCCGGTGTTCTTTGACTTCACAATTGTTATACATTATTGAAATTTGTTGTCGATTAGAATTCTTGTCGCTCTCTCACTCTGACTTTATAATCCCATTATTGGAAAAAGTCAAACTTTGTACTCCAAAGCAGATATATAGTGAAAAATTTTTATTAGGCTAGGCCTCGTAGTTTTTTTCCCTTCTTTCTGGGATTTTTTCGTGTAAAAATCCTGGAGTTTCTTGTTTTCTCTTCAAATATCTGTGTGTTGTTGGGTTTCTCAACAAGGTTAGTAAACTTTTATTTTACCGCAATTGATATTCTAGCGCATAGTTTTAATGCGTGGGAACATTCCCTTTTACATTTTATAATGGTTGATAATCGACTTTATGTTCGAGCGCACCACTATGGTGAAGAAAATCTTACTCTCGAGGAACACATAAGAAGAATAAAGATTCATCAAACTTCTATCCTTCAACTTTTGTTGAAAATTGGGCAACTCTTAATCTCAAAAGGTCATCCAAATCAATATTTTGGATATCAATTCGAGAAGCAAGTCAATAATACTCATTAAAGGTAAAGATCAAGGAGCAACTTTGGCTATAATCTCTAATGGATATTTTTTATTTGACCTCCTCTACACAGGTTAAATGTCACCAGTAATACTCTGACAAACAATCTCGGATAGGTCATAGCTTTTACCACTCCACAGTTAAAGTCATAACACTCGACAAATAAGATATGTCATAACTTTGTACTTACTCCACACAGGTTAACATCACCGAGTAATACTCTGACAGATAATCTCAGAAGAATCAAAATTTTTAACCTCTTCCATACAGGTTAACCTCATACCTTGATAAAACAATCTCGGATGAGAGTTAAAACTATTGACTTCTTCCACACACGTTAAATGTCATCGAGTAAAACTTTGACAAACGCTTGGGTAAAATCTGTCGATTGATTGACATCTGGTTAATGTCATGATTAATACTTTTGAAACAACGGATGGGTCAAAAATCCTTAGTGGATTAAATTCGACCCCTTCCATACATGTTAATGTCATCAAGTAATACTTTGACAAACAACCTCGGATGGGTCAAAAATTCTTTGTGGATTCAATTCGACCCCTCCCATATAGGTTAATATCATCAAGTAACACTTTGACAAACAACCTCTGATGGGTCAAAAATTCATGATTCAATTGACCTTTTCATAGGTTAACATAGTAACACTTTGAAAAACAACCTCAAATGGATCAAAAATACCTAGCGAATTCAATTCAACTTCTTCCATACAGGTTAATGTTATCAAGTAATACTTCGATAAATAACCTCGGATGGGTCAAAAATTCTCGGTTGATTATACCCTTCCATGCGGTTAATGTCATGGTAACACTTTGACAAACAATCTCGATGGGTTAAAATTCTTTGTGGATTCAATTCAATTCCATACATATTAATGTCATGAGTAACACTTTGACAATAACCGGATGGGTAAAAATATTGATTCTACCCATTCCATCCAAGTCAACGGCATCAAGTAAAATCATGAAAAATGACACTCTCAAATTATCTGCCAGAATTTTTGAGTTTGAGAATGATTCCTAATCAATGCTTCCCCACCACCTTGGTAGTTGTCAACTGTTGAACCATTTATTGGAGTTTCATGAAAATCAATTTTCTATGAACTACGGGCCTTGATCACATCCAAACCCGGTGTCCAACGAGATAGTTGATGCCTCTTTCGAGGAATAAGCTCGCATCTTTGTATGAACCACGCGCCTTGATCGCTCCTTCGGTCGGTCGGCGAGGTTGATGCCTCTCGAGGAAAACTAGAGCATCACCGTATGAACTACGGGGCTTGATCGCCTCCAAACCCGGTCGATCCAACAAGGATAGTTGATGCCTCTTTCGAGGGAAAACTGGAGTCTAGCGTATGAACTACGAGCCTTGATCGCCTCGAAACCTGGTCACGAGGGGCAGTTCTTTACTCTTTGAAAAGCTGGAGCCTCTGTATGAAGAGCGCGGTGCCTCACCCGTCGGTCAGCGAGGTTGATGCCTCTTTTGAGGGAAAATTGGAGCATCAGTATGAACTTCTGGCGATCGCCTCCAAACTTCGGTCGGTCGGCGAGGACAATTAACACCCTTTGAGAAAATGGAGCCTCGTATGAAATATGGGTCGTGATCAACAAGCAAATAACCTTCTTGTCGGAAGAATGTCAGAGCTTCACTAACAAAAAAAATATTTTTTTACCCTTAGTCTCAACTTCTACTAGATAATTTCATATCCAACGCAGAAGAACATCAAAGCATGTGGGAGAAAACAGTGTCTCCTTATTGACCCCAAGGAGGGTTTTATAAATCCACAATAGGGGCAAAAATGGGATAAATTTTGAAAGAAATTTAGAAAAGTTTAAATGGATTTCAAAATTTATGCACTCAATTATCTCTTACCTTTTATAAAAGTGAAAAAATGGAAGAAAATAAGAAAGAATAAATAAAAAATAAAAAAACCCAAAATCCTCATCATGACCTTCGCAGCTTCTTCCCTGACGGCCTTGCGACCTCAGCTTCGGTGATTATAGTCTTGCACCAGATTTATTCTCTCAAATTATATGTGATGCAAAGGTTAATGAACCCACAAATTTTATTGAAGAGATTATTATTTTCAAATATTTGGTATATATTTTTGGATGATAGATATAATGCATCCAAAAATAAGAGGGATATGACATTAAAATTTTAGTAGTTAAAGCATGAATCTTGATGTCGAAAGCAATCTGATTCTGAAAACTAACCCAAATCAAGTGCTTAAAATATAATTAAAAACTTTGGGATATCAGTCAAATCCCTAAATATCATAAATATGGAGTGTTTATAGTTAAATTGAGTGTCTTGATGAGCGGATCTAACAAGCGAAGATCCCCTAATTCTGACTTCATTTGAGTATTCAAATACTTAAAATACATCAAATGATCAAATGAATCATTTTGCTGTCCGATAGAGTGGTTTGAATTTTGCATGTATTTATAGAATTGCCACTCCTCTAATATATAAATAGCACCTCATTCTTCAAATGAGGGGCCCCAAAGAAACTAAGAAAGTAGAGAACGAGACTCAAGAATTTCAGTATGTCAGACCCGCCGACCATCACCATTCGGTAGCCGTAGACCACCATTGATTAGCGCGGACCACTGGTCGGTCCGGTCACCGACCACCTCATTCTTCAAATTGACCTAAATCTAATGTAATTCAAATTTCATTTTATTTTCATTTTTGGACAATTATTTTGATTCAATAATAATTCATATGCATAGAAATCAAGAGTTATTGGCCAAAATCAATGATAAGGGAGGAGGTGTGTTTCCACCATGGCTTTCAAAGTCAAGCCAAGATTCTCTGACAAAGGTGGAAGCCCTCCAATCAAGAGTGAAATAAGATGTTGTTGTGCATGATATTACAAAAGAAATGCTCATCCAACTAAGGGGTTGCTAATTCTTTTATCTTGATTTTAAAGTTAAGCTTTAGGTGAGGTTATGAGTTCTTTATTTTTACTTTGAGTTTTTAAGTTTGGTAAAGATTTATTTTTTCCCTAAAGAGCCTAATCCACATCCCCATACATAAAACAAAGAAGAAACTAAGAATAGCATGCCACTTAATGCAAAAGCTAAATAAATCATCAATCAATTTATAAAGCTAATCACAAAAAGAATAAAAGGCTGTTGTGGTCGGGCACCACTGCATAAACCCGAAAATATCAAATTGGGTAGCCGAGCTCTACCCTTATGCAACTTAAATTACAAATGAATTAAATTACAATTAAACAAGGAATTCATTGTTATGGGGTCTTCAAGCTTCATTTCTTCTTTTCTTCTTTCTTCTTCTTTTCTTCTTTCTTTCTTTCTTTTTTAGTTCCTCCTTTTGGATGGTTGGAAGGTGGATGCTCCAAGGCTTCACATGGTACATAAGATAGGATCTTATGACCAATGTTCATCCTAATCCCCCTAATAATCATTCTAAAATCCTAATTGCACAAATTTACATGAAAAGAAAAGTGAAAATCTAACTAACACAAAAACAAGGTTAGCTAAAAAAAAACAAATCCAAGCATATATATTAGACTTATCACCCCACACATGGGTGACTAAGTCCACCTAGCCTATGGATTATGCTTAGGGGTAAAAAGTACCTCCAAGCAAACACATTTATATTTTTATTTATGATAGCTCCCCTTAACCACAATCCCCTACAAAAAAGAATAGTTAGAGTAAGAGCATCCTACCATTCTATGAGCATACACTCATCAGTCTAAAACATATATCACAAAACAAAATAAACATCAAACCATGCATGCATAACTAAAGCTAGAAGTGGTGACTTAGGTTAATGTGTGCTTTGAAGGTTGTGTGGTATGCTTAGCTATGGCTTTAAGTTAGATTTTTTTAAGTGTGAAAAATATGTTCAACTTAGATGAGGGTTTCATTTAAGTTATTTAATTATTTTGGGTTGATTTTATTTAATGTTTTGCTTATGTTCAATTGAATCTTACAATTACTAAGTTATGAGAGGGAAGAGAAGAGAACTTCTCTTTCCTTCCCTAACCTAAGTAATTTCTAAAGTAGATTCACATTTTGGTTTTATTTAGTGAATGTTTTGATTAAATCTTTTAATTAATCCTAAGTTTAGATAAACTCTAAACAAACCTATTAAAAAGAAAGGAATTTTACGATTAAAGAAAATGAACCAAATTCACAAAACACACATCTATTTCATTTCTTTCCCAACATATATAACATGCATATGAATGAATCCTAAGCATATCTATACACACAAATGAAGATATTTAACATACTTTATGATGCATGCTAAGTAATCTATTTAAGGAAATTTAGAAGTTGAATATGCATAATTTTTTCTTATGTAGAAAGGGGTTTCTTTATCCAAATTTTTACATACACACATGAAAGTAAGAAAGGCATAAGTGAGTACAACAACATTATTAACCAGAGGTGTAGAATACAAGACCTACTTAGGGCTACTTAAAGTATTGCAGTCTCGGGGTTGTCCAGACTAATATATCACTTTCCTTAATTACAAACATGTGTATAAAAGAAATGAAATGGAAAAGAAGAATGCAAAAGTTGTATTAATTGATTCAATTTTATTTATGCAATTTATGTGTACAAGCATAGGTAACCCTCCTTAAGTGGTAGCATAGGAATGAATAGGATACAAAATTAGGTAAGTGTTAGGTTTTTTTCAAATGAACCATACAACTTACCAACTCGTACTCAAAATTATGCTAACATAAAAGAGAAGAGAAACCTATGCTAAGCACATCCATATATCCTTCACATGCAAGCTCATAATTAGAATATAGCATCATACTTTCATATTTGGTATTTGATTTATATATTTTAAAATAATTTAAATTTAGTAGTAATGATAGCCACTCATATTTTTACTTTAGCCAACACATGCAAATTTGACACAAAGTAAACAATTTCATTTTTTTTAAATTTGAATTTGAATAATATGAATGCATGAAACCACATGACATACAAATTTAATATGTTGGGGAATGAATTAAAGCAATGATAGTATGTAAATACATTCACTTCAATTAAATCCTAAAGACATTCTTATGCAATAAGAAAGTTTAAAATAAATCAAAGTGAATTCAATGTGATTTTTGTTTAGTTTGAAGTTTGATTCAATTTTAAAAAGATGAGTTGAGTTTGATGTTCCTAACCCATTCCTACATGTGTTTGATATTTTGGTTTAATTTTTAGATGATTAGATCCATTTTTATGCATTAGTTTGGTTAAGGTATGAATTAAGTAACTTAATTAACCCTTACCTACACCACCTTAGAATAATTAACCAAATAATTATGAGCCAATGAGATGATATAAAAACTCACAAGGAATTTAAATTTGTAATGCACCTAAGAAAAAAGGCCTAATGCAATTTGGCTCATAATTAAAGGTTAATTATGCTAAGGGGTTTAGCTTAAGAATTTCAAAACACCCTTTCACACCTATGAATTGGGTTTTGATTTCCTTAATTGAACTTAGATTATTAAGAACCTAAGCATCTACATAAAGTAGATTAATTAAGTTTTGGAACTTTTTAGAATTTTTAGAAATTAATTAAGGAGATAATTAATGAATTAACCCTTAATTAAGAGGAGCTTAAGGAGAGAAAAGGGGGTTTTTAGGGAATAGCTTAAGGGAAATGCCCCAAAATTATTCCCTAAACTTCCCATCCACTAGATCTAACAACCCTAATCATGGATTAAAACCACTAATCATACCCTAATTATCCTTAATTACATAAGGAGGGTAATTAAGAAATCCATATGAAATTCTTCTAATCAAGCCTTCAATAAATCCCAAGAAAATTAGGGAGGCAGAAGTCATCCCCTAAATCATACCTAAGAAGTTTGGGATTAATTAGAGGCTTAACTAAAAGATAATTAGCAAAATAAAGTTTTCAATAAAACCCAAAATCAGAGAAAATTATAACTCAAAACCTATTGAAATTAATTTTAAAATATTCTAGGTTGAATTATCTTTCTATAGAAATTTATTTCATATTTTTTTGAATTTTGTAGAGAGAGTTATGAATTTTAGAATTAGAAATTAATTTGGCATTTTAACTAACCCTATCGCCACATGGCGACGCATGGCTGACGCGTTTTTACACACATTGCGCCATGAGGGATTCACTTAAACATCAAATCTCCAAAGGTGACTGGCGGCGAATGCGCTTTGATCTCCGTCATCAAAAGATCGACACCAGATCTCCCGTGGTTTTAAAATGGATATGGATTTCTAAACGTGGGAATTATCTCATCCATCCAAAAATGCTGGATGGACTGAGTTCATCCTCCCAAAGCCTATGAGGAATGTGATCCATGTTCTAGGAAGATCAAGCCATTGAGCTCAATTCAATAATTTGGCCCACACCTTCATCATGCAATTACCAATACATTCAATGGCTAATATCCACGATTAAAATTTCACTTCACAAAGAACCAACACACATGAGAATTAAAAAAATGGCTATACCTCCGAGGTGATCACCGATTCCTGGAGAGCTTCTCTAGTTGAGACAAAGCCTTGCTGAAGTTTTGAGCACTTGAGGTCGAGTGGATTGCTCTATGGACCACATCCTCCTTAGCTAGCTTGTGGCCTTGATCCAATCTCCCCCTTCCTTGCAAACCCAAAAGCTTGGGTGCACTCGACTTAGCTCCCTGATGAAGTGCAAAGGCAATTGGGTGGAAATTGAGTATGGAGAAAGTTCAAGAATGGATTGAGCTCCCCTATTTTCACTATTCAAAAATCGATAAATGGGGAAATGGCAAGAGCTCTAGGAGGATATGGATCACTCTATGGCTCCTTACTCTCTCTAGTGCTCAATCGAATGTGTGGCTCTTGAAACCAATTAGGGGAGTATATCTCCCCTTGAAGGATCGATGGCCCATCCACTTACCATTTTTGATCAATGGAGCACAGGTAGTGGGTTGTTTGAGCTATTAGGAGTGTGCACATGGTCGGTTTGAGCCAAGGAGTGGATTGCCAACCTCTCATGTGCTTGAATTTGAGTGGGAGAGGGAGTTTGAATTTGGAGTTTTGACCCATGGGTTGGGTTTGGTCTAGGGGCCAATTGGGCTGACCTAAACCTAATAGGTTGGGTGCACCACTCTTTATTAGGTCCCCTTGAGCTTTCAGGAAAGCCTCAAGTTGATATGAAGAGGGTATGACCAAATTACCCATGGATTAAGCCAAAATTTATTCTATGGCCTAGGGGTAGGATAGTCATTTTGCTAATTTTTCAATTTGGATATGTTGGGTATGTGGAGAAACTAGGTTTGGACAAGTTTCATGAGATTTGGAATTCATTTGATAGGGTTTGGCTCATATTGACCCATTTAGGTCAAAATGGGTCAACTTGGGTCAAGTTGACCAATTGGTCAAATTGGGTCAAACCAAGGGTTGGGTCAAGTTCATATGATCATTTGAAATATTTTGGTGGCTTTGGTTTGATTCAATTTGGTATAGTTTTGAATTTGGCTCATATGACTTCATTTAGGTTAAATGACTCAAGTTGACCTATTTGAGGTAGGTCAATGGTACGTTTAGGTTTAGTCATATGGAGTGGATTAGTATCTTTGTTTCTCAACAATGACCCCTTTAGGTCAAATTGGGTCTAAGGTCAATTGGGCTAACCGCTAGGTTAGGTCTAGTTGGCCAATTGAGGCTTTGGTCAAGTTTCACAAGTGATTTGGAATGAACTTGACCTATTAGTTTGGATCAATTTAGCTTAGATCAAGTTTTGACACACCCTTTAGGTCAAGTTGGGTCAACTTGGGTCAAGTGGCCAATTGGGCTAGGTTAGCTCAAATATTGGCTTGGTCAAGTTCAAACATAAATCATGAATGAACTTAGATCAATGGTTTTAATCAATTTGGCCTATGGTGGAATTTGGCTATGTTAGTTTCATTTTGCTGGTGTTGACTTGGTCAACCCTTAGGTTTGACTTTGACCCAATTTGATTGATTGATCATCCCATGATGATTGTTGATCATGATGAGAGCATAGATGAGTTTGGTTCAATCCAATTTGGTTAGGATTAGAATTTGGCTCATAAGGATACTTTAGGTCACTTTGGGTCAAGTGAGCCTAAGTGGGTCAAATGGCTTGATCAAAGCTTGATTTGAGTTTGATTGATCTTGTATATTGACTTATGATTTAAATATAAATCCATTTGCAAGTGGTTTAAGTCAAATGATTTGACAATTTCATATTCAAAGGAGAATATGAAAGGATTTTGATTTTGGAACTAGGTTTTGATTGTTTGATTGAAGTTTGTTTTTATATATGGACTCATGATTGTAGGTTTGATTGAATCATGAGAGAAAATCAAGAGTTTGGATTTTGACTTGAAAGGCTTAGGTTGGATTTTGAGTGGATTTGAGTTTGATTTTTAGAATTGATTTTGATTGTTTGAATTTATATTTCATTTATATATATGAATATAAATGAGAATATAAATTGATCATGAGAAAATTTCAAGGATTTGAAGTGGTTTAATCATGATTTAGGCTAAGTCCATTAAAAGAGAATTTAATGGACTTAGGAAATTTTTGAAGTTTGAAGTTTGAATTTTTGAATTTGGTTTGATTGATTTATATTTATATTTCATTTTTATATGTGAAGATAAATGAGGATATAAATGAGAGAAAATTACTTTGAAATTTAAAAATTTTTATATGTGATAGAATATAAATGAGTTAATAATCCATTTTGAATTGATTTAATGAAAGAAGTCCTTGGAGAATTAAGAAAATTTAATGAATTGATTTGAATTTTGAGTTTGATTTGATTTGTATATATTTCATTTATATGTAATATAAATGAGATATAAATGAGTTAGAAAATCTCAAAGATTTGAATTGGTTTGATCATGATGAGGCTAAGTCTTTAAGGGAGAATTTAAGAACTTAAGAAAATTTTGACTTAGGAATTTGATTGATTTTGATCATGGGTTTCGATTATATGTTTCAATCATGGAATTGATTTGAATTTTGAGAAAATCAAATAGAATTGATTTGGAGTTTGACTTGAATGAAGGAAAGTGAGGAATGGTTCATGCTAAGGGTAGGCAAATTTTCTACACCCCTAAGGGATTACTAACTCTTCTAAGTCTATGGCTAGTGAGTGTCCACCTAATCACTAGATGTGTCTTAAGACTAAGGAACTCTTAAAGTCTAAGATAAGTCCCATGTCTAAGATGGAGGGATGAGAGCTCATCTTAAAAAATGAGGTCATACCATTATTTTCTACCACGGTAAGGTACAAGACTGGACTACTTAATGCCTCGCAGCCCTGGTATGTCCAAACTAATATACCAATTTTCTTAAATACATGTAAGTGTACAAAGAGAATCAAATGGATGAAGAATCATGCAAAAGATTTATGTGATTTGAGATTTTATATGTGTAAATGTGAGATCCTTCTTAAGTCATAACATAGAATGCAGAATAAATTTAAGCAAGTCTTATGTTCTTTTCAAATGAACTATATACTTTGCAAATCCTATACAAGTCCATGTTAAGGGAGGAGAAGGAAAACAACACAAAACACATCTTATGCTTATAATCACATGCAAGCTTATAAGTACGTATAAGTAGCATCACTTCATTTATAATATTTAATTTATAAGTTTTGAAAATAATTTTTGGTCTACTAGTGATAATAGCCACTCATATTCTTAACTTTAGCCAAAATATGCAATTTGACATAAAAGGAAACATTTTAATTAAATGATTTTTCAAAAGATATGAATGCATGACTTCATATGGCAAATAATCTTTAGCATGCTTGGAAAGAAATAAAGTGATGTAAGCATATGACTTCATTAACCCTAATTAATTCCTAAAGACAATCCTATAAAATAAGATCATTTAAAGTGAATCAAAATTCTTTAAAGAGATTTTTATTTTTTTGAATTTGATTTGACTTAGGAAATGTAAAAAGAGTTTGTTGGTCCTAACCCATTTTCCCCATGTATGAATTGGTTTAGTTTAATTTTAGAATAATTAGGTTGATTTTATGTTTTGTTTAGGTTAAGGTGTGAGTTAAATCCATTAATTATCCCTTACCTGCACCACTTTAACATAATTAAATAAGTAATTGTGAGCCAACATATGATATGCAACCACATGGAATTTAAATCAGCAATGCACTTAAGAAATAAAGGGGCCTAATGTAATTGGCTCACAATTATTGATTAATCAAGCTAAAGGGTTGAATTAAGTACTTTCATAACCATCCTATACATGTAGTTTGATAATAATTTTTTTTGAAGCCTCTTAGGTTATTGAACACCTAAGAGTCTACCCAAGATTAAGAGATTAAGTTCTGGAATAATTGGATGTTGAGTTTAGTTAATTAAGCCATTTAATGAAGTGATTAAATCATTAATCAATTTACAAATTAATTAAATCTTTATCCAAGTGAAATGACTTAGGGGAAAAGATTTGGAAAATAAATCCTAATATCATTCCCTAAGTTAATTCACACTTCCAAGATGATTAATAAGTTTAATTAATGAATTTATCACTATTTAATAGGTTAATTAATCATTTAATTAATTAAAGAAGTGATTAGGGATGAAATAAGTAATTCCCTTAATTAATCCAATAATAAATTTCAAGAAAATCATAGGAGGCAGAGGTCATCCCACTAATTAACCCTAGGAAGTTTAGAATCAATTGCCGGAGAAATTAAGAAGTAATTAGCCTAATTACATCCCCAATAAAACTTAAATTGAGTGAAAGCTACTATTCAAAATCAATTAAACTTAATTTTATATCATTCCTCACTGAATTATCTATAAAATGAAGTTGAGTTTGTATTTTTTGAATTTTTCTATAATTAGTTATAAATTTTGGAAGTTCCATGTTTAAAATCAGATTAATTAGATTAATTAACCCATCCCATGTGGCTAACGCGTTTTCCTGGCATGGGATGGTTATTTAAGTTATCACATCGCTACCGTCACCGAAGACGCTTTCTCCACGATATGATGATCGACGGTGATTAATCCATGGTTTAGGCTTAAATTAAAGAGAGCTCTAACATAATTAAATCACAACCGTCCATTCCAATCACATGGAACAGATGGTGTGTGATCTATCACCTCTCTAGAAGTGAGAGACGAATGCCGTCTGTCAATCGTCGCTCGATCCGAGCTCATCCGAGCTTGGATGGAGTTCAAACTCACCCCACACCTGAGAGAACAAAGGATCCAATGTCAAGATCTAATGTACAATTCCCTTCACAAGGACCAAGAAAAAAATTACTATGCAATTTTGAGCACCTCATCGGAGGCTATCACCTACACTTCCAACGGAGGAGGTAGCTTCATCTAGTAGAGATAAAGCTCTATTGAAGGTATCTAGCTTTGATTTGAAGTGAATTTCTTGGTTGACCAAGCTCCCCTTCAATTGTGATCAGGCTTGGTCAATGTGAGGCTTCTCATGGCTTGGAGACTTGGGAAACAACTTGGTTGAGCTCAACGAGGTCCCTTGATGGTGCTTGCAAGAGTAATTTGGATTTGATGGAGAATTGAGTGAGTTGGAAATGGCTTAGGCCTCCCATATTTTGGCTTTGAATAAAACTGAGAAGGAGAAAATGGGGGGAGCTCGAGAATGCTTGCCAAGGCTTGGAGAAGCTTGCTTTGGATTCTTGGGCTCAAAATTAGTTTTGGTTTGAGTTGGAATGAGGGGAGTATATCTCCCTCTTGGATCGGATGAAGAGCTTTGCCATTTTAGCTCAATTGTCTTGATTAATTGATCGATTTAGGCTGTTAGGCACTGCATGTGATTTATTTTAGGCAGGGGAGTGGAGGAGAGGGAGTGTCCATGTGCTAGGTGAGTGTATGGGGTGACCCAAGTGTCCAATTCCCATTGGAGGAGTCGATTTGGCCTTAGGTTGGGTCATGGCTGACCCAAGGTGATTGGGCCATGTTCACCCCTCCTTTGGAGTTCAAGTGGACCATTAGGAAGATGTCAAGTGGCCATTAGAAAGAATTGGCCAAATTCTAAGTGAATTTGGCCATAGGATACCCTTTGACCTAGGAGTAAAATGGTCATTTGGTCTTGATTTTTATTTGGGCAGATTTGAAATGATTCAAAAGTGGGTTGGGCCAAATTTCAGGTGATTTGAAGTTCATTTGGTTTGATTAACCAATTTGTTCATTGAAGTCAATTGGGTTCAATTTAGCTCATTTAGGTCAAATGGGTTAAATTTGAAATTCAAATTTTAGGTTGGTTGATCATTTGAAATGTAAAGCTTTAGTTTCAATCAATTTAGTTTGGTTTGATTTCAAGTTGATTTGACCTTTTAGGTCAAGTTGGGTTCATGGTCAATTGGGCTAGGTTGGGTCTAGTTGGTCAATTGAAGCTTTGGTCAAGTTCAACAAGTGATTTAGAATGAATTTAACCCATTGGTTGCAATCAATTTGGCTTAGATCAAGATTTTACACATTTTAACTTTTTAGGTCAACTTGGGTCAACTTAGGTCAAGTGGCCAATTGTGCTTGGTTTGGCTCAATTGATGGCTTGGTCAAGTTCAATCATTGGTTATGAATTGGTTTAGATCAATGGTTTCAATCAATTTGGCTTATAGTAGATTTTGGCTAGTTTAGATTTCATTTGGGCTAAGTGTTGACTTGGTCAAAGGCTAAGTTTGACTTGGTTTGACCCAATTTGAGTGTTTGATCATCCTATGATGGTTGTTGCTCAATGTGAGGCTTAGATGGGCTTAGTTCAATCCAATTTGGGTTGGATTAGAATTTGACTCAAAAGGTGCTTTAGGTCACTTTGGGTCAAGTGAGCCTTTGTGGATTAATTGGCTTGATCAAGGCTTGATTTAAGTCTGGTTGAACTCACATATGGACTTATGATTGAAATATAAATCCAATTGCGAGTGATTTGTAGTCAAATGCATTTTAATTTATTTGACAAATTCAAGTCAAAAGGGTGAACATGGGTTTGACTTGGGTTTGTTTGATTTTAGTTTGATGATTGAAGTTTATGTTTATATTAGGCATGTGGTTGAAGGAATGATTGTTTGAAGAGAAAATCTAAAGGTTTGGATTGATTTGAGGATGATCTGGTTAAGTTCAAGAATTTTACTTGAAAGGGTATATGTTGGAATAGGTTAGATTTGGACTTGAGTTTTGAATTTAGTTTTGGTTATTTGAATTTATATTTCATTTATATTTGTGAATATAAATGAGAATGTGGTTAAGAAAATCTTTGAATTTGGAGTTATTTGAATTTGGTTTGGTTAAGTTCAAGGATTTGACTTGAAAGAGTATAAGTTGGATTTAAGTTGGATTTGATTTGAGTTTTAATTTTTTTGGTTATTTGAATTTATATTTCATTTATATTTGTGAATATAAATGAGAATATAAATAGGTTATGATAAAATCTTTTGAATTTGGAGTGATTTGAATTTGGTTTGGTTAAGTTCAAGGATTTGACTTGAATGAGTATAAGTTGGATTTAAGTTAGATTTGGATTTAAGTTTTAAATTTGGTTTTGGTTATTTGAATTTATATTTCATTTATATTTGTGTATATAAATGATAATATAAGTGGGTTATGAGAAAATCTTTTGAATTTGGAGTAATTTGAATTTGATTTGAGCTAAATCCATAAGATGAAATCAAAGGGCTTAGAAAAGGTTTCGAATTTGATTTAAGATTTGAGAAAATCAAATGAGTTGGAATTAATTTAAGATTTGAGTTTGAAGTTTGACTTGGTAGAAAGAAGGATTTGGGTTTAAGCTATGGGGTGGGAAAGTCTTCCTAAAACCCCTAAGGCATAATCTATTCCTATGGCTAACTCTTCTAAGTCTCTAGGGTTAGGTTAAGTGTTCTCCTAATCACTAGAAGTGTCTTAAGTCTAAAGAACTCTTAGTGACTAGAGGAGTCCTTATGTCTAGGATTGAGAAGTTTAAAGCTCACTCCAAAAGTGAGGTTGACAAAGGGCGCCCAATAGGTGTGGTGTGATTGACAAGGCGTACCACACGTATCGGTGTTGACTGAGATGATCAATAACGCCGAACGATCACAAGCACTAACATAAAGGATCTACTCCTAAACTCGAGGTGTAGAAGGAATCAAGATCTTAGTGTAATATGACTCTACTCATGTCAAAAACTTAAGAGCGAAGGGGGAATCCTCTAGGGTTGAGTATGTGAACCCTTCACTGGGGAAGCAGGTTCAAGTCATCCACTAGGGGATGAGAGGTTGTGAAATCCATTGGGAGATTAAAATTTGGAATCCATTGGGGATAAAAGATGTGAACTTTCCACTAAGGAACAAGTTCGGGCTGAATTGAATTGACTCCACTAGGAAGATCGAAAAGATTTTCATCTTATTGAGGAGAAGCTAGTTGATTTGATTTATTAATTTAAGTCCACTTAGAGAGGTTTGATTGATTTATTTTAGATTTAAAATTTTTTATTTTAAGATGGACCTGTTGGTTTGCGATGGACCGTACTGAATAGGAGCCATGTTGGGCTTGGCCTACTTCATATTTACCAATCCAAAGGGGTAGTCTACCAACCATATGGTAGGACTATCTAACCAAAAGGATGCCTTTTGGTGTGCAATAACTGTACTAGGAAGAAAGTGCATTAAACTTACATCCTCCAAAGTAGGGATGTCATCGGGTGATGGTGAGGCAAATGATTGAGCCAACCTCCGACTATTGAGTGAATGCCGCTAGGGGACTTAAATCAGCTCAAAGGTAGTCAAACTTAATTTCATTTTTTAATTGTATTTGATAGATCCCAACGGTTTGTGATGGACTGCACTAAGTAGGGGCCATATCAACTTTGACCTACATTCAAATTTACCGATCCAAAGGGAGTAGCTTCTCGGCTGAGGAGAGAACTATCCAACTAAAGGAGTTCATTTCGGTTTGTAGTGGTTAATTCAAGGGAAGAAAGCATGGGACTCATATTTTCTAAATAAAAGACATTATCAGGTAACATCAACCCCACTATTTGTATGAAGTCATGCGAAAAGAATATAGTAGACTTACATCTTCTAGAGCAAAATGACTATCAGGGTAACTTATTTGCAGCAAAACATATTGAATCCGACCTAAGGGTGACACGAGAGGCTTTGGGGACTTATCTCAACCCGTAGTCCAATTCTATAGGGA
Organism: Cymbidium sinense; assembly: GCA_021442155.1. Taxonomy (NCBI): domain Eukaryota; kingdom Viridiplantae; phylum Streptophyta; class Magnoliopsida; order Asparagales; family Orchidaceae; genus Cymbidium; species Cymbidium sinense. Next base: position 189,754,933 of record CM038221.1, read on the forward strand.
GTTTTTTGACCTCTAAAGATAGCATGCCTGCTTGAATAGGGGCTGCTGGGGGCTTGAATTCTTAATCCCAAGTGAATAAATTTATTTATTTTGTTTGTTTGTTTATCACCGTTGGTTTATGAGGGATCACATTGAGAATGAGCCATAGACCTATCTCGATTTATCAACCAGAGAATTGCATCCCTAAACAAATTCTCCAACCACAGGGGTGGCTACTAGGAAAGGGGGACTGTCCAATCCAAGAGTAACTCGGGTAGTGTTTAAATGGGGTTGCAAAGGATGTGATCCAAGTAGAGTGTCCGTAGGGGAGGGGCCACTGAGGGCTTTATACAAAACCCTGAAGAAGATAATGTCTATAAGTATTCGGTGGCCAACTCAAGAAGAAAATGTGAGGACTCACATCTGCCAAGAGTGGTGTATCCACCGGGTGAGTCATTGTCAGCATAACAATCATCAACCAACCTAAAGTGCCCATACAATCCTAGGAAGAAAGCATGGGACTCATCCTCCTAGGGAACTAATTGTCGATAGTCTATCTTACTATCCAACTTATGACTAGTGATGCCACTGGGAGACTTATATCAACCCAAGAGTAGTCAAGAGGAAAGGAGCCACTAGGGGACTTATCCTAACCCTCAGATATATTGGACCTAGTCAGTGCATGATGGCTAGTTCAAGAAGAAACTATGTAGGCTTACATCCTCTTAAACAAAGTCAATATGAGGTAGCTTACTTGCTGCTCAGTGAGGTCTACCAAACTAATAAGGTGCTCGTTGATTTATAATGGTCAAGTCAGGAAGAAAGCACGGGGACTCACATCTTTCAAATAAGTGTCCACTAGAGTGACATACTAGCGAGGTAGTATGTTAGCTCAACGTAGAGAAGCTAATGAGTGAGTGTCATATGGGGCTTGCTCCCACATCAAAATAGCTCGAGGCAAAATATTTGTGTTTGTGTTAAAGGAGGACAAGATGTTGCTTGGGTTTTACACCTATCCTAGTTGTGCTAGTCAATAGGATGCCTCTTGGGTTCTCCCACACCTATTCTAGTAGCGTTGGAGGATTATGTTTAATTTGTGTTTGTGTTATGAAAGGGGGATAAGATGCCTCTCGGGTTCTCTTACACCTACCCTAAACACATCATGGCAGATTCGTAAACAAGCAAACAATGCTTTCAATGGAGAGAATATTTTGATGAATTGGAATAGAATTTTGATGATAATTATTTTCAAACATGATTTTATGGGTAGTATTTCTTCAAATAGAGCCCATTAATTAGAAGCATCAGGTGTTCCCCTTTACAATCAATAAGTTGATAAGATCCTCCTTGGTAGGCCTTCTCCGTAACAAAAGGGAATTCCCAAGTGGGTTCAAACTTGCTCCCATCATTCGATGGGCAACAATTGGTCTCCTTAGAACTAAAACAAGTTCTCCTACTTGAAAAGCTCTAGGGCAGACCAACTTGTTGTGAGCTTGAATCATCTTGACTTTGTATAACTCAAGATTATGGCACGCCCACAGGCGTCTTTCCTCCAAACCTTAAGATCTTCTAACCGCAACTTGGCATTCTTCTCTATAGTAATTATACTACCCATTACTATCCTTAGTGATGGAAGTTGAACTTCTAAGGGTAATTGACCCATACTAAGGAGAACTGGGTAGATTGAGTTGGAGTTCGTATGTGAGGTATGCCCATAAAGCTTAACTATGCATGCCATCGCCACTTATTATTTTCATCGAGTGTCTTCTTTGGTATCTGGATGAGAGTTTTGTTGAATGGTTCTGCTAAGACATTTACCCTGGGATAGTAGATGGTGGAATATCGCCAATCTATACTATGTCTCCTTGCGAAGCTGTTGATCTTGGTGCTCTTGAATGCAATACCATTATTGAATATAATTTCTTGAGGCACCTCGAACCTATATACGACATGGTTCCTAAAAAATTAGAGCACATGCTAAGTTGTGACATCTTTGAGTGGGATTATCTCCGCCCACTTAAAAAAGTAGTTGGTGGCAGCTAGGATGAACCGATGACTCTTAGAAGGAGGATCGATATAATCCAATATGTTGGTACCCCAACACTCAAATGACCATGAGGCCAATGTAGGTTGTAGAATGTTGGGTGGTTGATTATCATGTAACATCACACCGATAGCATCTCCTAGCTACATTCATGCGCCTATGATCATAAGGCCGTATCCTCTCTTGATCTTTGCTTTCATCTTTGGACTGAATTGGTGCACTCCACATAAACCTAAATATACCTTGATCATGATCTTATGGGCTTCATGTTTGTCTAAACATCATAACCACATTTGATCAAAAGATCATCGGTACAAGGTGTCATCCATGAAAGCATAGGAGAGCGCTCTCTATTTCATTTGATGGGTGTGGTGAAATTTTTATATATGAATTTCTAAAGAATATATACTTCTATCTTCACTCCATGTGGGTTAAAATGAAGATAGAAATATACATCTCTTTCTTTTTATGTATTTTTGACACCACATGGATTCATAGATGTTCTTATGAGGATCAGATACAACATTAGGAGAGGTGTACTATCTCAAAAGATAGTCACTACCCTACAATGGACCCAATCACCTCAACAAGGACTCCTAAGGACAATGGGTTGCAAGTGTACCAAAGATTCTTCCCCTACTTAACATGGAAAAGTAAAGTAAGGTTTATTTTAAATCAGGTTTGTTAAGTTCCCTACAAAGGCAAGCTCCCATAATTAATTACATCTTAAGGAATGAGAACTCTTATGAATAATTTGATTAAGGTAAATGATCATTGTCTCCAAAGGTTTCAATAGGTAGGATTATCAATCAATTAGTTTATTTTGAGATCAAATGGGATTGATCAAAGAGAGGGAGTTATTATCGAAGAAAAAGGAAGATAAGTAGGAGATGTTCACGATGTTAGGAAACCTAGTGAGCATCTCAAACTATCTTATGGTTGGGCTTTACATTTTTGAAGTTGAATTATTTATTTGAGCAAACTTTTTATTATAAGTTTAGGCCTTAAATTCTATACAAGGTTATGGAAATTCCTAAGAGGTGATGATTTATGCTTATGTCCCATAGAAGAGAGAAGAAACCTCAAGAACTTAAATATAAGGAGCCTTGGTGAGGGCCAAAAGCACAACCTAAATCTCAGGCAAAAATGGGTATTTTATTTGTCTCCACAAGAGAGGACAAATCACCCGACTGCTTGGACTTACAACCACTGCCAACTAACTCCTCCTATGATTTTAAATTCATGTAGGCAAGTCATATGCTTTATGCAAGATAGCTAGGCTATTATTTATTTAGAAAGAGACTAAATCCTTAAACTCACTACCTAAGAGACTAGATCATGTAAGGGCATGAAAAATAACCTAGATCTAATGCAATTCATTTTACATTTTATTTTCATCTTTGGACAATCATTTGACTTGGGCTTATAGGATCCATATGCCTAAAACATGAGAAGTAAGATTATTGGCCAAAATCAGCGAGAAGGGAGGATGTGTGTTTCTACCATGGCTCTCAAAGGTCAAGCCAAGTTTCTCTGGCAAAGGTGAAAGCCCTCCAATCAAGAGTGAAATAAGATATTTTTGTGCATGATATTATAAAAAAAATACTCAACCAGCTAAGGGGTTGGTAATTCTTTTATCTTGATGTTTAGCCTAAGCTTTAGGTGAGGTTGAATTCTTTATTTTAGTTTTGAATAGTTAAATTTTGTAGAAGATTTATTTTTCTTTAAGAGCCTACATCCAGCCGGATCACAAACAAGAAACTAGAAAAGGATGCCATCTTAATGCACAAGCTACACAAATCCTCAATCAATTTATAAAGCTAAAGTAAAAAAATAAGAGGTCATTTATGGTCGGGCGCCATCGTACAAACCCGAAAAGAAATTGGGTAGCCGAGCTCTACCCTTATACAACCTAGTTTATAAATGAATTAAGTTACAATTAAGCAAGGAATTCATTGTTATGGGTCTTCAAGCTTCATTTCTTCATTCTCCTTTTCTTTTTCTTCTTCTTTTCTTCTTTCTTCTTTGGTTCCTTCTTTTGGATGGTTGGGTGGCACTAAGGCTTCCTATGCATAAGAGGATCTTATGACCAATGCTCATCTAATCCCATAACATTCATTCCAAAATCTAATTGCAAAATTACATGAAAAAAGTAAATCTAACTAACACCTACAAAATAGAGATTAGCTAAACAAACCATACAAATCCCAAGCATGTATATTGGACTTAGCACCACATGGATAACCAAGTCCATTTGACCTATTGGATTATGCTTAGGGGTATAAATATCTGAACAACAAAAGCATTTATATTTTTATTACAGCGCCCCTATGGTGAAAATTTTCTATAGTGTAGGGGAGCCGCCTTCAAATCTGGGGAGAAATGAAAAATAATAAGACTATAAAAATTCATCTTTTTAGGATGCCACGTAGATCCACAGATGTACTTATTCAGGTGATTGGGTATATCATCAAGGAAATAGTGTACTATCTCGAAAGATAGAAGTCACTACCATTTAATGGACCTAATCACCTAAATAAGGACTCCTAAGGACAATGGGTCTGCATATGTACAAGAGATTATTCTCCCATAAAAAAGTAAAGTAGGTTTATTTTAAACTGGGTTTGTTAAGTTCCTACAATGACAAGCCCCCATAGTTAATTACATCCTAAAAAATGGGGATTCCTTAGAAAACTCGATTAAGGTAAATGATCATTATCTTTGAAGATTTCAATAGGAAAGGACTATCAATTGATTGGTTTACTTTTGAAGATCAAATGTGATTAATCAAAAGAGGGAGTTATTATCGAAGCCAAAAATGGAAGATAAGTAGGAGATGCTCATGATGCTAAGAAACCTAGCGAGCATCTCAAACAATCCTATAGTTGGGCTTTATATTTTTAAAATTTATTTAATTTGTTTGAGTTATTTTTCATTAGAAATTTAGGACTTAAGATTCCTTAATATAAGATTAAGGAAATGCCTAAGAGGTGAGAAATTATACTTATGGCCTGCAAAGGAGAGAAGCAATCTTAGAACCTAAATCTAGGGAGCTTTGGCAAGGGCCAAAAGCACAACCTAAATCTAAGGTGAAAATGGGTATTTGATTTGCTTCCACAAGAGAGGAAAAAATCACCCAATAGCTTGGCTTACAACTCAGGGTGGCGACCAACTCCTCCTGATTTTAAATACATGTAGGAAAGTCTTTATGCTTATGCAAGATAACTAGGCCGTTATTTATTAGAAAGAGACTAAGTCCTTAAACTCATTCCCTAAAGAGACTAGATCGTGTAAAAGGCATGCTTCAAATGACCTAAATCTAATGCAATTCAAATTTCATTTTATTTTTATTTTGGACAATTATTTTGACTCAAAGTAGGATTTTATGACTAATGTATGAGAAATAAGATAATTGGCCAAAATCAACAAGAAGGAGGAGGTGTTTCCACCATGGCTCTCTGGTCGCCAAGGTTCTCGGCAAAGGTGAAAGCCCTCCAATCAAGAGTGAAATAAGATACATTTGTGCATGATATTACAAAAGAAATGCTCTAAGGGTTGCTAATTCTTTTATCTTGATTTTAAACCTAAGCTTTATGTGAGGTTATGAGTTGTTCAATTTTTAATTTGAGTTGTTAAGTTGGGTAAAAGGTTTATTTTTTCCTAAAGAGCCTAATCTACATCCAAGCCATACATAAAGCAAGGAAGAAACTAGAAAAAGCATGCCACTTAATGCAAAAGCTAAACAAATCATCAATCAATTTATAAAGCTAATCATAAAAGAATAAAGGTCATTGTGGTCGACACCACCCGATAAACCCAAAATATCAAATGTGAGGTACCAGCTCACCCTTATACAACCCGATTACAAATGAATTAAATTACAATAAGAATTCATTAGTTATGGGGTCTTGCTTTATTCTCTTTCTTCTTTTCTTCTTTCTTTTTTCTTTTCTTTCTTCTTTCTTTTCTCCTTTCTTCTTCTTTTTGGATGGTTGGAAGGTGGAAACTCTAAGGCTTCACATGGTGCATAAGATAGGATCTTATGACCAATGTTCATCCTAATCCCCATAACAAATCATTCCAAAATCCTAATTATATAAATTTACATGAAAAGTAAAAGTGGAAATCTAATTAACCCCTGCAAAATAAAGGTTAGCTAAAACACACCACACAAATCCCAAGTATGTATATTGGACTTATCACCCCACACATGGGTGACTAAGTCCACCTGACCTATGGATTATGCTTAGGGGTATAAAGCACCCAAGCAAAAGCACATTTATATTTTATTTAATAATCCTGCAAAAAAAAGAATAGTTAGACTAAGAATGTCCTACCATTCATTCTACGAGCATACACCCTAACATTTAGTCTAAAACATATATCACAAATAAAACAAATATCAAACCATGCACTGACCTAACCTAAGGCTAGAAGTGGTGACTTAGGCTAATGTGTGTGCTTTGAAGGTTTGTGTGGTATGCTTAGCTATTGCTTTAGATTCAAATTTTCTAAGTGTGAAGAACATGTTCAACTTAGAGGAGGGTTTCATTTAAGTTGTTTAGTTATTTTGGGTTGATTTTATTTCATGTTTTGATTTGGTTTAATCCTACAATTAATATTAAGTTATGAAGAGAGGGAAAGAGAAGAGAACTTCTCCTTCCCTAACCTAAGTAATTTCTAAAGTAGATTCACATTTTAGTTTCATTTAGGTGAATATTTTGATAAAATCTTTTAATTAATCCCAAGTTTAGATAAACTCTAAACAAACCTATTCAAAAGAAAGGTATTTTAAGATTAAATAAAATGTGTCAAAATTCACATAACACACATTACTTCATTTCTTTCCCAATATATATAACATGCATATGGATGGATCCTAACCTTATCTATACTTGCACATGAGGATATCTAACATACTTTATGATGCATGCCAAATAAACCATTTAAGGAAATTTAGAAGTTGAAAATGCATGATTTTTCCTTAAGTAGAAAAGGGTTTCCTTATCCAAATTTTCACATACACATGAAAGTAATAATGGCATAAGTGAGTACAGTGCCATTGTTAACCAAAGGTGTAAGGTACAAGACCTACTTAGGGCTACTTAAAGCCTCACAATCTCGGATTGACCAGACTAATATACCACTTTCCTTAAATACAAACATGTGTATAAAAGAAATGAAATGGAACAACAAGATGCAAAAGTTGTTTAATAGATTTATTTTGTTTATGAAATTTATGTATGCAAGTGTAGGTAACCCTTCTTAGATGGTAGCATAGGGATAAATAGGATATAAAATTAGGTGAGCATTAGGTCCTTTTCAAATGAACCATATACCTCACCAAATTACTATTCAAAACTATACCAACATAAGAAAGAAAGGAAACCTATACTAAGCATACCTTTATAATATTTTACATGAAAACTTATAATTAAAGTATAAGTAGCATACTTTTAAATTTAGTATTTCATTTATGAGTTTTGAAAATACTTTGTATTTAATAGTGATAATAGGCACTCATATTTCTACTTTAACCAACACATGCAAATTTGACATAAAGTAAACAATTTCATTTTAAAATTTGAAATTCAAAATTATGAATGATTGACATCACATGACATACAACTTAACATGTTGGGGAAAGATTCAAAGTAATGAAAGCATGTAAACAAGTTCACTTCACTTAAATCCTAAAGACATTCTTATAGAATAAGAAAATTTAGAATGAATCAAAGTGAATTCAAAGTGATTTTTCTTTAGTTTGAAGTTTGATTTAATTTTGAAAAGGTGAATGAGTTTACTGTTCCTAACCCATTCCCACATGTGTTTGATATTTTTGTTTAATTTTTAGATAATTAGATCCATTTTTATGAGTTGATTAGGTTAAGGTATGCATTAGGTAACTTAATTAACCCTTACCTACACCACCTTAGAAGAATTAACTAAATAATTATGAGCCAATGAGATATAAAACCCACAAGGAATTTAAATTTGTAATGCACCTAATAAGAAAAGGCCTAATGTAATTTGGCTCATAATTAAAGTTAATTAAGCTAAGAGGTTTAGCTTAAGTAATTTCAAAACCCTTTCACACATGTGAATTGGGTTTTATTTTCTTAATTGAACTTAGGCTATTAAGCAAGCATCTACCCAAAGTAGATTATTAAGTTTTGAAACTTTTTAGAATTTTAGAAATTGATTAAGGGATAATTAATGAATTAACCCTTAATTAAGAGGAGATTAAGGAGAGAAGAGGGGTTTAGGGGAATAGCTTAGGGAAATGCCCCAAAATATTCTATAAACCTCCTACTGGATTTGACCTTAATCAACCCTAATCGTAGGTTAAAATCACTATCATACTCTAATTATGCTTAATTACATAAGGAGGGTAATTAAAGAAACCATATGCAATTATTCTAAACAAGCCATCAATAAATCCCAAGAAAATTAGGGGAGGTAGAAGTCATCCTCTAAAACATACCCAAGAAATTTGGGATTAATCAGAGGCTTAATTAAAAAGTTATTAACAAAATAAACTTTCCAATAAAACCCAAATTCAGAGAAAAGAATAATTCAAACCTCATCAAAATTAATTTTTAAATGTTCTAGGTTTAATTATATATCCATAGAATTTTATTTCACATTTTTTGAATTTTCTAGCGAGAGTTACAAATTTTTAAAGATATCTAAGTGAATTAGAATTAATTAAAGCATTTTATTAACCCCTAACTAATCCCTGGCTCAATGGCGTGCACGTGGATCAGCGCTTACACACGCGCTATGAGGATCTTAATTCATCACATCACGAGTGGCGGTGGTAGCGGCGCAGGCGCTTTAATCCTCTGTCGTCCGATCAAAGATCGGACGACCAAGGATCTCCCCGCATTTTAAAAAGGGTTAAAAGGATTTCTAAACATGCTGAATAATCTCAGCCGTCCATCTAAAATGCGTGGATGGACGGCTAAGATCATCCAAGTTCTTCCCCTTGATCAACATAGACCGTCCATGATTAAGGGGAAGATCTAAGCTAGATGTAGCATGGAATCAAACCAAATTCAACCCACACCATCTAAAGATAGAGAGCTCAAATCCAACAGTCAAACATCAATGGGTAAAAATTTCTTTCACAAAGCTCCACACCACATTGAGTTTAATGGTCAAAAAATTTCATACCTCTGGTGATCACCGATCATTCGAGAAGAAGCCGTCGAGATCAAGCCTCATTGAGAGTACTTCGAAGTATGAGCACTTGAGGTTGATTAGATCAATGTATGGACCAACTCCTCCTTGCTTGAGCTTCAACTTTGATCTAATTTAATCCTCCTTTTCCTTTTGAACTAGAGAATCAACTTAGGTGAGCTTGACTTGGTCACCTAAGTGTGCTTGCAAAAGGAATTGGAAGGAAATGAAGTGTGGAAAAAGTTGGTAATTCCTCTCCCTCACTATTTAAAAGCAGAAAGGAAAATGGGAAGAGCTTTGGAGGCTTAGGATCAATCTCCAATGGCTCCTAGCTTCCTTCAATCAACCTTGAGTGAGTGAAAATAGAAGTGAATTAGGGGGAGTATATCTCCCCCTTGAAGGATCTGATGGCCAGCAATGGACTTGCCATTTTGATCCAATTGATCATACACTGAGGGTTGTTTGATCAGTTAGGAGTGTGGACATGGTTGGTTTGAGCCAAAGAGTGGATTGCCAACCTCCCATGTGCTTGAGAGGAGTTTGAATTTTGATTTTGATTTTGATGAAGGGTCGGGTTTGGTCTAGGGACCAAATGGGCTGACCCAAACCCATTGGGTTGGGTGCACCACTCATCACTAAGTCCCCTTGAGCTTTTATGAAGCCTCAAGTTATTGTGAAGAGGGTATGACCAAATTACCCATGGGTTAAGCCAAAATTTGTTCTATGGCCTAGGGGTATGATGGTCATTTTGTTACTTTTCTACTTTGGATATGTTGGGTATGTGGAAAAACTAGGTTTGGCCAAGTTTCATGAGATTTGGAATTCATTTGATAGGGTTTGGCTCATGTTGACCCATTTAGGTCAAAATGGGTCAACTTGGGTCAAGTTGACCAATAGGTCAAATTGGGTCAAACCAAGGTTTTGGTCAAGTTCATATGACCATTTGAAATGTTATGGTGGATTTGGTTTGATTCAATTTGGTATAGTTTTGAATTTGGCTCATATGACTTCATTTAGGTCAAATGGGTCAGGTTGAAATATTTGACCCATTTGACCTATTTGAGGTAGGTCAAGGGTAGGTTTAGGTTAGGTTAGTCATATGGAGTGGATTGGTATCTTTGTTTCCAATCAATTTGGGTTAAGTTCAATTTTTTAGGTCATGTTGGGTCTAAGGTCAATTGGGCTAAGCTAGGTATAGTTGGCCAATTGAGGCTTTGGCCAAGTTCCACAAGTGATTTAGAATGGATTTGACCCATTGGTTTCAATCAATTTGGCTTAGATCAAGTTTTGACACATTTTGACCTTTTAGGTCAAAATGGGTCAACTTGGGTCAAGTTAACCAATTGGATAGGTTATGCTCAAATGTGGGCTTGGTCAAGTTCAAACATGAGTCATGAGTGAACTTAGATCAATGGTTTTAATCAATTTGGCCTATGGTGGAATTTGGCTATGTTTGGTTTCATTTTGGGTTAAGTGTTGACTTGGTCAGCCTTTAGGTTTGACTTAGTTTGACCCAATTTGATTGATTGATCATCCCATGATTGTTGGTCATGATGAGAGAGATATATGAGTTTGGTTCAATCTAATTTAGTTAGGATTAGAATTAGGCTCTTAAGGGTACTTTAGGTCACTTTGGGTCAAGTGAGCCTAAGTGGGTTAAATGGCTTGGTGAAAGCTTGATTTGAAGTTGGTTGATCTTGTATATGGACTCATGATTGAAATATAAATCCATTTACAAGTGGTTTGAAACAAATGAGTTTAGATCCATTTGACAATTTCATATTCAAAGGAAGAATATGAAAGGGTTTTGGCTTTGATTTTTTGACTTAGGTTTTGATTGTTTGATTAGAGTTTGGATTTATATATGAGCTCATGATTTTAGGGTTTATTGAATCATGAGAGAAAATCAAGAGTTTATCTTGATTTGAAATTGATTTGGCTAAGTTCAAGATTTTGAAAGAAACTTAGATTAGATTTTGAGTGGATTTGAGTTTGATTTTGGAATTAGTTTTGATTGTTTGAATTTATATTTCATTTATATATGTGAATATAAATGAGAATATAAATGGATCATGAAAGAAAATTTGAAGTGGTTTTGATCATGATTTTGGTTAAGTCCTTTAAGAGGATTTAAAGGACTTAGAAAAATTTTGGGGTTTGAAGTTTGGATTTTTTTGAATTTGGTTTAGATTGATTTACATTTATATTTCATTTATATATGTGAATATAAATTAGGATATAAATGAATTATGAGAAAATCCCATGACTTTGAGATGGTTTGATCATGATTTGGGTTAAATCCATTAAAGGGAATTTAATGGATTTAAGGAAATTTTATATTAGAATTTAATTCTTGGATTTGATTTGATTGATTTATATTTATATTTCATTTATATATGTGAATATAAATGAAAATATAAATGAGTTTTTAGAAAATTCCAAGGATTTGAATTGATTTGATCATGTTTAGGCTAAGTCATTAATGGAAAATTAAGGGACTTGGGGAAATTTTCATGAATTGATTTGGAATTTTGAGTTTGATTTGATGGGTTTGAATTTATATTTCATTTATATATGTGAATATAAATGAGAATATAAATTAATTATGAGAAAATCTCAAAGGTTTGAATTGGTTTTGATCATGATTTTGGTTAAGTCCTTAAGGAAAGATTAAGGATTTAAGCAAAATTTGGACATAGGGATTTTGATGGATTTTTGATCATGAGTTTTAGTCATAAATTTCAATCATGGAATTGATTTGATTTTGGAGAAAATAAAATGAGATTGATTTGTAGTTTTACTTGAAAGAAGGAAATTGAGAAATGATTTAGGCTAAGGGTAGGCAAATTTCCTAACACCCCTAAGGTATGACCTATTCTTATGGCTAACTCTTCTAAGTCTTCTAGGGCTAGGTAGAGTATCCACCTAATCACTAGATGTGTCTTAAGAATAAGTAACTCTTAAAGTATAAGAGGAGTCATATGTCTAAGATGAAGGAGTTGAGAGCTCATCCTGAAAATGTGGTCAACAAAGGGCACCTAATAGGTGTGGTGTGACTGACAAGGAACACGTATTGGTGTTGATCAAAATGATCAATAACATCGAAAGATCACAAGCACTAACAGAAACAATCTATCCTTGACCCAAGGAAAATAAAGAATCAAGATCTTAGTGTAGTGTGGCTCTACTTATGTCCGAGACATAAGAGAGAGGGAAGAATTCTCTAAGGATAGAGTGTGAACCTTCCACTAGGGAAATAAGTTCAAGTCATCCACAAGGGGATGAGAGGTTTGATTTGATTGGAATCTCACTAAGGAGAAAAAGATTTGATTTGGTTCCACTGGAAAAGAGGGTAAATTTATTTCTATTTTTTTGTTAGGTTTAAATTTTTAAGATGAACCCTATTGGTTTGCGATGGACTGCACTAAGTAGGAGCCACGGAGGCTAAGACCTAACTCAGATTTACTAATCTAAAGGGGTAGTCTACTAAACAAATAGTAGGACTAACCAACCAAAGGGACACCTTTCGGTATGCAGCAGCTATACTAGGAAGAAAGCGTAGTAGACTTATATCCTCAAAAGTACAGGCCAGTTGGTGGGGTAATCTATTGGCAAGGCAACAGATTGAATCCAACCTAGGGCTGACTATTGAGTGAATACCGCTGATGGACTTAAGTCAACTCAAAGATAGTTAAGATTAATTTCATTTTTAGATTTATTTATTTTGATTATGATGGATTCAATTAGTTTGCGATGAACTGTACTGAGTAAGAGCCATGAAGGCCTAGACTTGACTCAGATTTACCAATTCAAAGGGAGTAGTCTACCAACCATAGGGTAGGACTATCCAACCAAGGGAGATGCCTTTCGGTTTGTAATGGTCAAGTCTTAAGAAGAAAGTGCGGGGACTCCCATCTTCTAGAAATAAGGAACCAGTGAGGTGATTAGTTGCTTTGGGCAACAAATCGAATCTATCCTAAGGCGACTATTGAGTGAATGTCACTGGGGGACTTAAATCAACTCAAGGATAGTCAAAGGTTAATTTCATTTTTAAATTTATTTGTTTTGATTATAATGGATCCCATAGGTTTGCGGTGAACTTTACTGAATAGGGGCCATGGAGGCTTAATCCTAATCCATATTAACCAATTCAAAGAGAGTAGTCTACCAACCACAAGGTAGGGCTATCCAACCAAGGGAGTGTCTTTCAGTTTGCAATGGTCAAGTCTTAAAAAGAAAGCCCAGGGACTCACATCTTCTAGAAATAAAGGACCACTGGGGTGATCGGTTGGCAAGGTAATAGATCGAACCCGACCTAGGACTGACTATTGAGTAAATGCTGCTGGGGGACTTAAATTGGCTCAAGGATAGTCAAATATTAGTTTCATTTTTTAGATTTGTTTTTTTATTATGATGGACCCCATAGGTTTGCAGTGGATCAAACTAAGAAGGAGCTTATAGAAGCCTAGACCTATCTCAGATTTACTGAACCAAAGGGAATAGCTTCCCGACCGATGGGAGAGCTATCCAACCAAAGGAGCGTCTTTTGGTTTACAATGATCAATTGAAGGGAAGAAAGCTTGGGGACTCACATCTTCCACTAGAAAAGACCACTAGGTTGATCGGTTGCTTTGGGCAACAAATCGAACCTGACTAGGGTTGCCCGTTGGTTTGTGACAATCATGCTAGAAAGAATGCATCATAATCTTACATCTTCCAAAGCGGGATGACTGCTGGGGTAACCTACTATGGAAAAATAGATTGAAATTGACCTTCTTTTGGTGAGTATCGATAGTTTATCTCAACTCGTAGTGCAATTCCCATGGGAGTTCTGACACGCCTAATGATAGGATGCCTACTTAGGAAAAGGGGCTCTTTAGGGGCTTGAATTCCTAATCCACAAGTGAATATTTTGTTTGTTTATTTATTTTAGCATGGACCCTGTTAGTTTGTGAGGAATCAAACTGAGAATGAGCTTATAGAAGCCTAGACCTATCTTAAATTTACTAAACCAAGAAAAAATTTACGCATCCGCTGAACAAATTTTCCAACCATAGGGGTGGCTACTAGGAAAGGGGAATGTTCAATCTAAAATGTAACCCAGTAGTGTCTAAATGGGGTCATAAAGGACTTGATCCAAATAGAGTGCCACAGGGGATGGGGCTGCTGAGGGCTTAATCCAACACTCTGGAGAAAATGACATGGCTAGTCATAAATCCAATTGGTATTCAGTGTCCAACTCAAGGAGAAAGCATGGGGACTCATATCTTCCAAGAGTGGTGTACTCACAGGGTGAGTCTCTATCATCATAGTGAGCATCAACCAACCTAAGGTGCTCATCGATTTGCAACAATCAGCCTAGGAAGGAAGCTCGGGGACTCATATCCTCCTATAGAAGAATTTATTGCTAGGATAGTCTCTTTTCGACGCTATCCGACCTAGGCGACTCTTGAGTGAATGCCACTGAGGACTTATGTCAACTCAAAGGTAGTCAAGAGGAAAGGAGCCTCTGGGGGACTTATCCTAAACCTCAAATATACTCAAACTAGTTAATGCATGATGGCTAGTTCAAGAAGAAAACTCGGGGACTCACATCTTCTTAAGCAAAGTCAACATGAGGTAGCTTACAGGCTGGGCAGTGAAGACTACCAAACTAACAAGGCGCTCATTAGTTTGCAATGGTCAAGTTAGAAAGAAAGCACAGGGACTCACATCCTCTAATAAATGACCACTAGGTGACATACTAGCGAGGTAGCATGTAGACCCGACCTAGAGCAGCTAATAAGTGAGTGCCACAGGGGGCTTGCTCCCACATCAAAATATCCTGAGATAAAAGATTTGTGTTCATTGTGTGCATGTGTTAAAAGGAATAGGATGCCTCTAGGGACTCTTACACTTAACCTAAAACATGCTGGAGAATTTGATGAAATGGAGCCACAGATGACAAACAGGATTCCCACTAAGAAAGAATTCTGTTGGGGAACTCTCACACCTAACTTAGTTGTGCTAATCAAAATAGGATGCCTCTCGGATTCTCTTACACCTATTCTAATAGTATTGGGAGATTGTGTTTGTGTTGTGAAAGAGGGATAGGATGCCACTAGGGACTCTTACACCTACCTAGACGTCATGGCGATTCACAAGACAAAAACAACACTGAGAAGAGAAGATTTGATGAATGGAATCAAAATTTTGTTCTTTTTATTAATGATTATTTTCAAACAAGTTTTGTTTCATGGGTAATATTTCTTTAGGTAGAGCCCATTAATTGGAAGCATCAGGTGTTCCCCTTTACAATCAATAAGACGGTAAGATCCTCCTTGGTAGGCCTCTTTTGACATAGGGGCCTTCCCAAATGGTTCAAACTTGCCTCCCATCTTTGATGGGCAAAAATTGGTCTCCTTAAGACTAACACAAGTTCTCCTACTTGGAAAGACCTAGGGAGACCAACTTGTTGTGAGCTTGAATCATTTTGGCCTTGTACAAGGTTCTAACATAGGCGACTCTCCTCCAAACCAGCTCTTCTAACCACAACTTTGCATTCTTGGTGATCTTGTTACCAATGCCATCATTAGTGATGGAGTTGAACTTCTAAAGGAAGAACAACTTGGACCCATATAAGGAAAACATAGTAGGGGTTGGAGTTGTATGTGGTGCGGTAGGCCCACAAGCTTCAACAAGCTCATTCCACTATCATTTGTTGTCATCAAGAGTTCTCTTTAGAATATGGATGAGAGTTTTATTGAATGCCTTTGCTAAACCAATAGCTCTTAGGTAGTAGATGGTGGAGTATCTCCAATCTAGACCATGTCTTCTGGTGAAGCTATTGATCTTCATGCTTTTGAATGCAATACCATTATCAGATATAATTCATCGAGGTACCCGAACCTATATATATGGTTCTAAAAAAAAGCGTCTGAGTTATGACCTCTCTTAGTGGGATGGCTTTTACTTGGAAAAGTAGTCTGGTGGCTAAGATGAATCGATGCCCCTTGGAAGAAGGAGGATCGATTAGACCTACAATATCGGTACCCCAACATTGAAATGGCCATGAAGCCAAAGTAGGGTATAGAATGTTGGGTGATTTATGGAGGACCACACCGTGCACCTAACACTGATGGCATCTCCTAGATACATCCATGCGATGTGATCATCAAGGCCGGTATCTCTCTTAATCTTTGTCTTCATCTTTGGGTGGATTGATGAGCTCCATTATAGACACGAATGTACCTCGATACAATGCCATGGGCTCATGTTTGTCTAAACAATGTAACCATAATTGGTCAAGGATCGTCAGTGGGGCCATCAACGAGCATAGGAGAGCTCTCTGTTTCATCGATGGGCTTGTGACCTTTGAGGTAGTTTTCGGTGTTCAAGTAATGTATGAACAGTTGCCTCCAATCTAGCTCCTTGTCCATTTTGGCAATGACAACCTCTCCTTCAAGAGAAAGTCTCTCAATGAGTTCAAAATCAATAAGGGATAGGACCTGTCTATTTTGGACCCTTACTGAAATGGACTCATCTTCCGGACATTCCAATTATTTGGCAAGTTTGGCCAAAGCATCTGCTACTACGTTCTCTGCTCAGGAACCTTGTAGATGGTGACTTTGGGAATCAAGGCCAACAACTTCATGGTATACTTGTAGTAATGATGAAGCTTGCGCATGAGGACCTGGTAGGACCCGATAATCTAGTTGATGACCAACTAAGAATCCCCAAAGATGTTGATGCTTTGACACTAATAGTGATGGCTAACTCCAAATCGATAATCAAAGCCTTATACTCAGCTTCGTTATTGGTGTAGGTATTGAAAAGATGGTATGAGAATCTCACCACATATTTGGAGTTAGGAGAACTATTTCTATCCCTGCCTTTCCTGGGAGAATAGATTGTGGTGCTTCACCTTTAAGAAAAGAAGCATCACCATCAAAATACATCACCCATTGATGATTGTCGGCCTCCCCTAAGTTCTTGATTTGTTCATCGGGGAGATCATCACTAAGCCTAGAATCAGTAGGAAGTGGGTGTGCTGCTAAGAAATTCTAGTGCTTGTCCTTTTACTGCACGGAGGGGTGCAAATGTGATGTCAAACTATGAGAGAATCATGGACCAATGAGCCAAAAGTCTGGAAAGCGTTGGCCATGTCATGAGATACTGCAGTGGATTTATTCTGGAGATCAAGTTCACCTTTTGAGAAAGCATACAATATCATAGCTTTTGGGAAGCAAAGATTAAAGCTAGGCAATGTTTCTCAATAGGTGGAGTTTCTTCGGCGGGGAGTTAGGCACGAGGTAGTAGAGTCTCCTTCCCTTCATCATTGGCTTGGGCATGAGCAGAGAGTCATCTAATGCAGCAATATAAAGGATCAGTGGCTACCCTGGGATAGGGGTTGCTTGAACTGTTAGCTTCACCAAGTACTCTTTAATGTCTTCGAATGTGTGCTGACACTTGTCATCCCACTTGAACTTAGCATCCTTTTTACAAGTGCTAAAAATGGCTTGCATCTCCCTGATAGTTTGAGATAAAACATCTTAGATATACCAGCCATCCTTGAAAAGATCTAAGTTGAGTTAAACTCTTAGGAGGTGGCATTTCTTAGATGCCTTTGATCTTTTCAGGATCTATTTCTATTCCCCGGTGTCGAACAACAAACTCAAGGAATTTCCACAGTGACTCAATGCACACTTTGGGGATTCATTTTAAGGTTATATTATCTTAACCATTCAAAACTACTCTCAAGTCAAAGAGATGGTCTTCCTTTTCTCTACTCTTGACTACTAGATCATCAACGTAGCACTTTATGTGATGATGGATGATTTCATTGAAGATCTGGGTCATGGCCCCTTGGTATGTAGCACCAAAATTTTAAGGCCAAAAGGCATGACCCTATAATAGAAGATTTTGATCAGGGTTCAAAAAGAAGTGTTCCCTTTTATCTTTAAGAGATATCTTGATTTAGTTATAGCCAGATGATCCATCCATGAAAAAAAAGACTGCATGAGATGAAGCAATGTCCACCATTAATTCTGGTATAGGAAGAGGAAACTCATCCTTAGGACATGCCTTATTTAAATCCATAAAATCGATGCATATGTGAATTTGGCCATTCTTTTTCTTAACTAGATGACACTAGCTAACCAAGTAGGATATTTTTCTTCCATGATGAAACTAGCATCGATCAGTTTCTTGACTTCAAAAATGACATATTGTTCAATTTCTAATCGCATACGTCTAGGAGCTTGCTTAATAGGGATAATATTAGAATCTATTGTTAGCTTGTGGACTGCTACGTCAGGAGATAATCTGGATATTTCTTCATAATTCTATGCAAAGCAGTCTTTAAACTCAATCAATAGCCTAACTAAGTCATTGGTTTCTTCTTCATTCAGTAATGAACTGATGTATGTCAGGCGTGGATTTTCTTCTATCTCGAAGTTGATTTCTTTTAGTTTATCAATTATTGAATGAATTTCTTCTTGAAATTTTGGTAGTGCTTCTTTCACTTGGAGATCATCTGGATCATCTAAGATTTCTAAACACACCTTCTCATAAGAGTTGGGGATGTGTGGAGAAGAACTATCGACTCAAATGATTGGTAACAACTAGGCAATAATCTTCATCATCGATTTGGACCCACCTTAGAATCCTAGTCTCTTGATTGTGCTTCCTGCATGTATTGTTCCATAGCTTTTTTGAAGTATTTTCGACTATGCTTGGGCCATGTGTGAGAAACTAAACCTTTCTGTATATGATTTTGAACACAAGGTGAGTAAAAGTCAAAAGGTAATTACATTAATTCTTTAAAAGTATCCTCCTTAAGTTCTACATCAACTTTAAGACTTGAGGATGATGAATCCAAAAAGAACTTCTTCTACTTCATGTCACTGGAAGACTTAGGGATTTACTTAACTATCAAACCTTCAACTTTTTGAGGTGTAAGTGAGGTAAGAGCTAAGGTTCCCAACTACTGTCTAATAGCTTCACATAAACTAGATTGAATACTTTACTTTGCTTGGAAGCTAGTCTTCATCTTTGGCTGGATCAAAAGTCACCTCTAATGGAACCCGAGAGGGGTTGGGTGGTATACTAATCACATTAGACTCATCCTCCAGCTAGATTCAAGTCTATGTGAATAGTAGGGTACTCCTATGAACTGGAACAACACGACCTATTGGTGAAGGCCAACTAGGGGTCTCCTCTAGAACTGCCTCTGCTTTTGCCTCTACCTCTACCTGGTGGAGGTTGAGCCATCCTACCCACATATCCATATGATGGAATGAACTATGGGTGGAAGGGTATATGTAGATCTATTTCTTCTTCAATTTCCCCTTTCTTATGTACTTGGACTTTCATTTTTATTTTCATTTTCTTTTATCTTTTCTTTTGCTTCATTTTCTTTTTCTTTTATTTTTGCATTTGAATTTTATCCAAGTTCATGAGAAAGGGTGTTTGGAGGAAGATAGTAGGTTGCAATCTCATAAATCTCAACCTCTCCAAGTAAAAATGGTTTTCATCTCTGTTGACACGGTATTCAATTCCATCTTTTCTTAACTTGGTGCACTGATTGAGGGAGGATGGAATGATCTTGTTCTGATGTATGCAAGGCCTACCAAGCAAAGTAGTGAACGATGTGTTCAAATTAATGTTGTAGAACTTAGCTTCAGTCTTCCGTTACCTATCTCCAAAAGTAACACTATAGAACCTAAAGCTCGCTCACCTTGTTCATTGAATCCTCTCAATATAATCTGATCTCTTTAGAGTGTAGAGATGTCGATCCTCAAATAGGTATGGGTCTTTAGACTCATAATGTTCGATGCACACGGATCCACAGAGAACTCGAGTCTAAACTCCATGTCATTGTGATGTAAAGGGGACAGTTGTGCTCCAAGTCCCCTAGAAGAA
Source organism: Cymbidium sinense (assembly GCA_021442155.1). Lineage (NCBI taxonomy): Eukaryota > Viridiplantae > Streptophyta > Magnoliopsida > Asparagales > Orchidaceae > Cymbidium > Cymbidium sinense. The sequence continues at coordinate 189,775,040 of CM038221.1, forward strand.
GGTCTTCATTTGTGAAGGTGATCCCTTAGGCTTCTTTTGCATAATGTGCTTCCTCACCTATAACGGTCAGCTAAGTTAAGCATATTTTAAGATCAAGGAGGGCCTTGATTAGTGATTCCCTCATCTCTTTGGATAAGACAAGGGCATCATATATGCTTAGCTTAGATGGAAACTTTCTTAGATGAGAAAGGACATTGTAGTCCACCTTGGGCTGGTCTTCCACAAGCATATCCAAGGGTGGAGCATCCTATGGAGGGGCTTCTCGATCTTCAATACTAATTGCTTATTTCCCTCTATCTTGAAGTGCTGCCTTAGGAGGTAGAACCTTGCTACTACAAAGGTTGACTTCGGTGATTTCTTGAGGCAAGGTGGTGGAAGGTTCTACCTTCACCTAAGGCTCACCAATAGCTTCTCCTATGATACTCTCAAAATTGAATGATTCTAAGTCTATATCAAGAGGTGAACCTATAGTATTTAGAGTTAGAAAGAGGAAGATCAAAATTGTTATAGTTATTTAGACTTGAAGAGTTATCGTTAGGAATAGAAGAAGATAATTCATCAGAAAAGATATAAATGTAATTCAAACTAGCTTTATTCTTTAATTTCTTGGAATTATTTGGAGGTATAAAGTAGAATTCAAGTAGAGTGAGTGGAGTAAGGGATTTGATGCTCTTATCTGCTGATACAAGAGTTATAATAGTAGAAGAAATAGAAGAGCTAGCTGAAATGGGAGAAGTCATAAGTGTGGAAACTACAATTGAAGGCTGGAACAGGTCGGTGGGCGAGCTAAAGGGCTATCGGCGGACACATGTTGCTCTGTTGAGCTCCACTTTCTAGAGTTGGCAGCAACTTGCAAACCTTCCTTGGTGTTGGAGGTTTGAGGCGACTCACTGCAAGGAAAGCTTCTTGATCTTGGATAATTTTCTTAGAGGTTTTGGACAAGAAATGTCCCAACCTTCTTTGGTTTTGGTAGGATCACATGTATCCCCAAGGATTATCCTAATGGAACTGGAAGGTTGTTCCACAAGGTATTCCTTTGGGATAACTACAACACCGATCTTGAAACTGTGTTCAAGCTAGTCCTTGAATGTGAAGTAGTCCTCCAAAATATGGCCTAGCATATGGTGGTAAGGGCAAAAGTTTGGATCATGAATTTTGCCTACTTCCTCTGGTCTCTAGGCTCGGGTAGCTAAAAATCAAGTTTCTTTAAGAGATTCTTAAAGATCTTCCTGATTACCTCCCGCTTAAAAGAATAAGATTTATTTAACTTATCTAAAAGAGTACGTGGACCATAGCTAATCTTGAAAAGGCAACTTTTTGGCCTCTCATTGTAGACTAGCCGCCTTGTTGATTAGCTTCTCCAATATCTTGATAGTGAAGCCCTTAAGCATGAAGGTGATCGGGCCATGGATATTCTTCAAGAGAATTTTGATGGCATCTTTGTTGACTGTGGTTCATACTTCATACTCAGTTAGCCATCAAAAATATCAACAATTGACTCACGGGGTCTTGTTGTGCTTCAAGTTCACCTTTAAAATTTCAACAAATATCTTGATGAAGAGTTGCTCTAACTCAGCAAATGACTTTAATGAATTGTTGGGAAGTTCAGCATTCCAATCAAAAGTAATACCCACTAGGCTACTAACAAAGAGTCTCAAGAGTAAAGCGTTGCTACCACCTGCATTAAAATAACTGACCTAAAATTGTGCTATGTGTTGCCTTGGGTTTTCACTTCCATCAAAGCTTTTGAAAGAAGGAGGCATGAAACCCTTGGGATACTGGATAGCATCGAATTCCTCTGGGTAGGGTCTACCCTTTGGAACTGATGATCCTCCCCGGGCTTGAGCCAAAGCTTCATTCACCTATTGCTCAACCATGGATTTTATATCTTTTCTTGTATGGAGGTACTTTCCACTACCTTCTATACTAGTGCTACCTTGCTCAATGGGAGGTAGAGTCTTGGGGTCCAAGACATGCACTAACTTCAGGTGGCGACATCGGCGTAGTAGGATGAACTAATGGGGCTTATTTCAAAACACACTTCTACTAACAAGTCCCTCGAGTGCCATCCTATCAATCTGCTCATCCTTCTACCTCAACTGATGTCAGAGGTGTTGGGCTGATTTATGGTGTCTTCTTAATCAACCTCATCACCTTCCATGGCTTGTTGTTCCCTAAGAAGAGATCCCCTAGTGTCAACCATGTAGACTCCAGTTGAATCCCCCCATCAAGTCATCTTCGTTGGGATCGAAGCTAACTTTCTTTTCATCAGACCAGGTGTACCCTAAGATTTTCTTCTTTTCCATGAAATAATGTGCAACTATCTCATCTAAGGAACGATCCAACTCAGCAGGTATAAATAGTTTAGGCTGAACGATGTGATCACTATCGTGTATTAAGAGAGACCTCGCACTAGAGTCAATCACTTGGGACTACTCAGGATGAATGATACTCTAGCTTCTTCTATGGGTGGAGTAGCAATCCTAGGATGTTCCTCTATCATTAGTGCAACTGAATTATCATCTGGAATATTTGTAATAATTACCACCATCTCCACATCCGACTATATGGGTGGAGTTGGTGAAGGAATGACCACGATGCTTCAGGGTCGCCACTCCTTCCGCACCACCACTGAGGCAGAAGGTTGAGAAGGAGAGCTCGACCCTACCACAATGGGTGGTGTAGAAGGGGTAGGATCCCTTGGCCATAGGATCGCCAACACAGTGCGCTTTTCTCTGGATTTGACCTTCATGGCCTAGATGGAATGGGAGATGTTGTAACCTATACTGACGATGATGGATGAAGGGTAGAGCGGAAGGGTGGAGACACCATCAACTCTTTGTACACAAGAGCGCCCTCATGGTGGTGCAGTCCAGTGAATAATCTATCGGTATGGTGGTAGCGGGAGCCGAGATGGAAAATCAATCAAAGCAGAAGCGGCCGACTAACGGCTGAACCTCCGTCGCTCTCTGCTAGTAACATGTGATTTATGGGCCTCATGGGCCCTCTCCTGATGAATCTACCTCCCTACACTGGGGAATAACTGATCGAAGGTCAAATTATGTCCCAGACTCTGAGCGTCAGGCTCCACCTACGGCATAGAAACGGTCGAGGAGGTGACCTCCTACTCTAAAAAATTGCTGCACACCAGGAGGTGATGAGCGGATCCTTGACATCCTCCCTATTTGATCCAGAGAGAGGATGAAATTAGTTTTTGTAACCAGTGGTGAAGTGATGATGGGAGACTCATCCATTGCTGATCGAGCAGCTACCTCTAGCTCCATAGCTATCTGAGTGTGGAACCATTTGATCATATGGTTCTTGTTCTACACTGGGTATGAGTAGGATGGGAGGAGTGCGAGCTAGACCCATACTCAAATGTGGGGAGGCAAGCCTTGAGACCAGGGGAGCCTTACCTTTGGAGGGTATAGATGGTAGGGTACTAGCTCTCACTGGGGCAACATGAGCAACTCTGGGATGAACTGCAACTATAGCTGGTACTACTGGTACATATGGCACTTTAATAATCAGATCTTGTCACACTTTTCTCTTGATTGAGGAGACATCGAATTAGAGGGCAAGTATGGCTAGCTTCGCCTGTAACCTTGGTCTGGACGGAGAGGGAGTGCCCTCACAAGAAATCTTGGCTCCCAAATCCTCCAAAAATCAAGTGGGTGGTCCATAGAAGTCAGACAAAGCTAGATCCATGTGGGGAAGGAAGACAAACTTCGAGATCATCATTTCACCGACTATAGTAAATGAAACTGAAGTACATCTAACAATCGCAATGAGAAATGAACTTGCACGATTTCTCCATAGATTTTGAATTTTGAATTTAAAATTTGAACCCACATCCAACAACTTGGAAGTGTTAAGGGGTTCAAATAGATTTGAGAAGATTGATTGAAAGAGGAATTTGAATATGAATCCAACTCTAACAAACTTAGGTATGCCGAAATGTGGATTTAAAATTTTGATAAGAATACCAGTTCATTATTTGTTTTAAATTTTTAATTTTTGATTTGAGGACCCTTTCCTTTAACCAATTTGGGTATGTTAAAGTAAGGATTAAATTGATTTTGTTTTTGTTTGATTATTTTGAAATTTCACTTAGAAAATTTAGGTATGCTAAGTGAAGTGTTTTGAGAAAGTGATTATTACTTTTTGTAAATTTTGTTTTGATTTTAAAAATTTTGGAATTCTCACTTAGCAAATTTAGGTATGCTAAGTGAAGAGTCTATTTGTATTTTGTTTGATTTTTGAAAATAGGATTCTTAGCAAATTTAAGTATGCTAAGAAAATCTAAATGATTTGTTTTGAAATGTTTTGATTTTGAAAAGGAGATCCTTAGCAAATTTGATGCTAAAATAAGTGTTTCATTTTATTTTGATTTTGAAAGTGGAAACTTAACTTAGCAAGATATGCAAAGAGGAAATCCCACTTGGTTTTGTGAAATGTAAATTTCATTTAGCAAATTTGAAAAAAAATCAAAGTGTGTTTAAAATTTTGATTTGTTTTATTTTGAAAATGGAAACTTCTCCTTAGAAAATTTAGTAAGAAGTTCCAAAGGAAAATTTTGTGTTGACATTTGGAGACTTCACTAAAAAAAGGAAGTTCAAAAAAAATGTTTGAAAATTTTGATTTTGGGATTTGCTTCAACAAATTTAAGTATGTTAAATGAAGTTCCAAATGTGAAATTTTGAATTTTGATTTGGAGATTTAACAAATTTGAGTATGTTAAATGAAGTTCCAAAATGTGTTTAGAATTTTGAATTTTGATTTGAAACCCTTAGCAAATTTGATTATGCTAAATAAAGTTTCAAAATGTTTTTAAAATTTTTGGATTTGACTTAATTTAGCAAATTTATGCTAAATGAAGTTCCAAATGTGTTAGAATTTTGAATTTTTTGATTTTGATTTTTTAACAAAGTATGTTAAATTTGTTTTAATTTGAGATTAAATGGTATGTTAAAAATCCAAAAATGTTTGAAAATTTTGGATTTTGGATTTGGAGACTTCACTTAACAAATTTGGGTATGTTAAATGAAGTTCCAAATATGTTTAGAATTTTGAATTTTGGATTTAGAAACTTCACTTAATAAATTTGATATGTTAAATGAAGTTCCAAAAATGTGTTTTGAAAATTTTGAATTTTGGATTTGGAGACTTCACTTAACAAATTTGGGTATGTTAAATGAAGTTCCAAATGTGTTTTGAATTTTGAATTTGGAGACTATTTAACAAATTTGAGTATGTTAAATGAAGTTCCAAATGTTTGAAAATTTTTGATTTTATATTTGAGACTTCACTTAAAAAAATTTGGGTATGTTAAATGAAGTTCCAAAATATATTTAGAATTTTGAATTTTGGATTTGGAGACTTCACTTAACAAAATTGGTACGTTAAGCGAAGTTCCAAAAATTTATTTGAAAATTTTGATTTTGGTTTTGGAGACTTCACTCAACAAATTTTGGTATGTTAAATGAAGTTCCAAATGTGTTTGAAAAAAATTTGATATTAGATTTGGAGACTACACTTAACAAATTTGAGTATGTTAAATGAAGTTCCAAATGTGTTTGAAAATTTGGAAATATGATTGTTTTGATTTTAGATTTAGAACTTCACTTAGCAAATTTGATTATGCTAAATGAAGTTCCAAAACTATGTTTAGAATTTTTTTTATTGAAAAGAGAGGACTTCCATTCAACAATTTTAGGTATGTAGAATGGAGATCAATCTTAATTTCAACATATGAAAATTTTGTTTTGTGTATGATTGGTGATTTTTTGAAAGAGAGGAATTCCAACTTAAAACATATGTGAGATATGTTCAAATGATATTTCCTAAAAGATATTTTATTATTATTATTTTTTTTGGTTGGGAATGAAATCCTCATTTAATAGATTCAAGTATATTAAATGAAGATATTCATGAAAATTTTTAATTTACAAATGAACTTTCCATTCAATAAGTGAGTGTAGAAAGATTGAATATTTTTTTTTTTGAAAACTTTATGATTATGATTTTTTTTGGAAAAGATGATTGTTCATTTTATTTTGAAAATGAAATATTCATCAAAGTGAATTGAAAGAAGATGTTCATTTGTGCTTTTGGAAAATGTTTTAATTTCATTTTTGAAAATCCTTACATGTAACAATTATGAGAATTGTTAAATGGGGTGATAAAATTTTGTGGAATAATATTTTATTAAGTGCATTTTTGAAAAGGTGCTTTCGAAAAAGCAAAGAACTTTATGGAAGATTTATTATTTTAGGATGAACCTTTCGTTGTCATAAAGATGATAAGGAGAAAGTCTTTAAAATGTTTTCTCTTTTATTTAGATATTTTCATTTTTCCCATTGGAGAACCCAGTGGAAGTTTTAAGACCAACAAGGAATGCACCCCTAAAACTTAAAACCTAATAAGAATGAAATGAGCTAAGTGCCAATGGAAAGAAAGATAGTCTTGATTCATACCACAGTACAAATCCACTATGGATACTCAAAGACAATGATTATTTAACAAAGATGGAGAGAGGAACCATCAGTAGTGGAGTCGCCAAAAAAATCTATGGTGAAAATTTTTTATAGTATAGAGGAGTCGCCTTCAAATCTGTGGGGAGAAATGAAAGACAACAAGACTATAAAAATTTATCTTTTTAGGATGCCACATAGATCTGCAGATGTACTTATTCATGTGATCAGGTACATCATCAAGGAAATAGTGTACTATCTCGAAAGACAGAAGTCACTATCTTTAATGGACCTAATCACCTCAATAAAGACTCCTAAAGATGATGGGTCTATATATATGTAGATTCTTCCCTATTTTTTACATGAAAAGAAAAGCATGGTTTATTTTAAACTAGGTTCATTAAGTTCCCTATAGAGGCAAGCCCCATAGTTAATTACATCCTAAGAAATGGGGATTCTATAAAAAAACTCTCAATTAAGGTAAATGATCATTGTCTTTGAAGATTTCAATAGGAAAGGATTATCAATCGATTGGTTCACTTTTGAAGATCAAATGGGATTGATCAAAAGAGGGAGTTATTATCGAAGCCAAAAATGGAAGATAAGTGAGATGCTCATGATGCTAGAAACCTAGCATCTCAAACTATCCTATAGTTGGGCTTTATATTTTAAAATTGATTTAATTTATTGAGTATTTTTCATTAGAAATTTAGGACTTAAGATTCATTAATACAAGATTAAGAAAATGCTTAAGAGGTGAGGAATTATACTTATGGAAAAGGGAAGAAGTAACCTCAGAACCTAAATCTAGGGAGTTTTGATGAGGGCCGAAAGCACAGCCTAAATCTAAGGCAAAAATGAGTATTTAGTTTGCCTCCATAAGAGAGGACAAACCACCCGATTGATTGGACTTACAACTGGATGGCCACAACTAACCAACCTCCTTACATTTTTAAATACATGTAGGTCTTTATGCTTATGCAAGATAGCTAGCTATTATTTAGAAAGAGAGACTAAGTCCTTAAACTCACTAAAGAGACTAGATCATGTAAAGGAATGCTTCAAATGACTTAAATCTAATGCAATTCAAATTTATTTTATTTTATTTTGGACAATTATTTTGACTCAGCTAATAGGATTTTTATGACTAATGCATGAAATAGAAGATTATTGGCCAAAATGAAGGAGGGAGGGTGAGTTTCCACCATGGCTCAAAGGTTAGGCCAAGATTCTCTGGCAAAGGTGGAAGCCCTCCAATCAAGAGTGAAATAAGATGCATTTATGCATGATATTACAAAATAAATTCTCATCCAGCTAATGGGTTGTTAATTATTTTATCTTGATTTTAAACCTAAGCTTTAGGTGAGGTTATGAGTTGTTCAATTTTTAATTTGAGTTGTTAAGTTGGGTAAAAGGTTTATTTTTTTCTAAAGAGCCTAATCCACATTCAAGCCATACATAAAGCAAGGAAGAAACTAGGAAAATCATGCCACTTAATGCAAAAGCTAAATAAATCATCAATCAATTTATAAAGCTAATCACAAAAAAAAGAATGCCATCATGGTCGCACCACCGCACAAACTCAAAATATCAAATATGAAGCTCTACCCCATATACAATGATTACAAATGAATTAAATTAATTAAGTAAGGAATTCATTATTATGGGGTCTTGCTTCTTTCTTCTTTTCTTCTTTCTTCTTTCTTCTTTTCTTTCTTCTTTCTTTTCTCCTTTCTTCTTCTTTTTGGATGGTTGGAAGTTGGATGCTCCAAGGCTTCACATGGTGCATAAGATAGGATCATGACCAATGATCTTAATCCCATAACAAATCATTCCAAAATCTAATTATATAAATTTACATGAAAAGAAAAGTGGAAATCTAATAACCTTGCAAAATAAAGGTTAGCTAAAACACAACACACAAATCCCAAGCATGTATATTGGACTTATCACCCCACACATGGGTGACTAAGTCCACCTGGCCTATGGATTATGCTTAGGGGTATAAAGCACCTATAAGCAAAAGCATTTATATTTTATTTATGATAGCGCCCCTTAAGCACAATCCCAAAAAAGAATAGTTAGACTAAGAATCCTACCATTCATTCTATGAGCATACACCCTAACTAGTCTAAAACATATATCACAAAACAAAATAAACATCAAACCATACCACCTAACCTAAGGCTAGAAGTGGTGACTTAGGCTAATGTGTGCTTTGAAGGTTTAGCTATATGGCTTTAGTTCAAATTTTCTAAGTGTGAAGAACATGTTCAACTTAGAGGAGGGTTTCATTTAAGTTGTTTAGTTATTTTGGGTTGATTTTATTTCATGTTTTGATTTGGTTTAAGTGGATCCTACAATTAATATTAAGTTATGAAGAGAGGGAAAGAGAAGAGAACTTCTCTTCCTTCCTAACCTAAGTAATTTCTAAAGTAGATTCACATTTTAGTTTCATTTAGGTGAATATTTTGAAAATCTTTAATTAATCCTAAGTTTAGATAAACTCTAAACAAACCTATTCAAAAGAAAGGTATTTTAAGATTAAATAAAATGAAAATTCACATAACACATTACTTCATTTCTTTCCCAACATATATATAACATGCATATGGATGGACCCTAAGCATATATACATGCAAATGAGATATCTAACACACTTTATGATGCATGCTAAGTAATCCATTTAGAAAATTTAGAAGTTGAATATGCATGATTTTTCTTAAGTATAAAAAGGGTTTTCCTTATCAAAATTTTTACATACACACATGAAAGTAAGAAAGACATAAGTGAGTACATATTAAAGATTGTAAGGTACAAGATACTTAGGCTACTTAAAGCCTCACAACCAATTTTCCTTAAATACAAAAAAAGAAATGAAATGGAAAACAAGAATGCAAAAGTTGTTTAATAGATTCATTGTTTATGAAATTTATGAAAGTAGGTAACCCTCTTAATGGTAGCATAGGTATAGGATGGATATAAAATTAGGTGAACAGTCTTTTCAAATGAAATACTCCAAATTCCTATTCAAAACTATACCAACATAAGAAAGAAAGGAAACCATATGTTACCTTATAATCTTTCACATGCAAGCTTATAATTAAAATATAAGTAGCATACTTTAGATTTGGTATTTCATTTATTAGTTTTGAAAATAATTTGGATTTAGTAGTGATAATAGCCACTATCCAAACTTTAACATATTTGAAAAAATGTACAACCAAATGTCAAAAGATTCAAAGAATGTACTTCACCCTAAAGACATTCTTATAGAATAAGAAAATTTAGAAATCAAAGTGAATTCATTTTGTTTAGTTTGAAGTTTTGAGATGACCTAACCCATCACATGTGATATTTTGTTTAATTTTTAGATAATTAGATCCATTTTATGAGATTAGGTTAAGGTATGAATTAGTAACCTAATTAACCACCTACACCACCTTAGAAGAATAAAAACCAATGAGATGACACAAAAGGCAAGGAAAACAATGCACAAAAGTTAAAGCTAAGTTTAGTTTAAGTAATTTCAAAACACCCTTTCACACATGTGAATTGGGTTTTGATTTCCTTAATTGAACTTAGCTATTAAACACCCAAGATCTACCCAAAGTAGATTAATTAAGTTTTTTTTTATAAATTAAGGATAATTAATGAATTAACCCTTAATTAAGAGGAGATGAGAGAAAAGGGGTTTAGGGAATAGCTTAGGGGAAATGCCCCAAAAATATATTCCATAAACCTTCTACTTACTAATGATCTCACCTAATCATGAAAATCACTAATCATACCCTAATTATACTTAATTACATAAGGAGGGTAATTATGGAAACCATATGCAATTATTCTAATCAAGCTTTTAATAAATCCCAAGAAAATTAAGGGAGGTAGAAGTCCTCCCCTAAAACATACCCAAGAAATTTGGGATTAATCAGAGGCTTAATTAAAAAGTAATCAGTAAAATAAACTTTTTAATAAAACCTAAATTCAGAGAAAAGTATAATTAAAAACTCATCAAAATTAATTTTAAAATGTTCTAGGCTTATTTATCTATCCATAAGATTTTAGAATTTTCTAGCAAGAGGAATTTTGGAAGATCTCTAAGTGAATTATGAATTAATTAAAGATTTTTATTAACCCTAACTAAACTTTGGCTCACGATGTGCGGTGGTCATCGTTTTTACTGTGCATTCATGGGGATCAATTTGCATCGCACGTGGTGATACACACTTTAATCTCACCATCCGATCAAAGATCTACACGATCTCCACATTTTAAAAAAAGGTAAAGGATTTCTAAACGTGTTGAATAATCTTAGCCATCTAAAATGCATGGATGGAAGATCATCCATGTTCTTCCCTTGATCAATAGAGACCATGATCAAGGGAAGATCCGCTGATTTAGCATGGAATCAAATCAAATAACCCAAACCATCTAAGAGAGGCAAATCCAATGATCAAAAAATGATGGGTGAAAATTTCCAAAGCTCCACACAACATTGAGTTTAATAAAAAAATCCCATACCCCATCGAGGTGATCACGAATTCTGAGTAGCTTCACCGAAGAAGTCTGCTAAGGAGCCGAGGTTGAGGATTGTATGGACCAACTCCTCCTTGCTTGAGCTTTGATCCAATTCAATCCTTTCCTTGAACTTGGGAATCAACTTAAGCTTGACTTGGTCACCTGTACTGCAAAAGGAATAAGGAAACAAAGTGTGGAAGAAGTTGGTTACCTCCCTTTCAAAAGCCAAGAAAGAAAAATGGAAGAGCTCTAGGAGGCTTAGAATCCAATGGCTCGCTTCCTTTTTCAATCACCTTGAGTGAAAACATAAGAATTAGGGGAGTATCTTTGAAGGATCGGATGTCAAACTTGCCATTTTGATCCAATTGATATGAGGTTATTTGATCAGCTAGAGTGTGCACATGGTCTGAGCCAAGAGTGGATTTCCAACCTCCCATGTGCTTGAATTTTTGAGAGGGAGTTTGAATTTTGATTTTTGACCATAGGTCTTTGGTCTAGGGACCAATCTTCAAACCCATGGTTCACCATCTTTCAAGTCCCTCGAGGTTTTGTGAAAGCCTCAAGTGATGAAGAGGGTATGACCAAATTACCCATGGTTAAGCCAAAATTTGTTCATGGCCTAGGGTAGATGGTCATTCTATTTTTCATTTGGATGTGTTGGTATGTGGAGAAACCCAAGTTTCATGAGATTTGAAATTCATTTGATAGGTTTGGTCATGTTGACCCATTTAGGTAAAAATGGGTCAACTTGGAAGTTGACAATAGGTCAAATTGGGTCAAACCAAGGTTGGGTCAAGTTCATATACCATTTGAAATGGGTGGCTTTGGTTTGATTCAATTTGTATAGTTTTGAATTTGGCTCATATGACTTTTAGGTCAAATGGGTCAAATGTTGACCCATTTGACCTATTTGAGGTAGGTCAAGGGTAGTTTAGGTTAGTTAATATGGAGTGGAGTGGATTCTTTATTTCCAATCAATTTGGGTTAAGTTCAATTTTAGCTCAACATGACCCCAAGTTAAATGGGCTTGGGTTTGGCAATTGAGGCTTTGGTCAAGTTTCACAAGTGATTTGGAATGGACTTGACCCATTGGTTTCAATCAATTTGATTAGATCAATTTTTGACACATTTTGACTTTTAGTCAAATGGGTCAACTTAAGTTAATCAGCTAGTTAGCTCAAATGTTGCTTGGTCAAGTTCAAACATAGTCATGAGTGAACTCAAATGGTTTCAATCAATTTGGCCTATGGTGGAATTTTATGTTAGGTTTCATTTTGGGTTATGTTGACTTGGTCAACCTAGTTTGACTTGGTTTGATAATTTGATTGATTAGTTGATCAGATGGATATAGTTTGGTCTAATCCAATTTGGTTAGATTAAATTTGGCTCATAAGGTACTTTAGGTCACTTTGGGTCAAGTGAGCCTAAGTGGGTCAAATGGCTTGGAAAAGCTTGATTTGAAGTTGGTTGATCTTGTATATGGACTCGATGAAATATAAATCCATTTACAGTGGTTTGAAGCCAAATGAGTTTTGATCCATTTGACAATTTTATATTCAAAGAAAGAATATGAAAGGGTTTTGGGTTTGATTTTTTAACTTGGGTTTTGATTGTTTGGTTAGAGTTTGGATTTATATTTGAGCTCATGATTGTAGGGTTCATTGAATCATAAGAGAAAATTAAGATTTTGGCTTGATTTGATATTGATTTGGCTAAGTTCAAGATTTTGGCTTGAAAGGCCTAGATTAGATTTTGAGTGGATTTGAGTTTGATTTTTGGAATTTTTTGATTGATTTGAATTTATATTTCATTTATATATGTGAATATAAATGAGAATATAAATGGATCATGAGAAAATTTAAGGATTTGAAGTGGTTTAATCATGATTTTAAGCAAGTCCTTTAAGAAGGAATTAAAGGACTTGAAAATTTGGTTTTAAAGTTGGATTTTTGAATTTGTTTGATTGATTTATATTTATATTTCATTTATATATGTGAAATAAATGAGATATGAATTAGAGAAAATCCCATCTTTGAGATGGTTTGATTAAGAAGTTAAATCCATTAAAAGGGAATTAATGGATTTAAGGAAATTTTAAATTGGAATTTTAATTTTGATTTGATTTGATTGATTTAGATTTATATTTCATTTATATATGTGAATATAAATGAAATATAAATGAGAAAATCCCAAGGATTTGAATTAATTTGATCATGTTTTAGGCTAAGTCCATTAATGGAGACTTGGGGAAATTTTCATGAATTGATTTGGAATTTTGAGTTTGATTTGATTTGAATTTATATATTTATATGTATATAAATAGAATATAAATTTGAGAAAATCTCAAAGTTTTGAATTGGTTTTGATCCTGATTTTAGTTAAGTCCTCAAGGGAAGATTAAGGATTTAAGAAAAATTTGGTCTTTGGGATTTTGATGGATTTTTGATCATGGATTTCAGTCATAGATTTCAATCATGGATTTCAATCATGGAATTTATTTGAGTTTGGAGAAAATCAATTGAGATTGTTTTGGAGTTTGACTTGAAAGAAGGAAAGTGAGAATGGTTTAAAGGGGTAGCAAATTTCCTAACACCCCTAAGGCATGACCTATTCCTATGGCTAACTCTTCTAAGTCTTCCAGGGCTAGGTAGAGTGTCCACCTAATCACTAGATGTGTCATAAGATTAAGGAAATCTTAAAGTCTAAGAGCAGTCCTATGTCTAAGATGAAGGGGTTGAGAGCTCATCCTAAAAATGAGGTCAACAGCCCCTTAAGCACAATCCCCTGCAGAACATAATGATTAGACTAAATCATTCTACCATGCATTCTACGCACATTCACCTTAACATCCAGACTAAAACAAAATATAACAAAATAAAAGCAAAACATCAAGCCATGCACCTCCCTAACCTAAAGCTAGAAGTGGTGACCTAGCCTAATATGTGTGCTTTAGGAGGTTTGTGTGGTATGCTTACCTTATGGTTTTAAGGTTTGGATTTTCTATGTGTAAAGATGTTCAACTTAGATGGGTGGTTTCATTTAAGTGTTTAGTTGATTTGGGTTAATTTTATTTTGTATTTTTGATTTGGTTCAAATGAATCCTACAATTAATTACTAAGTTTTAAAGAGAGAGAAAAGAGAAGAGAACTTCTCTTTCCTTCCCTACCTTAAGTAATTTTTAAAGTGGATTCATGTTTAGTTTTATTTAGTGAATGTTTTATTATGTATTTTAATTAATCCTAAGTTTAGATTTTCCCTAAATAAACCTATTCAAAAGAAAGGCATTTTAAGATTAAGTAAAGTGAACTAAATTCACAAAACACACATCACTTCATTTCTTTCCCAACATGATAACATGCATATGGATGCATCCTAAGCATATCTATACATACAAATGAGAATGTTTTACACTTTATGATGAATGCTAAGTGAGTTACTTAAGAAAATTTGAATGCTTTATGATGCATGATTTTCATTAAGTAGAAAAGAGGTTTTCTTATCCATTTTTCACATGCACACATATATGTATGAAAGACATAAGTGAGTATGGTCATTGTTAAGTGTAAGGTATAAGACCTACTTAGAATAAAGCCTCACAACCCTAGGGTTGTCTAGACTAACATACCACTTTCCTTAAATACAAGTATATGTACAAAAGAAATGAAGGGAAAGAAATGATGCAAAAAGTTATACTTGATTGTTTGATTTGTTTATACAATTTATATGTGTTAATATAAAGATCCTTCTTAGGTCCTAACATGGAAGGGGATAAGAGTATATTTGAGCAACTGTTATGTTCTTTTAAAAGAACTATACACTTTGCAAATGTTATTCAAATCCATGCTAAGAGGAAGGAAAGGAAGCAAACATAAAACACATTTTATATTCACATGCAAACTTATAAATAAAAAATATAAGTACACACTTTAAATGGTGATTCATATATTTTAAAATAATTTGGAATTTAATAGTGATAATAATTCATAATTTTACTTTAGCCAAAACATGCAATTTGACATAGAAAATATTTCACTTTCATTTTGATTTTGAAAAGAATGAATGCATGAAACTCATATGACATACACATTTAGTATGTTAAGAAAGAACTAAAGTGATGAAAGCATGTAAACACATTCACCCTAATTAATTCCTAAAGATAATCTCATGAAATAAGAAAGTTTAAAGTAAATCAAATTATTTATAAAGAAGGTTTGATTTTATTTTGAGTTTAATTTAATTTGAGAAATGTAAGGTGAGTTTGCTATTGCTAACCCATTCCCACATATGTTGGTTATTTTAGTTTAATTTTTAGGTGATCAGATATCTTACTTAATTAAGCATGCTAATTACCCCTTACCTATACCACCTTGGCATAGTTAATTAAATAATTATGAGCCAATGAGATGACATAAAATCACACAAGAAATTTAAATCAACAATGCACCTAGTAAGAAAAGGGCCTAATGCATTTGGCTCATGATTAATGATTAATTAAACTAAGGGGTTTAACTTAAGTAATTTCATAACCCCCTTCACACATGTGAGTTGGATTTTGATTTCCTTAATTATACTTAGGCTATTGAACACCTAAGCATCTACCCAAGATAGATTAATTGAGTTATGAAAAGTTTTAAAATTTTTTGAATTTAATTAAGGGGGTAATTAGTGAATTAAACCTTAATTAAGGATGGATTAAGGAAGAAAAAGGGGTTTAGGGAATATCTCAAGGAAAGTAATTCAAAATTATTCTTAAATCTCATACTCACTCAATCAAACTTAATTGACTCAATCGAAGGGTTAAACCACTAATTATTTCCTTAATTAAGCTTAATTACATTAAGGGAGTAATTAAGGAATGAACTAGTAATTATCCTAATTAAGCCACCAATAAATCCCAAAACAATTAGGAGAGGCATGAGTCATCCTACTAATTAAGCACAAAAAGTTTGGGATTAATTATGGAGTATTTAAAGGGTAATTAGCAAAACAACATTCCTAATAAAACTAAAATTTAGAGAGAAATACTATTCAAAATTCATTGAAATTAATTTTAAAATATTCTATATTCAATTATCTATCCAATGTAATTTATTTCATTTTTTTTATTTTTCTAGACTTAGATATGAATTTTAGAATTTTCCATAATTAATTAGAATATTCAAATACCCTAATTAAGTATTTAATCCCATCAGCACCACATGAGCCACTGACACGGCATGCGCTTTCTATGTGGCACGATGGGATTGGCTCTTTAACCCATCACATCATAGCGCCACGTGGTGGTGATGCTATGCACTTTTCTCAAGTTTGATCTCGGATGGTGATTAAAACTGCATCGAGAACGTGAGATGTTACATGTTTTAATCTCGATCTTCCATCCAAAATGGGTGGATGGACAACCAGAGATTCATCCCTGCCACTCTCTGTGTAAAATAGAGACCATCCATCTTTGAGGCCATGATCCGAGCTTGATTGAGCTCAGATTGGATTGAAAATCAACCCACACCATCTAAGCATGAGTACAAGCACATCTAATGGCTAGATCAACATAACATTGAAATCCACTTCACAAAGGACAAACATACATTGAACTTAAGCTCAGTTTAATGGCATACCTCACTGGAGGTGATCGCCGATGCTCGATTCCCTTGGAGAAGCTTCATCAGTTGGGCTTTTGAGGGAGCTCTTGAGATTGGGTGGTTGCTTCTAGACCAACTCCCTTTGCATTGAGCTTCGGATCAAGGTGACTCCTCAGGCTTGGAACTTAGGAAGAGCTTGGGTGAGTTGATTGAGCTCTAATGGATCTTGCACAGGAAATGGGGTTTGAGTGTGGAGTCAATTTGATTTTGAGTGGAGCTTTTTTTTAAGCTATGAAAATAGAAATGGGAAATTCAAATTCTCTTTGAAGCTTAGGAAAGCGGCTTGCTCTGAGTTCTTATGCTTCAATCGATTGAGGGAGAGTGAAAATTTTGTTAAATTAGTGGGATTAATGCCTTGCCATTTTTATCCAATTGACCATAAGGAGTGGGTTTGTTAGGTCATTCAGGATGTCCTTGAATTTGGTTTTGGCCAAGGAGTGGAATGGTGAACTTCCCATGTGCTTGAATTGAGTGTAAGGAGGATTCCATGTGCTCCATTTCAAGGCATGTGATTGATTTGGCCATTGGGCTAGGTTGGGCTGACCCAAACCCTTGGGTTGGGTGCACCACTCCTAGTGTTCACTTGATCCAAGAGGGTGTCAAGTGTTATGGAAAAAATTTGACCAAATTCCAAATGGATTTGCCAAAATTTCTATGGCCTAGATGGTCATTTGATATTGATTTCAATTTGGGTATGTTTTATATGATGAGAAAATAGATTTGGCCAAGTTTCATTGAATTTGGAGTTGGTTTGATGTGAATTGGCTCATGTTGACCCATTTAGGTCAAAGTGGGTCAACTTGGGTCAAGTTGGCCAAATGGTCAAATTGGGTCAAACCAAGGGTTGGGTCAAGTTTATATGATCATTTTAAATGTTTTGGTGGCTTTGGTTTGATTCAATTTAGTTTAGGTTTGAATTTGGTTCATTTGATTTCATTATGGTCAAATGGGTCAAGTTGACCAATTTGACCAATTTAACCTATTTGAGCTAGGTCATGGGTAGGTTAAGGTTTGGTTGGTCATATGAAAGGGATTGGTATCTTTGTTTCCAATCAATTTTGGTTAAGTTTGAATTTGGCTCAATATGACCCTTTAGGTCAAGTTGGGTTCAAGGTCAATTGGGCTAGGTTAGGTATAGTTGGCCAATTGAGGCTTTGGTCAAGTTCAACAATCATTTTGGAGTGAACTTGACCCATTGGTTTCAATCAATTTGGCTTAGATCAAGTTTTGACACATTTTGACTCTTTAGGTCAAGTTGGGTCAACTTGTCAAGTGGCCATTGTAGGTTAGGCTCAAATGTTGACTTGGTCAAGTTCAAACATTGATCATGAATGAACTTAGATCATTGGTTTAATCAATTTGGCCTATGGTGGATTTTGGATATGTTGGGTTTCATTTGGCTAAGTGTTGACTTGATCTAGGTTTGACTTGGTTTGACCCAATTTGAGTGATTGATCATCTCATGATAATTGTTGATCATGATGAGAGGCATAGATGGGCTTAGTTCAATCCAATTTTGGTTAGGATTAGAATTTGGCTCATAAGGGTACTTTAGGTCACTTTGGGTCAAGTGAGCCTAAGTAGGTCAAATGGCTTGGTCAAAGCTTGATTTGAGTTTGATTGAACTCACACATGAACTTATGATTGAAATATGAATCCATTTACAAGTGGTTTGAAGTCAAATGGGTTTTGATTCATTTGACAATTTCAAGTTCAAAGGGTGAACATGAAATGAATTTTGGCTTGATTTTTTAATTGACTTTTGGTTAAGTGATTGAAGTTTGTATTTATATTTGGATTCATGATTGAAGGATTGATTGAATCATAAAAAAAAAATCAAGAGTTTGGCTTGATTTGAAATTGATTTAGCTAAGTTCAAGAATTTGGCTTGAAAGGCTTAGGTTGGATTTTGATTGAATTTGAGTTTGATTTTTGGAGTTGGTTTTGGTTGTTTGAATTTATATTTCATTTATATATGTGAATATAAATGAGAATATAAATGGGTTATGAGAAAATTTCATGAGTTTGAATTGATTTGAAGATGATTTAGGCTAAGTTTTAAGAGGGGAATAAGGACTTAGGAAATATTTATGAATTTGGATTTGAATTTAGATTTAGTTTGATTGATTTGAAATTATATTTCATATATATATATATATATATATATATATATATATATATATATATATATATATATATATATATATATATATATATATGTGTGTGTGTGTGTGTGTGTGTGTGTGTGTGTGTGTGTGTGTGAATATAAATGAGAATATAAATGAGTTATGAGAAAATTTCATGAATTTGAATTGATTTATATTTGATTTAGGCTAAGTCCATGAAGGGAAATCAAAGGACTTAGGCAAAATTTGGAATTTGGAATTTTAACATGAAATTTGATTTGATTGATTTGAATTTATATTTCATTTATATATGTGAATATAAATGAGAATATAAATGAGTTATGAGAATATTTCATGAGTTTGAATTGATTTGAAGATGATGTAGGCTAAGTCCTTAAGAGGGAATAAGGACTTAGGAAATATTTATGAATTTGGATTTGATTTATATTTCATATATATATATATATATATATATATGTGTGTGTGTGTGTGTGTGTGTGTGTGTGTGTGTGTGTGTGTGTGTGAGAAAATATGATTTGAATTGATTTGAAGATGATTTAGGCTAAGTCCTTAAGAGGGGATTAAAGGACTTAGGCAAGATTTGGAATTTCAATCTTGAGCTTCAATCATAAATTTCAATCATGGATTTCAATCATGTGACATTGATTTATGTTTGGAGAAAAATAAATTAAGTTGGAATTGATTTAAGTTTGATGTTGATTTGATTTGTAGTTTGATTTGAAGGAAGGAAGTGAGGAATGTGGTTCACGCTATAGGGTAAGAAAAATTTTCTAACACCCCTAAGGCAAGACCTATTCCTATGGCTAACTCTTCTAAGCCTCTAGGGCTAGGTTGAGTGTCCACCTAATCACTAGATGTGTGTGGTGAAATTTCTATGATGAGAGAATTTTTATAAAGAAGTAGAAGTATACTTCCATCTTCACTCTATGCGAGATAAAATGAAGATCAGAATATACTTCTTTTCTATTTATGCATTTTTGACACCACATAGATCCGCAGATGTTCTTTTTATGCATTTATGAATTTGTTTAAGTTAAATTTTCCATTAGTAATTTAGGGATTATGATTCCACAACACAAGATTTTGGAAATACCTAAGAGGTGAGGATTTATGCTTATGGCCCATGAAATGAAGCAACCTCTTAAATCTAGGGAATGCGAAAAAGCAACTAAATCTAAGTAAAATGGATATTTGGTTTACCTCCAGAGAGGACAAACCACCTTGGACTTACACTGAGGGGTGGTAACTAACTCCTCCTATGATTTTAAATTCATGTAGGTCATGCTTTAGATAACTAGGCTGTTATTTATTTAGAAAGAGACTAATTCCTTAAACTCACTCTTTAAAGAGACTAGATCATGTAAGGGTATACTTCAAATGACCTAAATCTAATTCTTTTATCTTGATTTTAGCCTAAGCTTTAGGTGAGGTTATGAGTTCTTTATTTTAATTTTGAATTGTTAAATTTGGTAAAAGATTTATTTTTCTCTAAGAGCCTAACCCACATCCAAGCCATACATCAAGCAAGGAAGAAACTAGAAAAAGGATGCCATCTTAATGCACAAGCTAAAAAAATCATCAATCAATTTATAAAGCTAACACAAAAGAATAAGAGGTCATTTGTGGTCGGGCACCACCGCACAAACTCGAAAACAAATTGGGTAATCAAGCTCTACCCTTATACAACCCGAATTACAAATGAATTAAGTAAAATTAAGCAATAAATTCATTGTTATGAGGGTCTTCAAGCTTCATTTCTTCATCCTTCTTTTATTCTTTCTTCTTCTTTTCATCTTTCTTCTTTGGTTCCTTCTTTTGGATGGTTGGAAGGTGGTTGCTCCAAGGCTTCACATGGTACATAAGATGTAATCTTATGACCAATGCTCATCCTAATCCCCATAACAATCATTCCAAAATCCTATTTTCAAAAATTACATGAAAAGGAAAAATAAATCTAACTAAAACTTATGAAACAAAGATTAACTAAACAAACCAAACAAATCCTAAGCATGTATATTGGACTTATCACCCCACAGATGAGTGACTAAGTCCACCTGGCCTATTGGATTATGCTTAGGGGTATAAGCACCTCCACATCAAAAGCATTTATAATTTTTATTTATTATAGCACCCCTTAAGCACAATTCCCTATAGAAGATAATGGTTAGACTAATATTTCCCTATCATTCATTCTACGCACATACACCCTAACATCAAGACTAAAACATATATCACAAAATAAAAGCAAACATCAAACCATGCATCGCCCTAACCGAAAGCTAGAAATGGTGACTTTGCCTAATGTGTGTGCTTTAGAGGTTTGTGTGGTATGCTTAGTTATGGCTTTAAGTTAAAATTTTCTAAGTGTGAAGAATATTCAACTTAGAGGAGGGTTTCATTTAAGTAATTTAGTTATTTTGGGTTATTTTATGTTTTAATTGGGTTCAACAATCCTACAATTAATTGCTAAGTTAAAGAGAGGGAAAGAGAGAACTTCTCTTTCCGTCCCTAACCTAAGTAATTTCTGAAGTGTATTCATGTTTTAGTTTTATTTAGTGAATATTTTATTATGTATTTTAATTAATCCTAAGTTTAGATGAACTCTAAATAAACCTATTCAAAAAGAAAAGCATTTTAAGATTAAATAAAGTGAGTTAAGAACACAAAACACACATCACTTCATTTCTTTCCCAACATGTATAACATGCATATGAATGAATCCTAAGCATATCTATACATACAAATGAGAATGTTTAGCACATCTTATAATGAATGCTAAGTAGTTTGCTTAAGGAAAATTTGAATGCATATGATGCATGATTTTCATAAAGTAGAAAAGGGTTTCTTATCCATTTTTCACATGCACACATGAATGAATGTATGAAAGACATAAGTGAGTACAATGTCATTGTTAACTAGGGGTGTGAGGTACAAGACCTACTTGGTAAAGCCTCACAACCCGGGTTTGAATATACCACTTTTCATAAATACAAGCATGTGTATAAAAGAAATGAATGGAAAGAAGGATGTAAATGCTTATATTTTCTTTCATGGTTTGTTTATGCAATTTATGTATGTAAGTGTAGCAGTCCTTCTTAAATCATAACATAGGAATGAATATGAAATGGAATTAGGCAAGTATTGTGTTCTTTTCAAATAAACTATACACTTTGCCAAATCCTATTCAAAACTATACCAAAAGAGAGGAGAAGGAAAACTACACTAAGCACATCCTTATATTTTACTCACATGCAAGCTTATAAGTAAGATATAAGTAACACACTTTCAATTTTGATAATTGATTCATATATTTTGAAATAATTTGGATTTAATAGGGATAATAGCCACTCATATTCCTACTTTAGCCAAAACATGCAATTTGACATAAAGGAAATATTTTCATTTTAAATTTGATTTTTGAAAAGCATGAAGGTATGAAATCATATGACACACACATTTAGCATGTTATGTAAACACATTCACTTTAATTAATTTATAAAGGCAATCTTATAAAATAAGAAAGCTTAAAGCAAATCAAAGTTTATTTAATGTGATTTTTTGTTTTGAGTTTGATTTAATTTAGAAAATGTGAGGTGAGTTTGTTGTTCCTAACCCATTCCATATGTATTTGATATTTTTGTTTAATTTTTAGGTGACTAGATTCATTTTATATTTTGATTAGGTTAAGGTATGAATTAAGCATGTTAATTACCCCTTACCTACACCACCTTAGCATAGTTAATCAAATAATTATGATCTAATGAGATGACATAAAATCACACAAGAAATTTAAATCAGTAATGCACTTAGGTGGGAAAGGGCTTAATGCAATTTGGCTCATGATTAATGATTTATTAAGCTAAGGGGTTTAACTTAAGTAATTTCAAAACACCCCTCAAACATATGAGTTGAATTTTGATTTCCTTAATTGTACTTAGACTCTTGAACACCTAAGCATCTACCCAAGAAGAATTAATTAAGTTTTGAAAAGTTTTAGAATTTATGAAATTAATTAAGGGGATGATTAGTGAATTAACCTTTAATTAAGGTAAGATTAAGGAATAAAGGGGGTTTAAAAATATCTTAAGAGAGTATCCCAAAATTATTCCCTAAACTTCACATTCACTTAATCAGAACTTAAGTGGCTCAATCAGAGTGTTAAATCACTAATTATACCCTTAATTAAGTCTAATTATATTAAGGGAGTGATTATGGAATGAACTAGCAATTCTCTAATTAAGCCACCAATAAATTCCAAAAAATTTAGGAGGCAATCATCCCTCTAATTACACCCAAGAAATTTGGGATCAAATAATTGGATTAATTAATAAAATTAACATTCCAAATAAAACCCAAATTCAGAGGAAAAAACTATTCAAAATCAATCAAAATCAATTTTAAAATATTTTATATTCAATTATCTTTTTAATGTAATTTGTTTCATATTTTTTTTATTTTTCTATGTTAAGATATAAATTTTAGAAGTTTAGGTGATTAATTAGAATTATTTAAATCCCTAATTATATCATTAATCCAACTAGCACCATGCATGCCACTATCACGGCATGCGCTTCACATGCATCACAGCCAGATGGGTATTTAACTCCTCACATCGTAGCGCCAAGTGGTGATGCTTACTTTCTCCACCATCCGATCGGATCGACGGTTGAGATTATAGCCGCAAATCTGAGGGAGAAAAATAAATATATTATGCATTTTAATCTCAGGCGTCCATCCAAAATGCACGGATGGATGGCCAGAGATCCATCCTTGCAATTCCCTGTGGGAAAGGGGATCCGTCCATATTCTAGGCCATGATCCAAGCTCGATTGAGCTCGAATTGGGCTAGAATTTGGCCCACATGTTCATCATGCATCCTAGATCACATCTAATGGCCAAAATCCTATGGCATGAAAATTTCTTTCACAAAGCTCCAAAACATATTAAATTTATGCTCGGTAAAAAGTTAACCTCATCGGAGGTGATCACTGGTGCTCGATTCCCTTGGATTAGTTTCATCTTGTTGAGAAAGCTTTGCTAAAAGTTTGAGCTCTTGAGTTGAGTGGATGGCTATGGACCACCCCACCCTTTGCCATGAGCTGATTTTGGTCTAGGGCACCTTCCTTCACCTTTGAGCTTGGGAACTTAGTGACTTGTTCATCTCATGATGCTTGAAGGAATTGAGTTGGTTTGATGTGTAGAGCAAGTTAAAAATCAGTGGAGTTTGTTTTAATAGGAATTGAGAAAGTTTGCAATGTGGCCATTTCCATGCACATGGTCGATTTGGCCATAGGGTTGGGTTTAGCTATCCCAAACCCATTGGGTTGGGTGCACCACCCTCCCTAGTGTTCACTTGATCCACTAGGAGAGTGCCAAGTGGGTATGAATAGGATTTGACCAAATTTCAAGTGGAATTGGCCAAAATTTACTCTTTAGCATATGGGTAAAATGATCATCTGGCTTATTTTTTAATTTGGGCATGTTTGGTATGTTGAGAAAATAGGTTTGGCCAAGTTTCAATGGATTTGGAGTTGATTTGATATGATTTGGCTCATGTTGGCTCATTTAGGTCAAAATGGGTCAACTTGGGTCAATTTGACCAATTGGTCAAATTGGGTCAAACTAAGGGTTTTGTCAAGTTCTTATGACCATTTGAAATGTTTTGGTGTCTTTGGTTTGATTCAATTTAGTTTAGGTTTGAATTTGGTTCATATGATTTCATTTAGGTCAAATGGGTCAAGTTGACCAATTTGACCCATTTGATCTATTTGAGCTAGGCCATGGGTAGGTTTAGGTTTGGTTGGTCATATGAGGTGGATTAGTATCTTTATTTCCAATCAATTTTAGTTAAGTTTGAATATGGCTCAATATGACCCTTTAGGTCAAGTTGGGTTCAAGATCAATTGGGCTAGGTTAGGTCTAGTTGGCCAATTAAGGCTTTGGTCAGGTTCAACAAGTGATTTAGAATGAACTTGACCCATTGCTTTTAATCAATTTGGCTTAGATCAAGTTTTGATGTATTTTGACTTTTTAGGTCAAGTTGGGTCAAGTTGGGTCAAGTGGCCAATTGGACTAGGTTAGCCTCAAATGTTGACTTTGTTAAGTTCAAACATTGATCATGAATGAGTTTTGATCAATGGTTTCAATCAATTTGGCTATGGTAGATTTTGGCTAGTTTAGGTTTCATTTTGGCAAAGTGTTGACTTGGTCAACCCTTAAGTTTGACTTGGTTTGACCCAATTTGAGTGATTGATCATCTCATGATGAGAGGCTTAGGTGACTTTGATTCAATCTAATTTGGTTAGGATTAGAATTTGGCTCATAAGGGCACTTTAGGTCACTTTGGGTCAAGGGAACCTAAGTGGGTCAAATGGCTTGGTCAAAACTTGATTTGAGTTTGATTGAACTTACATATGGACTTATGATTGAAATATAATTCCATTTGCAAGTGGTTTGAAGTCAAATGGGTTTTGATTCATTTGACAATTTCAAGTTCAAAGGGTGAACATGAAATGGATTTTGGCTTGATTTTTGAATTGAGTTTTGGTTAAGTGATTGAGCATTGTATTTATATTTGGGTTCATGATTGAAGGATTGATTGAATCATGAAGGAAAATCAAGGGTTTGGCTTGATTTGAAATTGATTTGGCTAAGTTCAAAAATTTTACTTGAAAGGCTTAGGTTAGATTGATTGAATTTGAACTTGAATTTTGGATTTAGTTTGATTGATTTGAATTTATATTTCATTTATATATGTGAATATAAATGAGAATATAAATGGGTCATGGGAAAATTTCATGAGTTTGAAGTGATTTGAACATGATATAGGCTAAGTCCTTAAGAGGGAAATTAAGGACTTAGGAGATTTATGAATTGGAATTGAATTTTGAATTTAGTTTGATTTATTTGAATTTAGATTTCATTTATATATGTGAATATAAATGAGCATATAAATGGGTTGTGAGAAAATTTTATAAATTTGAATTGATTTAAAGATGATTTTGGCTAAGTCTATTAAGGGAAATTAAAGGACTTAGGAAAGATTTGAATTAGGAATTTGAATTTTGGATTTTGATTTGATTGATTGAATTTATATTTCATTTATATATGTGAATATAAATGAGAATATAAATAAGTTATGAGAAAATTTCATGAATTTGAATTGATTTGAAGATGATTTTGGCTAAGTCCTTAAGATGAAAATTAAGGACTTAGAAAAGATTTGGAATTTGGAATTTCAACTTAGAATTCAATCATGGATTTCAATCATGGATTTCAATCATGTGTTTCAATCATGGCTTTCAATCATATGGCATTGATTTGAGTTTGGAAAAATCAATTAGGCTAGAATTGATTTAGGTTTGATGTTGATTTGATTTGGGGTTTGACTTGAAGGAAGGAAGCAAGGAAAGTGGTCCAAGCTATAGGGTAAGCAAATTTTCCTAACACCCCTAAGGCATGACCTAATCCTATGGCTAACTCTTCTAAGTCTCTAGGGTTAGGTTGAGTGTCCACCTAATCACTAGATGTGTCTTAGGACTAAGGATCTAAAGTCTAAGAGGAGTCCTATGTTTAAGATGGAGGGGTTGAGAACTCATTCTAAAAATGAGGTCAATAATGTGTCTTAAGATTGAGGTTCTCTTAATGTCTAAGAGGAGTCCTATGTCTAAGATGGAGGGGTTGAGAGCCCATCCTAAAAATGAGGTCAACAATGGGCTTGTGATTTCTCTTAAGGTAGTTTGCCTGTGTTCAAGTAATTTATGAATGGTTGCCATTAATCCAGCTCCTCGTCTTTATTGGCAATAGCAACCTCCCCTTCAAGAGAGAGTCTCTTGACGAGTTCAACGTCAATAAGGGATATGACTTGCCTATTTTGGACCCTTATTGGAATGGACTTATCTTTCGGACATGCCAATTCCTTGGCGAGTTTGGCCAAAGCATCTGCTATGCATTCTCTTCTCGAGGAACCTTGTAGATGGTGACCTCAGGGATTTGGGCAAACAACTTCATGGTATATTCATGGTAGTGATGAACCTTAGGTTTTAGAACCTTATAGGACCCAACAATCTGGTTGATGACCAGCTGAAAATTGTCATAGATGTTGATGCGCTTGACACATAGTGTAATGGCAAACTCTAGACCAGTAATCAAAGCCTCATACTTAGCTTCATTATTGGTGTAAGGATTGGAGAGATAGTATGAGAATCTCATCACATCGCCTACCCCTACCTATCCTAGAAGAGTAGATCGTGGTTCTTCTCCTTTGTGAAAGGAGGTCGCACCATCAAAATACATCTCCCAATGGCAACTACTAACATCCCCTAAGTTCATGATTTGTTCATCAGGGAGGTCATCACTAAGAGAAGAATCAACAAGAAGTAGATGTGATGCTAAGAAATTTGATAGTGCTTGTCCTTTCACAACAGAGGGTATGAATGTGATGTCAAGCTGTGACAAATCATGGACCAACATGCCAACCGTCCGGATAGCGTCGGCCGTGTCATGAGATATTACAGTGGATTAATTCTTGAAATTAAGTTCACCTTATGAAAAAGTCATATAGTGCATAACCTTTGTGATGCAAAGATTAAAGCAAAGCAATGTTTCTCAATAGGTGGGTAGTTTGCTTCAGCAGGGATCAGATGATGACTGAGGTAGTAGAGAGCATTCTCCTTCCCTTCATCATTGGCTTGGGCCAACAAAATGCCAAAAGAGTCATCTAATGCAGTAATGTAGAGGATAAGTGGCTTTCCGGGATAGGGGATGCTAGAACTGGTGGCTTCACCAAATATTGTTTAATGTCTTCAAAAGCATGCTGCCACTTTTCATCCCACTTGAACATAGCATCTTTTTTAGACAAGTGCTGAAAATGGTTTGCTTCTCCCTGATAGATTGGAGATAAAGCATCTTAAATATACCGCCTTGAAATGATATGAGTTGAGTTAGACTTTTAGGGGTGGCATTTCTAAGATAGCTTTGATCTTTTTTGGGTCTATCTCTATCCCTCGATGTGACAACAAACCCGAACTTCAAGCTACTCAACTCACACTTGGGGTTCATTTTGAGGTTGTATTATCTTAACCATTCAAAAACTACTCTCAAGTCAAAGAGATGGTTTTCCTTTTCTTTGCTTTTGACTACAAGATCATCAATATAGCATTCAACTTGATGATGAATGAGTTCATTGAAGATCTGAGTCATGGCCCGCTGGTATATTGCATTTTTAAGTCCGAAAGGCATGACCTTATAATAATAGATTCCCATCAAGGTTCAAAAATAAGTGTTCCTTTCATCTTTTGGGGCCATCTTGATTTGGTTATAGCCAGATGACCCATCCATGAATGAGAATACTCATGGTGAGGATGTCCACCATTAATTCTGATATAGGAAGTGAAAATTCATCCTTAAGACATGCCTTATTTAAGTCCTGAAATCAATGCATATGCGAATTTGGCCATTCTTTTTCTTAACTGGCATGACATTGGCTAACCAGGTAGGGTATTTTTCTTTCCTGATGAAACCAACATCGATCAGTTTCTTGACTTCAGGAATGACCTATTGTTCAATTTCTAATTGCATGTGTCTAGGAGCTTGCTTGATAGGGTTAGCATTAGATCTATTGCTATTTGTGGACTACTACGTTAGGAGATAATATGGGCATCTCTTCATAGCTCTCTGTAAAGTAGTCTTTAAACTCAATCAATAGCCTAACTAAGTCATTGGTTTCTTCTTCATTCAGTAGGGAACTGATGTATGTAGGGCTTGAATTTTCTTCTATCTCAAGGTTGATTTCTTTTAGTTTGTTGATGGTTGAATGGATTTCCTCTTCGAATTTTGCTGCATCTTTGATTTGAAGATCATTTGGATCATTTGAAGTTTCTAAACACACATCCTCATAAGAATTAGTGTGGTTTGAGAAGAACCCATCAGACTCCAGATGATTGGTGAGTAATCATCATAATTGGACCCACCCGTTGAATCCTACTCACTTTAAATTTTGCATCACTGCCTTTGTTGTTTCATAGCTTCTCGAAATACTCTGACCTGTTCTTGGACCATATATAAGGAATCAAACATTTCTTTGCAAGATTTTGAACACAAGGCAAGTATCAATCAAAAGGTAATTCATTTAACTCTTTATATGAATTATCCTCAAGTTCTACATTTGCTTCTGTACTTGAGGATGATGATCCCAATAGGAATCTCTTTGGCTTACCATCCATGGAAGACCTACGGGCTTCCTTAACTACTAAACCTTCAACTTTTTGAGAAGAAAGTGAGGTCAGAGCTAAAGTTCCCAACTATTGTATAATAATTTTACATAAACCTAATTCGAATATATTTGTTCTTTGCTTGGAGGCCTGTCTTCATCACTGTCTGCTTGAGTGTCACCTCCAATGAAACCTAATGAGAGGGATTGGCTAGTGTCCTAATCACATGAGACTCATCCTCCGAGCTGATTCCAAGTCTATGTGAATAGCAGGAGTACTCGTGGAAAACATAACCCCCCATGGTCACGTGGGGTCTTCCATCTGAATTTTCTCTATACCTCTGCCTCCTAGTGGAGGTTCAATCATCTTACCCATATGTCTGTATGGTGGAATGAATTGTGGGTGGAATGTAACATGCAGCTCTACTTCTTCCTTGTATCCCTTTTTCTCTCATTTGTACTTTCTTTTTTTACTTTCTTTTTCTTTTTATTTTTCTTTTTCTTTTTCTTTTGTATTTGAATTTTGACCAAATTCATAAGAAAAAGGTGTTTTAATTTTAAGGAATATAGTAGGTCACATCCTCATATATCTTGACCTCTCTAACTAAAAATGGCTTTTCATCTCCTTGGACACAGTATTTGATTCCATCTCTTCAAAACTTAATGCACTGAAGGAGGGAGGATGAAATTATCTTGTTCTGGTGTATCCAAGGTCTACCGAGCAAAGCAGTGATGATGTATTTGAATCAATTACATAGAACTTGGCTTCAATCTTCTAGTCACCTATTTCCAAAGGTAACACTATGGAGCCTAAAGCCTCCTCGCCTTATTCATCGAATCCTCTCAACATCATCGACCTCCTCAGAGTTTAGAGATGTAGATCCTCAAGAAGACAAGGGTTTCTGGCTCATAATGTTCACCGATGCACCTGGATCAACCAACACCCTAGAAAGTCTTAATCTGCCCATATCCACTATGATGTAGAGGGGGCGGTTGTGCTCCATCTCTCCCAGAAGAAGGTCTTCATTGATGAATGTGATTCCCTGGGCTTCTCTTGAATAATGTGCCTCCTCTCCAATAGCTGGTGCTAAGCATATATCTGGATTAAGAAGATCCTTGATTAATGATTCCCTCATCTCTTTGGATAAGACAAGTGCCTCATATATGCTTAGTTTAATTGTCAACTTTCTTAGGTGACTGAGGACATTATAATCAACTCTGGGCTGATCCTCCACAAGCATATTCATAGGTAGAGCATCCTGTGTAGGGCTTCTTGCTCATTGGTACCAATGATTTGTTTTCTCTTATCTTGAGGTGCTACCCTAGGAGGAAGAACATTGCCACTACAGAGGTTAATTTTGATGATCTCTTGTAGCAATTTAGTAGAAGATTCTACTTGCTGTTGCTCCCTACAGGACTCTCATTAGATGATTCCAAGTCTATCTCAAGAGGTGAACCCATAGTATTTAGAAAGGAAAGTCCATTCTAATCGAAGAGGATGATGGGAGTTTGTTATAATTATTGAGACTTGAAGAGTTTTTGAAAAGAGTAAAGTAAAACCCATCAAGTGACTGATATAACTAGCTTTATAATTTCTTGGATTTAATAAAAGGTACATAGTAGAAATCTTGTAAAGTAAGTGGGGTGAGGGATTTGATGCCCTCATCTGATACAAGATGTCTACTAGAAGAAGAGCTAGCTAAGTATAAATGCCAGACAAAGTAGTCGCTGTAATGATGGAATGGAGGCTGGGCTCGATCGGTGGTTGCGCTACTTAGCTATCCTAGGAAAGTATGGGCTACTGCTACTGCTACTGAGCTCTCACTTTCCCTAAGTTATCTTTGGCAACTTGTGAACCTTCCTTGATGTTGGAGGTTCGAGCTATCTCAGGCACCTACAAGAAAAGTTTCTTGATTTTTGAAATAATCTTTTTAGAGGTTCAGGATAGAGTGATATCCTAACCTTCTTTTATTTTGAGAGGATCACATGTATCCCCAAGGATTACCCTAACAGAACTAGATGGTTTTTCCACTAGATATTCCTTAAGGATAACTATAGCACGACTTGAATCAGCTTAAATTTAAAGCAATCCTCCAAAATATGGCTAACATGTAGTGGTAGGGAAAGAGTTCATTACCCTCCCCACTTCCTCGGGTTCTAGGCTCGGTAGCTAAAATCAATTTCTTTAAGGGTTCTTAAAGATTTTTTGACTACATCCTTCTTAAATGAATAAGGTTTTTTAATTTATCCAAGAGTAAGTGGATGATAAAGGAGTGGGTATGTGTACCATGAGAATATGGTGGAGGCATGGAGGATCTTTGTGGTGGTGTAGGATGGCCTAGGCGGTGGTAAAAGAGGTGGAAGCGATGGATGTGGAGCACGAGGTCTCTCATACTGATCTCTGGTCAATTTCTTTCCTTTATCTAATGATGTTATTTCCCCTGGCTTCTTTTCATAGGCTTTCTATGGCTTTGACTTTGATGATTGCTCTTGAAAAGATAACTATTTGGCCTTGCCTTGTAGACTAGTCACCTTATTGATTAGCTTCTCAAATGTCTTGATGGTGAAACCTTTGAGCATGAAGGCGACCGGACCATGAATATTCTTTAGTAGAATTTTAATGGCATGTTGTTCAGACAGCTATGATTCACATTTCATACTCAAATTATGTCATCTGAGAATATAATCAATGAGGGACTCACCGGGGTGTTGTTGTGCTATCGAGATCCCTGTTACCCCTTTGAGCTCAGAAACCTCTTAATAAAGAGTTGCTCTAACTCAAAAGTCTTCAAAAATTGGAGACTTTTGGCATACCAATCAAAGGCTATGCCTAAAGGAAAAGATGGAATAATAGTGCATCACGCCACCTGTTGTAACGGTATGAAGTGTGCTATGTGTGGGTTCCATAAAACTATTGAAAGAAGAAGGCAAAATCCTTAGGATATTGGATAGCATCGAATTCCTCTGGGTAGGGTCTACCCTTTGGACGATGACTTATTTTTCAACCATGAGTTTAATATCTTTTTCTTGTATGGAGGTACTATCCACTACCTTCTTATGCAAGCTAGTGCTGCCTTGCTCTACCAGAGGTGAACTCTTGGGTTGATCCAAGACATACAGTAACTCAAGTTGACCAATCTCCATAATAGTAGGATGTGCTGCTGGAGCTTGATTCTGAAGTGTCAAAACTATCGCTAACAAATCTTCAAGCCTCTTTCCCATCTTGTTAATCTTCTCATCCTTCTATTTGAGTTGTTGAAGGAGGTGTTGGGTCGAATAGGCTATATCATCTTGTTCGGCCGCAACATCTTCCAAACTCTGGTTATCTCAAGGAGGGAACCCCTGGTGTCAATCATATGCACTTCTGTTGAGTCTTCCAACAGATCATCTTCATTGGGATCAAAGCTAACCTTTTCTTCCTCTAGGTTAGATGAGTCATACCTTAAGATTTCCTTATTCTCAATGAGATACTGTGCTACGATATCATCTAAAGAGCGGTCCAGCTGTGCAGGAACAAATGATCATGACGTGGTGGGATCATGTTCATGAACATAGATACATTTGACCTCCCCTACTACCAGAATACTGATATTGTGAGGGCTATGCCCACTGGAGGATACATGCTCATGGCTATCATCTACCATGGGTGGAGTTCTACTCCTGGGAGGATCTATCACCATGGGGGCAACTGAACTATCTCTTTCTCCCTCTACTCCTGCTATGTACATGATCTACTGAGGTGGTGGTGGTGATGGCAGATTATGATGCTTTATTCGCTCCCTCTTCACCGCAAGTAGGAGGTCCAGGAGAGCACCTCATCGTGGTGTAGATGAAATGGGATCTCTTGGCGATAGCGGAATCACTAGTGGGGCTTTCTTTTCCCCTGATGTTGCCTTCATGGCTTTAGATGGAACTGGAAGATGGAACTTGCATTGGTGATGGTGGATATGGAGTGGAGAGATGTGATGGAGACAACACCGACTCTCTTTGTGGAGGAGCTCTCCTCCCATGGTGGGTAGTACCTATCGATAGAATGCTATCAGTGTGATCGGCTTGGGTAGCACACCGAATGGGGAAATCCATGAGGGTGAAGGCGGTGACTATACCTTGCCTCTCTCGATGGTAACATGCCCACGAGCCTCCTCACGGCCTCTCTCTGGATATGCTCACTACTGTGAGGAATGGTGATCATACATTGGGCTTTGGACTCGATCGTCAAGCCGCCAACTTGGCACAATTGTAAGGCCAACAAAGACCTCCTCCTATCTCCGATGCCATAGTGAGGCGGGAGGAGGTGACATTATGACCCTCCTAACATCTTCCTCTCCATCAGATCTAGAAAGAGAATGAAACTTGTTCTGTGTAATTAGAGGAGAACTATCCTGGGTGACTCCTCTACTGCAACTTGTGAAACTGCCTCCATCTCCTTGACTATGCGCACATGATGCTAGCTTGATCTTGTGGCATCTATTATGGTGCTAAGTTCTACTGGGAGGAGCAGTACGGGAACTAGACCCTATCTCAAAGGTAGGGGAGACAATCCCTGAAGCTAGGATAGCATCCCCTTGGAAGAAGCCAGTGAGTGGGTACTTGCCTGTACTAGGGAAGTAATGGGAACAACTGAATGCATGAGTAATGAAGTTGTGACTATTTTGGAAACCTCCACCGCCTTCCTCTTCAGTGAGGGAAATTTAGAATCTGAAGGCATCTCAACATGGATGACGGCTTACGATCACCACATTCCTTGATGGTGTGAGGGTTGCCCCTCACAAGTGATCCTAGCCTCAAATCCTCCAAAATGTATCATGATGGTGTTTGTGGGAGGTTGGCCCGATCCAAGGCCAAATCCATCCCAAAGGGGAAAGTAAACACATACTTTTGAGCATCCATTTGTACTGAATTGAACTTTAAGAAAAAAGGACTGAAATTGAGGTTAAAATTCTACAATTTTTGAAAACAAACTCAAAATCAAATTTTATGCTTTAATTTGCTTTAGAATTTGAACCCACACTCAACAATTTGAATATATTTAGTGGGGCTCTTTGAATTTAGGAGAGAGATTTTGAATTTAGAATTGGAGAAGAGATTTTGAATTTAGAATCCATTTTCAATAAATTTGTGCATGTTAAAAATGAGTTCAAATATTTTAAAGAGGTTTTTTTATGCTTCCATTGGTTCATATTTGAATTTGATTTTTATGTTTGGGGATCCATTATTTAACAAATTTGAGTATGTTAAAGAAAATGGTCAATTGATTTTATTTGGGATTGCTCATTCAGCAAATTCGGGTATGCTAAATGAGTTATTTGAAAATAATTTTCTTCTTTTGCTTGTTTGCCCATGATGTGAATTATGAGTGAATTTAGAAATGAAATCTTTACTTAGCAAATTTCTGTATGCTAAATAAAGTCCAAATATTTTTTGTTTTATTTTTGAAAAGAGGATCTTTACTTAACAAATTTGTGTATGCCAAATGAAAATCCAAATGTGTTTAATTTTGAAAAGAGGATCTTTACTTAGCAAATTTGTGTATGCTAAATGAAAATCCAAATGTGTTTGATTTTTATGTTTTGATTTTGAAAAGAGGATCTTTACTTAGAAAATTTGTGTTTGCTAAATGAAAATCCAAATGTTTTTGATTTTGAAAAGCGAATCTTTACTTAGTAAATTTGGGTATGCTAAATAAAGAATCCAAATGTGTTTGATTTTTATGTTTTGATTTTGAAAAGAGGATCTTTACTTAGCAAATTTGGGTATGCTAAATAAAAGATCCAAATGCGTTTGATTTTTGTGATTTTGATTTTGAAAATAGGATCTTTACTTAGTAAATTTGGATGTGCTAAATAAAGAATCCAAATGTGTTTGATTTTTATGATTTTGAAAAGAGGATCTTTACTTAGCAAATTTGGGTATGCTAAATAAAGGATTCAAATGTGTTTGATTTTTGTGATTTTTATTTTGAAAAGAGGATCTTTACTTAGCAAATTTTGGTATGCTAAATAAAGATTCAAAATGTGTTTGATTTATGTTTTTTTGAAAAGAGGATCTTTACTTAGCAAATTTGGATGTGCTAAATAAAGAATCCAAATGTGTTTGATTTTTGTGATTTTGATTTTGTGTTACTTCTTTAAAAGGGGAGATTTCATGGTGTGTTAAATGGAATCCAGCTTTATTTTATTTTTAATTTTTTTTCTTTTTGAAAAGTGAAAGTCTCATTTAATAAATTTGGGTATGTTGGAATTCCAATGTATTTTGATTCTTATGATTTTTGTAAAGTAGATTTCCATTTAACAAATTTGGGTATGTAAAAATGAAAGTCAATCATGTTTTACTTTTCAAAGATGAAATTTTTGTGTATGATTATTGCTTTTTGAAAAGATGGAAATTCTAACTAAACACATGTGGGATGTGTTGAGTGGAATTTCAAATGGTGTAATTTTATTTGAAAATAAAACCTCCATCCAAAATATTTGATATATTGAATGAAGAAGCTTATTTTCAAATTTGTACATTTTGAAAAGAAAGAAATTCCAACTCCAACATATGTGAGATATGTTGAAGTGGAATTTCAATGTCATGATATGATTCTAACTGGAAATGAAATCTTCATTCAATAAATTTGGGTATATTGAATGAGGGTGTTCATTTTCAAATATGTGCTTTTTAAAAAGATTATTTTTGATTTTGTTTAGAAATGAAATCTTCATTCAATAAATTTGGGTATATTGAATGAAGATGTTCATTTGTGAATTTTGAAAGATGATTTTGATTTTATTTAGAAATTAAATCCTCATTCAATAAATTTGGGTATATTGAATGAAGATGTTCATTTTTGATTTTTGAAAGATGGTTTTGATTTTTTTTTGAAAAGATCCTACATGTAACAATCTTGAAGATTGTTAGATGAGGTGCAAATATTTATTATGTGAACTTTTTGGAAAAGTGCTTTCTAGAAAGTCATGTTTTTATAAAGAATTTATTTTTTTTTATTCTTGGAATGAACCTTTCCTTACCATAGAAATGGTAAGGAGGATCAACAAGGTTTTTAGTAATATCTTTTTACTAAATTTTTTATTTTCATCTATTAGACCCAATAAGGGTTTTAAGACCTACATTGAGTGAGGTCCAAAAACCTAAATGATGTTGGCTAGCTTAGCTTAAGAATAAAATAAACTAAGTGCCAGCAAAAAAGAAGGATAGTCTCGAACTCATATGAAATACAAATCCACTATCGATACTTGGAACAACGATCATTTACCAAAGATGGAGAGAGTAATAATTCCCCAGTGGAGTTGCCTAAAAAATATGTGGTGTTTATTTCTCAAACTTTGGGAAATTTGAAAAATAAATATATTATTATGTATGTTGGGACACCACGTAGATCCGCAGATGTACCCATTAGGTTGATCAGGTGTGACATTGAGGAATGATGTACTATCTTAAGAGATAGAAGTTATCATCCTATAATAGACCTAATCACCTAATAAGGACTCTTAAGGAATTCATGTTATGGGGGTCTTCATTCTTCAATATTTATTCTCCATTTCTTCCCTTCTTCATTTCTTTATTTCTTCATTTCTTCCTTCCTTTTGATTTGACTTGGGATGTAGTTTGCTCCAAGGCTTCACATGGTACATAAGACATGATCTTATGACCAATGTTCACCTTAATTTTCCCATAACATTCATTCCAAATCTTAATTGCAAAATTTACATTAAAATGGGAAAGATAAATCTAACTAAACCTACAAAATAGATATTAGCTAAACATACCACACAACCCAAACAATTATATGAATAATTTGGACTTAGCACCTCACACATGGGTAACCAAGTTCACCTGTCCTAGTTTGAATCATGCTTAGAGGTAAAAGCAACCTGCACAGCAAAAGCATTTATGATTTTTACTACATCTCCCCTTAAGCATAATCTCCTCCAGAAGGCATGATTAGAGTAAGATCATCCTATCATCCAGTCTATGCACATGCACCCTAATATCCAGTCTAAAAAATATTACATCACAAAATAAAATTAAGCATCAAACCATGCACCGCCCTAACATAGAGCTAGAAATGATGACTTAGCCTAATGTGTGTGTCATTTAAGGCTTGTGTGGCATATCTTAGCTAGGCTTTAAGGTTGGAATTTTCTAAGTGAAGAATTCAACTTAGAGGGTGGTTTAATTTCAAGTGATTTAGTTGATATGTCATTTTAGTTGATGATTGATTTGGTTTGAATGAACATACACTTAATTACTAAATGTTGTAAAGATAAGAAAAGAGAAGAGAACTTCTCTTTCATCCCTACCTTAAGTAATTTCTAAGATAGATTCATTAATGATTTTTCTTTAGTGAATGT
Organism: Cymbidium sinense; assembly: GCA_021442155.1. Lineage (NCBI taxonomy): Eukaryota > Viridiplantae > Streptophyta > Magnoliopsida > Asparagales > Orchidaceae > Cymbidium > Cymbidium sinense. Next base: position 189,812,387 of record CM038221.1, read on the forward strand.
TTTATTATGTGTTTTAATTAACTCTAAGTTTAAATTTACTCTAAATAGACATATTCAATAATTTAAGGCATCTTAGGATTAATTAAGGTGAATTACTATCATATAACACACAACCCTTTATTTTTTTCCACCATCTATACCCTACATATGACTAATCCTAAGCATACTAATACATGCAAAGCAAATTTTAGCACACCTTGATGATGGAATGCTAAGAGATATGATTTGAAATTTGGATATTCTATGAATGCATGTTTTATTTATATATAAAAGAGGGATTCTTTATCCATTAACATAATACACATTCATATGTATAAATGACATAAGTGAGTATGATGCTATTATTTTATACACCAGGGGCATAAGGAACAAGACCTACTTAGAGCTACTTAATGCCTCGCAGCCCCGGGATGTCCAGACTAATATATCACTTTTCTTAAATACATGTAAGTGTACAAAGAGAAACAAATGGATGAAGAATCATACAAAAGATTTATCTTTGATTTGGTTATATGATTTACATGTATAAATGTGAGGATCCTTCTTAAGTCATAACATAGGAATGCATAGGAATAAATTTAAGCAAGTGTTATGTTCTTTTCAAATGAACTATACACTTTGCAAATCCTATACAAGTCCATATTAAGAGAGGAGAAGGAAAATAACACAAAACACATCTTATGCTTATAATCACATGCAAGCTTATAAGTACTTATAAGCAGTAACACTTCATTTATAATCTTTAATTTATAGGTTTTGAAAATAATTTTTGGTCTGCTAGTGATAGTAGCCACTCATATTCTTAACTTTAGCCAAAATATGCAATTTGACATAAAAGAAAATATTTTAATTTATTTACTTTTAAAAATATATGAATGCATGACTTCATATGGAAAATAATCTTTAGCATGCTTGGAAAGAAATAAAGTGATGTAATCATATGACTTCATTCACCCTAATTAATTCCTAAAGACAATCCTATAAAATAAGATTATTTAAAGTGCATCAAAATTCTTTAAAGAGTTTTTTATTTTTTATTTTTTTGAATTTGATTTGACTTAGGAAATGTGAAAATATTTTGTTGGTCCTAACCCATTTCACCCATGTGTGAATTGGTTTAATTTTAGAATAATTAGGTTGATTTTATATTTTGTTTAGGTTAAGGTGTGAGTTAAATCCATTAATTACCCCTTACCTACACCAATTTAACATAATTAAACAAGTAATAGCCAACATATGATATGAAACTACATGGAATTTAAATAAGCAATGCACCTAAGAAATAAAGGGACCTAATGCAATTGGCTCACAATTATTGATTAATTAAGCTAAAGGTTTTAATTATGTACTTTCATAACCATCCTACACTTGTAGTTTGATTATAATTTTCTTAAAAGCCTCTTAGGTTATTGAACACCTAAGAATCTACCCAAGATTAAGAGATTATGTTTCGAGAATAATTTGATTTTGAGTTTAGTTTATTAAGCTATTTAATGAAGTGATTAAATCATTAATCAATTTACAAATTGATTAAATCTTTATCCAAGTGAAATAGACTTAGGGGAAAAGATTTGGAAAAGAAATCCTAATCTTATTCCCTAAGTCAATTCACTCTTTCAAGATGATTAATAAGTTTAATTAATGAATTTATCACTATTTAATAAGTTAATTAATCATATAATTAATTAAGGATGTGATTAGGGATGAAATAAGTAATTCCCCTAATTAATTGAACAATAAATTCCAAGAAAATCATGTGAGGCAGAGGTTTTCCCACTAATTAACCCTAAGAAGTTTGGAATTAATTGTTGAAGTAATTAAGAGTAATTATTATCACTAATAAAATTGATGAAAGCATTTTTAAAATCAATTAAACTTAATTTTATATTATTACACATTGAATTATCTTTAAAATGAAGTTGTTTATATTTTTTGGATTTTTTACAATTAGTTATGAATTTTGAAAGTTACATGATTAAATTGGATTAATTGAGCTCACCTAATCCCATCGAGCCACAATGGTGGCTCTCTTTCCATGGTGCAAAGATAGGTTATTTAAGTTATCATCTTCATCAGGGATGCACTTTCTCCATGTGTCGTCCATAGATCGTCGCTCGATCTAAGCTCACCCGAGCTCCGATGGAGTTCAAACTCACCCCACACCTTCGGAGGAGCACAAGCATGGGATCCAACAGCTAAGATCTAATGGGATTACAATTCCCTTTATAAAGGACCAAGTAAAATTTATATGCTTATGGTTTTGAGAAATACCTCGCTGGAGGCTATCATCAGTGCTTCCAACGGAGGAGGTAGCTTCATCTAGTAGAGACAAAGATTGAAGGTATCAAGCTTTGATTTAAAGTGAATTGTTTGGTTGACCAAGCTCCCCTTCAAAGGTGATCAAACTTGGTTAAGGTGAGGCTTCCTGTGGCTTGGAGACTTGTGAAACAATTTGGTTGAGCTTGATGAGGTCCCTTGATGGTGCTTTCAAGAGAAATTTGAATTTGATGGAGAATTGAGTGAGTTGGAAATGGCTTAGGCCTCCTCTGATTTGGCTTTGAACAAAACCAAGAAGGAGTAAATGGAGGGAGCTCGGGAATGCTGCCAAGGCTTGGAGAAGCTTGCTTTGGATTTATAGGGCTCAATCGTTAGTGTGTCTAGTTTGAGTTGGAATGAGAGGGAGTATATCTCCCCTCCTTGGATCGAGATTGACACTACCTTTATCATTTTAGCTCAATTGCCCTGATTGATTGATCATTTAGGCTGTTAGGCACTCCATGTGATTCATTTTAGGAGTGGAGGAGAGGGAGTGCCCATGTGCTAAGTGTATGGGGTGATCTAAGTGTCCAATTCCCATTGGAGGGGTCAATTTGGCCTTGGGTTGTGTCATGGCTGACCCAAGGTGATTGGTCATGTTCACCACCTCCTTTGGTGTCCAAGTGGACCACTAGGAAGATGCCAAGTGGCCATTAGAAAGAATTGGGTTTGATTAGACAAGTCTTAAAAAAGGCATAACCTTTCTTATGGCTAATTTGAGTCTGGGATGATAAATGTTCTTTATCACTAGAAGTGTCTTAAGCTAAGGTCAAGACTTGGGAGTCATTAGGATGGATTGATCACCCAAAAGTGGGTCAACATCTACTATTGGGAAAATGAACTTTAGATATAGTGTTTTTTTTACTAATGGTGATTTTTCATTTTTGGTTTTTTTCTTATAAAAATTGGTTCAATTCCCTCTTCAAATATCTATGTGTGTGCTACATTTTTCAACAATGCTAATGTGTAAACTTTTATTCTACTGCAACTGGTTTTCTAGTACGCAACACATATGGTTATTATATTTTAATTATCTTCATTTATTTATTTGACCTTATATAATTTATGTATATAAAAATAATAATTTTTTTAAATTTACTAATGATAATAGTATTAATAACATAAGCTTGATATTTGAAATTTTTAAGAGGGATTTACATACAGCAAATATGGTATTTATAATTAATATTGACTTTAATTTTGTATAACACTAAAAATTTACCACCAATTTACCACTGCTTTTGGTTTAAAATTGAGATTCCATTACCATTCATGAACTTTGGTGAGAGAACCCATCCTCATGGTTTGTACTCACCCTCATCTGACAACTCACTGGAAAAATTGAACCATTGCTCACTCGTGAACTTGTGCATTGGGTTGTAGCTCCTCCTTACAATGGTAGTGTGAATGTTGTTCCCAATATCATGCAAGAACTCATCCCAAGGGATTCTCCATTGGGATACTCATCTCTCAAACACTTCAACTTTCTATTTTTTGATACTTTTCTCAGATTTATTATTTTTACATTTGGGTGGCTTGATAATGCTTGTTTGAAATTTAGGATTTCTTATGATTGTCTTGTTATTTCTTATAGAATAAAGAGTTATATATAAATTGATTTGTTATGATCTTATTCCTGAATGTACTTATATAAATTTTTTAATTGTAGTCATTTTGCTATCGACATCTTTGTCAGTTTTTCTTCAACAACCAATTTGTTTGTTCAGGTTTTTTTATCTACCATTTGATTTTATTGCTTTATTTTGATCCAAGTTATATGTTGAAACAAATGTTAATAACTTTGGGTTGTTTTTTTTTAGATCAATGGTGGTGAATAAAAGATATATAGGTTTTGAGCTATGATGTCAAATTTTTAAACTCCTTATGTGGCTTCCAATAATCAAATATCAATCTTTACCAAGATTCAATTGGAAGGATTAATTGTGGTATTTGAACTTGTTAGAGTTAGTTAACAATCTTTGGTATCAAATTTTGGACCTTGATGAAAACTAGAAAATTCAATTAAGATTTAGAGGAGTCTTAGGAGAGATTGAATGGATGAGTACCAATAAGATTCTTTAATTAGAGTGTCGTTAAATAAAATCACCAACGGAAGGAAAATAGTTCTTGAACTAGTGAGCTCTATTTGATTTTGTGAATGAGATATCATAGATGCTTTATGGGAGTGAGTTATCTCTATTTGCATGTGGCATTGGAGTTCTCACACACAATTTTGATGGAGAGGGAATGGAGTGATAAATTTGCGGTGGTAAGAAATTTTTAGGTGTTATGCACATAAATTAAACTTTGAGCATGATAAATAGGTAAATACCTATATTTGGCGTGGTATGTATGTAAATCCCCCAATATCTAAACATGGATGTGGAAGAATATGAATCAAACACATATATACAAGTTGATGAAGAAAATGACTAAGTGTTATGAAGCAAGCTATTTTAACAATTCCAAGACTAATCTCATGAATGTAACACCAATTAAACCTAATTAAGCTTTTTAACTTAGGATATTTAGATTAATGTTGTGTTGACCTCATATTGGGTGGTTCAATCTCTTCTTATTTAGGGTCTTAAAACTAGATTATCCTTAGTCATAAGACATTTTTTAGTGGACACTTAATTTTATCCTAAAAGTCTTAGAAGGGTTAATGATAGGATTAGACTATGCCTTATGACTTAGGGAGACTTACCTATAGTCTAAACTTAATCCATGCCTACCTATTTGACCTAAACCAAACCTCAAATTCAATTCATCCAAATTCAAATACTAAATTCAAATCCAAATTCCAAACCAAATGATTGAAATTTATAATCAAAATCAAATCCAAATCATGCCTATCCTAAGTCCATAATTCAATCCTATGGACTTAGCCAAGACAAATTCAATTCATCCAATTTCAAATACTAAATTCAAATCCAAATTTCAAACTAAATGATTGAAACTTATAACCAAAATCCAAACCAAATCAAACCTAATCTAAGCCCATGATTTGATTCTATGGACTTAGCCAAAATTTCCTTCAATCTAAATTAAATTCAATTGATTTTTTCATTGATCAATTACTTCTTCAATCAGCTTCCCAAATATAAATGAAACATATATATTCACATGACCTAAACAATCAAATCCAAATTGATCCTTAAGCCATATGATTCAAACTTAGTTAAAATTTCTTTGATTCAATTGGTCAATTGATTTTCTCATGAATCAATTGCTTAATCATCATCCCAAATAATGAAACCTACAATCATCAAGCTAAAATCAATTCAATTAAATAACCCATTTGACTTGAAATATTCAAATGAACCAAATTTTTCAAATCTATTGCAATCAAAGCTATAAATCAATCCTAAATCCATACATAAATCCAACTAAACTCATAAATTCAACCCAAAATCAAGCCAATTGATCCACTTAGGCTCATTTGACCTAAAGTGACCTAAAGAACCTATTTGCCAAGTTTATCCAATCATTAGATTGAAAGACCAAAACCTCTATCATGATTTATTGATCATTAGATTGATCAATTATAATGTTGTCAAACCAAGTCAATTCATTTGACCAAGTCAATCTTAACCTACATGATCAAACTAAATCATGACCAATGATTCATATAAAATTAATCCTAAACTTGACCATCAATTGAGCCAAAATAAATTGGGTCTTGACCCAATTTGACCTAAAGATCAAATTGTCAAATCAAATTAAAAATAAATTGTAAATGGCTCAGTTCATTAAATTGATTGAACTTGGACAAAGTCATAATTGAACCAATTGAATTCAAATTGACTAAAGGGTCAAATTATCTAAGTCAATTAAATCTAAATTAATTCAAACCAAAACTACAATCATCTTCAATTAACCATTTGAACATGAATCAACCCATAATCTAATTTCCAATTTATTCAAATTGGTCAATCATTTGACCCATATGAAATCAAATGAACCAAAATCAAATCTAAATAACTCAAACCAATTGAACCAAAACATAAATGCTCATTTGATGACTCAACTCTTGGGTTTTAGAATTTGAACCAATTGGTCAACTCAATTTGATTATTCAATTGCCAAATACTCAAAAGTCAAACCCAATGAGACATGAACCCATAACTCACCTTTCAGAGATATGAATTTGGGACTCATCAAATTTGATTAAATCACATGGGATCTTTCCCAAATTAGCAAGTCAACTCTCCTTCTTTGGCAACCACTTCACCATGGATAGTTAAAGGTAAAATTTATTATGGATGAATGTTAATCACCTCCCATTCTTAGCCAAACCCAAAAGATCCAAGAATGGAGGGGCCTACATTGAGCCACCCTCTTAACACCAAGACATTAGAAAAAGCGATTGACATAAATATTCCCCTCATTTAGAAATTAAACACACACACCCTTAGAGTTTCTAGATAATTTATTAAGCCTCAAGCCTTCCAAGTCATTGATAATTCTCCACTTGAAACTCCACCATATAACAAACTCAAATTTTTACACTACATGACAAAAGAATCATCTCAACCAAGACCATTATTTTGATCAACCAACAAATTGATGGTTCATGGTCCCAGAGCCAACCATGGAATCTTTTTATCCTCATCTTGAAGCTTCCCTCAAATTATCTTGGTCTTGAGCTCCTCTTATCTCCATTTGATAAATTTTCTAGGCCTTTTGAAGAAAATTTATATGTCATCATTTTTGATCTCTTCAAATCTTCCCTTTATGTGGGATCATTTAATGATTTTGAGCTCTGAGTTCATCAAGTGAGGAAAAATGGCGTCAAAATCATCCTTTGATGATAAATCACCTTTATCCATTATGATCAAATGAATTTGATTAATCCATTAAATTAATCTCATTTATCTTAAAATTGTAGTTTAATCTCATCATCCAATCTTTGGCGGATGAAACCACATCCACATAATTTGGTCGATTTAAGTAGCCAATCAATACCACATAAAAACACCACAATGATGGCTGATTAGGCTTAATTAATCAATTTTAATGGTTGAATCTTTGAAAATTCATAATAAATTATAGAAAAATCTAAAAAATACAAATAAATACCCACTTTGAAGATAAAATATAGGAGAATTATTTAAAATTAATTTTAATTAATTTTGAATAGTGATTAGGGATTAATTAAGATTTAATTATAAACTTAATTAGCTTAATTAACCCTTAATTACTTGAGTAATTAATCCCAAACTTTGTGAATGGATAAGGGGAATGGGGTTATAGGGGTATAAATTTGAGCTTTAATAGAACTCTTGCTCATATTAGCTTTATTTGATTTTGTTAGGTAATGACTCATTTATATATAAGCACAAATCATTAAATGTTATTCGTTTAGTTGAATAAAATCATGAATAACGAGCTTTTTTTATAGCCTATATGAAGGATTAATCTATCTTTGCAAAAAAGGAACTAAGTATGATTTGTGATATAAATGTGTTAGGTATGTAATAATAATAATAATAATAATAATAATAATAATAATAATAATAATAATAATAATAATAATATAATAATAATAATAATAATAAATAATGTAATAAATAAAAAAATAATAGTAATAAAATAATAATAATTAATAAATAAATAAAAAATAATAGTAATAATAATTTAGTAATAATAATATAATATAATATAATATAATTTTTTTTTATTTTGAGAAATCAGCCATGATGACAAATGATTGTTGTTTGACAATTTATATATCGGTGAAATATCTTTGTGAAATCGTTTAGTTAACAAAGGCAAGCAGATCAATACCAGTTGAATGAGCTTTTTTTTACCATGGGGTTAAGCATCTTTCACAAGCCTTCCAAGTTTATTTCAATTTGAAAAATTAATTAATAGAATTAATTAAGGGTTAATTGTTAATTAGATTATTAATCTAATTAAAATAATCATATGGATATAACATTGAAATTAGAGTTTCTCTTTATGTGTTTAATAACATAAAGACCTTGGAAAATATGATTAGCCCATAAGTATTGGGAAAACTATAAAATACTTTTGGTTCTTTAATTTAATAACCTTTTATAAGCCATTTGCATTAGATCCTTATAAGAGCATTGCAATTTTATTTCCTCACATGTTCATGTCATTTGTGGCTCATTCAAGTGGTTAATCATTAAAAGCATAGGTAAGTGATTAATTGATTTAATTAAATGATCCAACTTACTTAATTCATAAAATTCACTAGTACCTCTTCTTAAATAAATTAAGTTCTATGGGAATGGGAATAAAATAATAAATAATTATTCTCTCTTTAAATTTAATGAATCTCAAGTCATAATTAATAAAAACTTTATTCTTTAAATGGGTTTATTTAATATGATTGTCTTTAGGAATTAGTTTAATTGAATGAACCATCTGATTTTGTTTAATTATTTCTTTCTAAACACACTAAATGTTGTATGTCATTTGAATTCATATATTTATACTTTCAAATTCAAATAAATTTCCTTTATGTGAGCTTGCATGTGTTGGCTTAATTAAATATATGTGTGTATTATCAATAAATCAAATATATTTTCCAGTTTATAAATTAATTATAATACTTAGGTCGATGTTATGAATATATATAGGATTTGCATGTGTTTATAGCTTAAGCATATTAAATAAAGCTCTATTTCTTATGATTCATATGTAGATCTACATAGGTTTGAAGAATAATGGGAATATATGCATCTTGGGGTATTAGAACAAGAAAGAGATCATTGATTTACCCACTTTAACAACGATACTCATTTATTTTCATTCTTATGTATTTTTATATTAAAATTTGGATAGGACTTTAATTCATATGTCTAAATAATTTAATTAAAGAAAATACAATATTTTGTGGTTTTCATCCTCATAGTTGTGTATACATTCATTTGTATTCAAGATAGCAAGTTTTTAGTCTGGACATCCCGGGAATATGAGGCTTTAAGTAGCCCCAAGGAAGTCATTTGATTACCTCACTTCCCTAGTGAATAATGGCACGTACTTGTTCGCATTTTTTTTACATGTGTATGTGTTCTTAATTAAAAGAAGAATATCCCTTTTTTGTTATTAAAAATGCATGCATCCATATTCACCTTAGTTGTCGGCACATGTCATATATATAAATTAATGCTCTCTTTTCCTCATTCATGTATAGATTTACGTAGGTTTGGAATTATTGGCTTAATGAGCCATGTTCAATCCAATCAATTTTGATGATAACAAACGAATGCTTGGATATTCTAATAAATGTTTTTATGTGTTTCAGATATATGAATTGCTAATTACATATCCAATACATCTCATAATATGTTTGAGGAAATTGCAAGAGTAAAAGATTGAAAGATAGATCAAATTGGATAATGTGAAGCTCAAAATATAATATTTTAGGTTATATGCATTTATTCATTGGCATGAATCAATTTGCTCACAACAACATATTATTTTAATGAGGTTAATTTATATAAATCTACTAATTAACATTCAATTATATATTTCATACATAGCATTTGAATTGTCAAAATAATAAATGATAATGACTATTAAGTGTAATTATTTTATTTACTTAATATAATTAAATATTTTAATATAATATGAAGGTTATGATAACTAACATATATGATTATATATAAATTATATCATAATATTTAAATGTCACATGTCAAAATTAACAAAATATATGAAATTTGTATTTTAGCCAAAGTCATTTTATAATCAAGGAATTTATATCTGATTTTATCTCCAATGGATTCCTTGGATTTTTTTCCTTTAATTTGATAGGTCACATGACCCACGTTTGATTAAAATTGAATTTATTATGACTTTTTAAACATTAGCTAATTTTAATAATGAATGCATGCTACATGCTTTGAATATATTAAGAGCCATATTTGATTATTTTGACTTGCCCATGTGAATAAATTTTGGCTTAAATTTAATATTTATTTAATATAAATTATATTTTATTGAATATTAAATTATTAGATGATAGCATGAGGTTAGAATAATATATTTTTTTGAAATAATTTAAAATGATCTTCTTGCCTATAAATAGCACTCATTCTCTTCATGGTATTCCTCATTTCAAATTCAAAATCCTCCAACAAATCTAAGAGAAAATTTCTTAGATTTTTCTTCCAAGTGTTCTCCAAATATTGCAAGATCAAATCCTTGGTTTGAAGCTTCAACATCTTCAACTAAGCTCAAATCTGGAAGCTCAACATCTTCAACTAAGCAAGCTTTCTCAAATTACTTGAGTTTGTTTTCTTGATCTTAATCCTTTTTAGTTGTTCATGCATTTTCATCATCTATTTATTCTTTCCAATTTATAGTTTTTGGTGGATTAGTCTTTGGACATTATTTTTCACATCAAAGTTTCTCAATAATCTTTTTGAGAAAAACTCTTGTGATGTGTAGGATCTATTTCAACTTGTTGAAATTTTTAACTTCCTACAAATTTCTTTTGGTTTCTTGAAATATTTCTTCATTAATCTCATTTTTAAAGATCATTTATTCTTAGATCTATTTTAGAATTATATTTTAAGCATTTTAAATTAAATTATTATGTTGAAATTATTTTCATATTTGTTAGATCTCTCTTTTTAATTAAAAGCTTACTAGCCTACTTAGATCTATCATATACTCATTTTATTTAAGTATTTTGTGATCATTAGCTTTAATTGAAAGAATCTTTTTTGGTTAAAATAAAACAAATTATTCCTAAATTTATTTTATTGTGCAAAAGAATATTGTGAATTTATTTTGAAATAATTTTTATATTAGTCTACAAATTGCAATAACATAAACATCTTAGTAAGATCACTTTAAGATATTTGTTTTATTATTATTTATCAATATTAAGTGAGCATTTTATCTTGCCAAAATTTTTTAAGTGATCATTTGTAAGTTGTAAGATCATTTTTTGAATTGGATAGCTTGGTATATTTGTGAGATTTATTTTATCAAAATTTATTATTTTGTATTTTTCTTTTTTGTCTTTATAAATTTATATTATTGGGGTTGTACTCACATTATAGAAGTACTATTTGTAAGCATTTTTTGCATTTAGTGGATTCTTGAGGGTGGCTGGCATGTGGGCGTAGGCTTTGTTTTGGGTTTGAGAAACGTAAAATTATTATTATTGTCTCTCTTTACTTTATTATACTTTTATTTTTTCTTTGCATTAAGAATTATATCTTATCATTATAAAATTAAAATTAATTTTCTACTAAAACTTAAAATTTTTAATATCTTAATTCCCCCCCCCCCCCCTCTTGGGTGCTATAGTGACTCACAATTGGTATCGAGCCTAGGCTCTTTTATTGGCTTAACATCAAAGTAGATCTTTTCACTATAAGGTTTCCAAAGGGTTCACTACTAGGACAATCCACTCATAGACCTCCACTTTAGATAGTGTACCATTTGATTATTGGAAAAAATAGAATTAGTACATTTTAAGAGGTGATGCATGTGGTATATGTTGACACATCAATATCATACACCCACGAGAAGTAAATGACATTAAAGTAGAAAACCTTTTGAGGAATGGTCTAGTGAAAGAGAACTTGATGAATTAAATGCTTGTAATACTTTACATTGTGCTTTATTATACGATGATTACATGAAAATTTCTATGTTAAGTACAAAGAAAAGAAATATGGGATAAACTCATTATAACTTATGAAGGAACTAGTGAAGTTAAAGATGCTCACATAAATAGACTTGTTCATGAATATGAGTTATTTCATATGTCTCCTTAAATCTATTTCGATATGTATACTAGATTCATGAAAAAATTAACATATTGCATTCTCTTGGAAAACATATAGGAATCAAGACTTAGTCTATAAGATTCTTAGATGTCTTCCAAAAGAATGGGAAGCTAAATAGCTATTAGTGAAGCTAAGGATTTATCTACTTATCCACTTGATCACTTTTGGGTTCTTTGATAGCACATGAATAGGTTATTGCTCAAAGGGATAAGATGGATAACTCAACAAAAGGGAGAAGGAGAAAGAAAAGCCATTGCATTACAAGTTGATGAGATGAGCATAACACCTCAAGCTCGGATGGTGATATGATGAGGTGGTTATGCTTTCCAAAAGGCTTGGGAACTTGCTAAGGAAGAAGAATCAAAGGTATAAAAATCTAAAACTATAAATTTCAAACTAAGAAATTTCTATGAAGGGATCATTTGTTACCATTGTAAAAAAAAGCCGGACACATAAGAGGTGATTGTCAGAACTTGTTGAATCAAAGAAGAAAGAGATTGATGTGAAAAGAAGAAAAATATGAAGGAGAAAAGTACCAGAAGAAGATGACTTTATGGGCCAATCAGATTCAAATGAATCAAGTACTTGCTCTGATGAAGAGGTCAACATATGTCTTATGACAAATGGAGAATCGACTTAGATTCTCAAGAGGTATGTAATGATATATCTTATGATGAATTAGATGATGCTTTTAATGATTTAGTTATTGAATATAAAAAATTAAAAGAAAATACAAAACCTTAGAAAAGAACATAAAATTTAGATATGCATTTTGTGATTTAAAAATGAATGTGATAATTTAAAAAGTAAAAATACTTCTTTATTAAATTGTTCCTTACTTGTATGTAAACTTGAAAGAGAGAATATCTTGTTAAAAGAAAGATCAGAATTACGTTTGAGAACACAAGTTCATTATAATACTTCATCAAGAAAATATTTAATAAAATTATTTGCATCATACACATCCCACTCATATACCTTAATAAGTCATATGCAAACACTAATGTTTGGTGCAACTATTGTGATAGAAAAGGGCATATTTCATTTGATTGATATGCATAAATTACAAAACACTAAGCAATCATCTTATGTATGGGTAAAAAGGTACACCACACACAAACCATATGCTAGATATCTTGCTTCAAATGTAGAATGTGGACCCAAACATGTTTGGGTTCCAAAAGTTAACATGGAGTTTCTCTTGTAGGAATGCCTTCAAAGCAAAATCAAAGAAGGCATGTGGTACTTGGACAATGGATGTTCAAGACATAAGATGGGAGATAAAGATAAATTCACAACTTTAGAATCAAGTGATGGAGGATTTGTTACATATGGAGATAATGCAAAGGGAAAGATCATTGGCATTGGTTCTATTTGTAAGAATTCTATCACTTTAGATAAAGTTTTTCTAGTAGAAGGATTAAAACATAATTTAATTTCTATTAGTCAATTATGAAATAAAGGTTTTAATGTAGTATTTCATGCATCATATTGCATTATAAAAAATAATGAAAATGCTTTATTAGTAGAAGAAAGATATAAAAATATGTATGTAATTGATTTAGATAGCTTTCATGATGTGAATTTAAATTTACTTTGTTTTAAAAGCACTCATGATGATATATGGTTATGGCATAGGAGACTATGTCATATTAACATGCACACACTTAATAAAATTGCCAAACTTGATTTAGTAGTTGGATTGCCTAAATTAAATTTTCATTCAAACTATGTTTGTGATGCATGTATTCATGGTAAGCATTCTAGAAGCTCATTTAAAAGTAAAAATATTATTTCTACTTCTAGACCTCTAGAATTATTGCACATGGATTTATTTGGTCTGTACTACCAAATTAGGTGTGGAAAAAATTATGGTTTTGTGATTGTTGATGATTTCTCTAGATATACTTGGGCTTTATTTGTAACTTACAAGGATGATGTTTTTGGTGAGTTTAGAAAGTTTTCTAAATATATTCAAAGAGAACAAGGCCTTTTGATTAATAGGGTTCAAACTGATCATGGTGGAAAATTTGAAAATAAATTATTTGAGGATTATTGTGATGAACATGGGATTAGACATAATTTTTTTGCACCTAGAACTCCCCAACAAAATGTAGTAGAGAGAAAAAATAGAATATTAATTGAATTAATTAGATATATGCTTGATGAGTATAAATTGCCAAAATATTTTTGGTGAGAAATAAATGCATGTTATGTGATGAATAGGATTTATTTTAGACCAATTTTGAAGAAGACACCCTAATTATTTTTTTTTTGGAAAGAATCCTAAGATTGAACACTTTCATCTATTTGGATGTAAATGCTTTATTTTGAATAATGGAAAAGAGCATTTAGGTAAGTTTGATTGCAAATCTGATGATGGTATTTTCTTAGGATACTCTCTTTCTAGTAGAGCTTATAGAGTTTTCAATAAGAGAAAATGATTGTAGAAGAATCAATACATGTTATTTTGATGAAAATTTAATTGATCCCATTAGAAATGAAGTGATTGATAAAGAGATTAATAATTTTAGGAAAATATCTTTAGAATATAATATGGATGATTCATTGCCTAAAGAGTGGAAATATAATAAAAATCATCCAAAGGAACTAATTATAGGAGATCCTTCAAAAGGAGTTATGACTAGAAGACATAGTAGAGAAGTTGTAGATTATTCAACATTTTTATCTGAGGTTGAACCTAAAAATTTAGAAGAAGCTTAAATGATAATTTTTGGATTATTGCTATGGAAGAGGAGTTGAATCAATTTGTAAGAAATGATGTTTGGGAATTAGTCCCAAGACCCCAAGATCAAAATGTTATTGGAACAAAATGGGTCTTTAGAATAAGCTAGATGATTCAGGTTGTATTGTTAGAAATAAAGCTAGGTTAGTTGCACAAGGGTACACACAAGTTGAAGGTATAGATTTTGAAGAATCTTTTGCACCCGTAGCAAGACTAGAAGCTATCAGGTTACTCCTTGCTTATGCTTATTTTAGGGATTTTAAACTTTTCAAATGGATGTCAAGAGTGCATTTTTGAATGGATTTATTGACCAAGATGTATTTGTAGAGCAACCACCTGGATTTGAGAGCCTTGATTGTCCAAATCATGTGTAAAATTAAACAAAGCCTTATATGGTTTAAAACAGGCTCGTGCTTGGTATGATAGGTTAAGTAACTTTTGATAGATCATGGATTTAGAAAGGGTAGAGTAGATACCACCTTATTTCTTAAGAGCATAGATGATGATTTGATTGTGGTACAAGTGTATGTAGATGATATATTATTTGGAAGTACAAATGAATCTTTATGCCATGAGTTCTCATCTTTGATGTCTAAAGAGTTTGAAATGAGTATGATGGGAGAACTTAATTTTTCTTAGGTCTTCAAGTGAAGCAATAAGAAAAGGAACATTCAGTCAAACTAAGTACACAAATGAATTGTTTGAGAGGTTTGACATGAAAAGATTTAAATCTATTAAAACTCCATGAGCCCATCTACAAAATTGATTTAGATGAATTAGGAAAATCGTTGATCAAAACTTTATAGCAGTATGATAGGTTCACTTTTATACCTTGCTACTAGTAGGCTTGATATTATGTTTGATGTTTGTTTGTGTGCTCATTTTCAGGCCAACCCAAAAGAATCTCATTTAATAACAGTCAAATGTATCTTTCGGTATTTAATAAGAACTACTAGGTTAGGTTTATGGTATCCTAAAAATTTTGTATCATGTGATTTGGTTGCTTATTCTGATGCGATTTTGGGATGCAAAGTAGATAGAAAAGCACATCAGCACATGTCATTTTAGATCATCACTTGTCTTGGTCATAGAAACAAAATTATGTAGCTTTATCCATTCTTGAGGTGAGTACATACATTTAGTTGTGTTGCTGTGTATTTTGGTTAAAGCAATAATTAGAAGATTTTGGTATTAAGAAAAGATCACATTCTAGTTTAGTGTGACAATACTAGTGCTATTAGTTTGACCAAAATCCTATCCAACACTCACAACCAAGCATATAGAAATTAGATATCATTTTATTAGGGATCATGTTTTGAAAGGTGATGTTAATATTAATTTTATTAATTTACAAATTGTAGATATTTTTATAAAACCCTTACCAAAGAATTTTTGTACTTTAAGATGCATGCTTGGAATGTTAGATCCTAATATTTAAAATTGTATGTAGTTTCTCACTTTTGATGTTGTCAAAAGGGGAGAAGAGTAAAATGTTGGTTAGTATTAAGTCTATTTTATGTATACATTTAGGGGAGCAACATTATTCATCTCTGCATAAATTTTTTAGAAGAGAATTTTTTTCAAACTATGATGAAAGGTCAATTTGCACCTTCATCAAATCAATACCAACATTAGTTTGTCATCAAAAAAGGGGAGATTGTTGGCTTAATGAGCCCATGTTCAAGATCAATTTTGATGATAACAAACGAATGCTTGGATGTTCTAATGAATGTTTTTTTATGTGTTTCAGATATATCAATTGCTAATTACATATCCAATACATCTCATAATATGTTTGAGAAAATTCCAAGAGTAAAAGAATGAAAAATAAATCAAATTGAAAAATGTGAAGCTCAAAATACAATATTTTAAGTTATATGCATTTATTCATTGACATGAATCAATTTACTCACAACTTAACATATTATTTTAATGAGGTTAATTTATATAAATCTTTATCTAATTAACATTCAATTATATAATTCATACATAGCATTTGAATTGTCAAAATAATAAATGATAATGACTATTAAGTGTAATTATTTTATTTACTTAATATAATTAAATATTTTAATATAATTTGAAGGTTATATGATAACTAACATATATATGATTATATAAATTATACCATAATATTTAAATGTCACATGTCAAAATTAACAAAATATATGAAATTTGTATTTTAGCCAAAGTCATTTTATAATCAAGAAATTTATATCTGATTTCATCTCCAATGGATTCCTTGGATTTTTTTTCCTTTAATTTGATAAGTCACACGACCCAAGTTTGATTAAAATTTAATTTATTATGACTTTTGAAACATTAGCTAATTTTAATAATGAATGCATGCTACATGCTTTGAATATATTAAAGCCATATTTGATTATTTTGACTTGCCCATGTGAATAAATTTTTTTGGCGCTTAAATTTAATATTTATTTAATATAAATTATATTTTATTGAATATTAAATTATTAGATGATAGCATGAGGTTAGAATAATATATTTTTTTGAAATAATTTAGAATGGCCTTCTTGCCTATAAACAACACTCATTCTCTTCATGAAAGCATTCCTCATTTCAAATTCAAAATCCTCCAAAGAAATCTAAGAGAAAAAATTTCTTAGATTTTTCTTCCAAGTGTTCTCCAAATATTGCAAGATCAAATCCTTCATTTGGAAGCTTCAACATCTTCAACTAAGCAAGCTTTCTCAAATTACTTGAGTTTGTTTTCTTGATCTTAATCCTTTTTAGTTGTTCATGCTATTTTCACCATCTATTTATTCTTCCCAATTTATACTTTTTGGTGGATTAGTCTTTGGACATTTTTTCACATCAAAGTTTCTCAATCATTTTTTTGTGAAAACTCTTGTGATAGTTTGTAGGATCTATTTCAACTTGTTCAAATTTTTCCTACAAATTTCTTTTGGTTTCTTGAAATATTTCTTCATTAATCTCATTTTAAAGATCATTTATTCTTAGATCTATTTTAGAAGTATATTTTAAGCATTTTTAAATTAAATTATTATGTTGAAATTATTTTCATATTTGTTAGATCTCTCTTTTAATTAAAAGCTTACTAGCATACTTTGATCTATCATATACTCATTTATTTAAGTATTTTGTGATCATTAGATTTAATTGAAAGAATCTTATTAGTTAAAATAAAATAAATTATTTTTTGTTGAAATTTATTTTATTAAAAAGAATATTGTGAATTTATTTTGAAATAATTTTTATATTAGTCTACAATTGTAATATAAACATCTTAGTAAGATCATTTTAAGATATTTATTTTATTATTATCAATATTAAGTGAGCATTTTATCTTGCCAAATTTTTTAAGTGATCATTTGTAAGTTGTGAGATCATTTTTGAATTGGATAGCTTGGTATATTTGTGATTTATTTTATCAAAATTTATTATTTTATATTTTCTTTTGTGTTGTAAAATTTATATTGGGTTGTACTCATATAGAGAGTACTATTTATGTTTATTTGCATTTAGTGGATTCCATTGTTAGTGTGGATGTAGTATAACCACATAAAATATATTATCTCTTTACTTTTATTATACTTTTATTTTTTTGCATTAAGAATTGTATCTTATCATTATAAAATTAAAATTAATTTTCTACTAAAACTTAAAATTTATTTTAAGTTTTAAAATTTTAATATCGCTTGGGTGCTATAGTGACTTATTAATAAGTATATAGGCATTAATATGAGGTTTTAGTTAACAAGGAGGTCATTTATTATCACTCTTTACTGACAAATACTTATACTTATGTGTTTTGGTATTAGAATTTGATAGATTTAATTTATATGTTTATACAAATAAAAATAAAATATAAATTCTAAACATACATTCATCATCATTTAAACTAAAATATATTAATTTAAGTTTTAATGTTTTTAAAATGACTTAGTATCTTATGTGATAATAATTCAATTAAATCTTAAGAAGCCTTTGATATTGGATAAGTCATTTAGAGTTAACCTAAACTTAGGATTAATTAAAAATCATTTAAAAAGCCATTCACTAAAGATAACTGAATCAAATTAATATGCTTTAAAAGGTGGCTTAAGGTAGGGATCAAAGAGGGTAATCATCTTCCTTCTCTTTATAACACTTAGTTGTTAAGTGTAAATCACATGACACAAAATAAAATATAAATTAAAATTCACAAACAATTAAATAACTTTAAATGAAACCCACCATCATGTTAACCTGAACAATTTCCAAACTTAGAAAAATACAACTCTAATACTTAGTTAAGACATACCACACAAAGCCTTAACACACACATTAAATTAAGTCACCACCTCTAGCTCTATGTTAGATGGTGTATGATGTGATGCATGTTTTGTTTTATGATGTAATATTTTAGACTGATGTTAGAGTGTATGCTTTATAGACTGGATGTTAGGCCGCTTTTAGCCTAATCATGTCTTCTGTAGGAGACTATACTTAAGGTGATGCTTAAAAATAAATATAAATGCTCTCTTTGCAGGTTGCTTAAACCCTTAAGCATAATCCAAGTTAAGACAGGTGGGCTTGGTTACTCATGTGCAAGGTGCTAAGTCCAAATTATATATATAAGGGATTGATGTATGTGTTTAACACTAATTTTATTTTGTAGTTAGATTTACTTTCCTATATAAATGTAATTTTGTAATATTAGTGGGATTAGAATGAGTAGTGGCTAGAAGGCTTAGTCTTGGGAGGCCCTGTGATCCCTTCGAAGCACAAACCAAATCAAAGGAGAAAGACAAGGTGGACAAGAAGATATAAAGAATGAAGAACCCTATAGCATGTATTCACTTTTAATTATAATTATTCTTGCATATTCTAGATTGTATAAGGGTAGAGCTCAGCTATCTTTTCTCTTTTTGGGTTATACAGTGGCACCCGACCGCACCGGCAAGTTATTCTTTTAGGTAGCTTATAAAATTGATTAATGATTTGTTTAAATTGTGCATTAAGATTGCATCTTTTTCATAGTTTTTTATGTTCGATGATTTAATGTGTATCCTGGATGTAATAGGCTTTTAGGATAAATAAATTTCCTACCCAACTAATCACTCATAATTAAAGTTTTAAACAACTCATAACCTCACCATAAAGCTTAGGCCATAATCAAGATTACTAAAAGATTTAGCAACCCCGTAGTTGTATGTTGTATGATTCACTGTTCACCTCACTTTTGGAGTGAGCTCTCACCTTCCTCATCATAGAGCTAGGACTCTTATAGACACTAAGAGTTCCTTAGTCTTAAGACACTTCTAGTGATAAGGTGAACACTTAACCTAACCCTAGAGACTTAGAAGAGTTAGCCATAGGAATAGGTTGTGCCTAAGGGATTTAGGAGGACTTGCCTACCCTATAGCCTAAACCTAATTCTTGCTTCCTTCTTTCAAACCAAACCTCAAATTCAAATCCAAATTCCTAAATCAATTCCAAACTCCAAATGATTGAAACCCAAATCAATTCAAATCCCCAATTTTAGCCCTTTTAGCCAAATTCTTGAACTTGGCTAAATGTTACCCAAACCAATTCAAAACTCATGGATTTCTTCATGATTCAATCATTCCTACAATCATTGACCTAGATATAAATATAAACCATCATTGCCAAACTAAACCTAAGCTAACCCAATTCAAACCCAAGTTTGACTTGAAATTGTCATATGAAGAAAAATCCATTTGGCTTCAAACCACTTGCAATTGGATTTATATTTCAATCCTAGGCTCATGTGTGAGTCCAACTAAACTTGAATCAATCCATGATCAAGCCAATTAACCCATTTAGGTCTACTTGACCTAAAGTGACCTAAAAGACCTTTTTAAGCCAAGTTCTAATCCAACCCAAATTGGATTGAACTAAGCCCATCCAAATCTCACAACATGATCAACAATAATTCTAGGTTAATCAATTGTCTTGAATTGGGTCAAACCAAGTCAACCTAACCTGTTGACCAAGTCAACACTTAGCCCAAATGAAACCCAAATTAGCCAAAATCTATCATATGCCAAATTGATTAAAACCATTGATTCAAACCTATTCATAATTAATGATTGAACATGACCAAACCTTCACTTGAGCTAAACCAAGCCTAATTGGCCATTTGACCCAAGTTGACCCAAATTGGCCTAAAAGCCAAAATGGGTCAAATCATGATTTGATCCAAATTGATTGCAACCAATGGCTCAAGTTCATTCCAAATCACTTGTTGAACTAGACCAAAGCCATAATTAAGCCCAAGTTGACCAATTGGTCAACTTGACCCAACCTAGTTGAAATTGACCTAAAGGATCAAATTAGCCAAAATCCAAATTGAATCCAAGTTAAACCAAACCAAAGCCTACAATCATTTTCAATTAGCCAATTAAACTTGACTCAATAGCTAACCCAACCCAATTTGGTCAAATTAGTCAAATTAGTCAACGTGACCCATTTGACCTATATGAACCCAAATGAACCATAATCAAATCCAAAATAAATTGAACCAAACCAATGACACCAATACACTCCAATTGGTCATGTGAACTTGACCCAACCCTTGGTTTAACCAATTTGATCGATTGATCAACTTGACCCAACTTATCCCAATTTGACCTAATTAGGTCAAATCAAATAAATTCCAAACCACTTGGAATTTGGGCTAGCCCATTTTTGACCCATCCCAAATCTGCCCAAATCAAACTCATATCCAAATGACCATTTTGCCCTTAGGTTTAGGGCATCCCATGAGATGAAACACATGCTCATTGGATCATTTTCTCCCCTTTGCCACTTAGCACCCAACCATAAGTCCACCTAGGCACCTTGGACCATGGCTGACCTGACGCAACAATGGTTGGGTTGGCCATGATCATGGGTGGTGAAATCACCTCCCCATCCCCATTGGAGCTTTCTAAATCAGCAAGGACAAGCACTTCCTCCCTTAGCAGCCACCTCCACACCCTCACCCAACCAAATAGAGCCACATCACACACCCAAGGACCTCCATTAGCCTCTGATGTGGCCAATTGATCAAAGAAAATACAAATTAGCCATGGCCATCCGATCTGAGGAATAAGGGGGTATACCCCCCTCATTCTCACTCAAACATATACACTCACACTCGATTAAACCCGAGCAGCTAAGGAGAGGAATCCCAGAGCCATTTCCAAGCTTTCCAAGCTCCTCAAAATCCCTATTTTTGATTTTATGCAAAATCAAATAGGGGAGGTCACCTTAAAATCTCATTTGCTAAAATCACCACCAAAGTGCAATTAACATTGCACACCTTCCTTGGAGCTAAACTAGTGAGAACGAATCTTTTCCCAAGCATTTTGATGGTCAAGGTAGAGTTCGATCAAGCTCGACCACCTACATCTTGCACTTTGGTCTTCTGAGCAAACCACTCCAAATCAAAGCTCGTGCGGCTCAAAGAGCTTCATTTCTACCAAATAAAGCTTCCTCAACCGTTAGAACCGATGGTCAAAAGCTCCAGTGAGGTATGCCATTGAAACCGATCTTTGAATGAAAATAAATTGGTCTTTTTTGATAGAAATTTTCATGTCATGCATTTTCCACCATTAGATTTGATTGTTGTGCTTCCCGAAAAGTGTGGGATCATTATCATCTCCATCCGAGCTTGGCTGAGCATGGACCGAGCATCGATGGATGGTAACCATTGCTTGATGCTAGGGAGTAGATAGATCATGGACCGTCCATTCCATGATTGGAATGGACAGTCTTGATCAGATCACACTTAGAACCCTTGATTAATCCCTTGAAATTGTGACCATGATCATCCGATGCGATAAATCAATAAATAGCCCATCGCCACATGGAAAGCGCCTGACGCAGTCATGTCGTACCGTCGTGGGATTAAGGCTTTAATTAGGGCTAATTAATTGTTTTTAATCCTGAAACTTCCTAAATTCATAACTAATTCTAAAAAAATCAAAAAATACAAACTTAGGCTCATTTTAAACATATTCATAGTAGAATCTAGAAAATTATTATTAATTGATTTTCAGCAGTGAATTTGGCTTAAATAAGGTTTAATTAA
Organism: Cymbidium sinense; assembly: GCA_021442155.1. NCBI lineage: Eukaryota > Viridiplantae > Streptophyta > Magnoliopsida > Asparagales > Orchidaceae > Cymbidium > Cymbidium sinense. The sequence goes on from CM038221.1 coordinate 189,835,293, forward strand.
AAATATAGTTTATCTAATTACTCCCTAATTAATCATCCAATTAATCTCAAACTTTATGTGCATATTTAAGGGGATGACCTCTACCTCCCTTATTTTTTGGGATTTTATTGGTTGCTTAATTGGGGAAATCAATAGATTAAATCTAATCATTTTCTTAATATAATTAGTGATAATTAAGCAAATGAATAGTAAATTAATCAATTAAATAAGTATTAACCTCTATTAATGATGATAAAGTCCAAGAAAATAGATTGGGACTCCCTCTTCCAATCTTTTCTTTAATCCTTCTCTAATCCTTCTTAAGTAATTAACTAATTAATACCCCTTAATTAATTAATCAATAAGATTAATCAAAATTCCAATCATATCTGAACTTTAATCAATTAATTTAAACGGATTTAGGGATTGAGACTTAGGCTCCCTTCTTTGTCTCTTTCTCTAAGCCCATCTCATTTTAGTTGGTTAAGGTTAATTAAAGTTTAATTAATTAATTAATGAACTTAATTTATTCAATTGAATCTATTTCTCTAATTTAATCTTGGGTAGCTCTTTGGGTGTTCAATAACCTAAAGGGGGAGATAATGAAATCATGGTTAGCTCACATGTGTGAGAAAACCATCAAAGTAGTTAAGTGAGGTCCCTTAAGCTTAATTAACTATTAATCATGAGCCAATTGCATTAGGCCCCTTTAATTTCTTAAGAGCATTGCAAATTTGCTTTCCATGTGGTTGCATATCATGTTTCTCATTATTAATTAGTTAATTAACTTAAGGTGATGTAGATAAGGGTTAATTAATCCATTTAATTCATACCCTAACCTAATTAAATCACAAAATTAACTTAATTATTTCTTCATTGAACCAAAATTAACTCACACATGGGGAATGGGATTAGGACCAGCAAACTTCTTTCACTTCCCTTAACTCAAATCAAACACAAAGATGAAATGACATTAAAGGACTTTGATTTATTTTAAGTGGCTTTATTTACTATGATTGTCATTAGGAATTAATTGAAATGAATGAGATCATATGCTTATTTTCCTTTATTTCTTTCCATCCATGTTAAATATTGCTTTCATATGTTATCATGCATTCATTTCTTTTAAAATTAATTAAATGAAATGGTTTCTTTTATGTCAAATTGTATGTTGATTTAAATTAAATAGGTGTGGCTATTATCACTACTAAATCAAATGTTATTTTCAAAAACCTATAAATCATTATTATAAATGAAGTGATGTTAATTATAAATATCTATAAGTTTGCATGTATTGATAATATAAGATATGCAATATGAAGTTCTCTTTCCTTTCCTTACATGGATTCATATAGGATTCACAAATGTATAGTTCATTTGAAAAGAACATAACATTTGTCTAAATCTACTCCTATGTATTTCCATGTTAAGACTTAGGAAGAATATCATATCACATATGTAAATCACATAATCAAATCAAACATAATTTCTTGCATGATTTCTTTTTTTATGGTTCTTTTTGTACATTCATATGTATTTGAGAAAAGTGGTATATTAGTCTAGGCACCTCAGGGCTGCGAGACTTTATGTAGCCCTAAAGTAGATCTTATACCTTAAGCCCCTGGTACAGAAAATAATGGCACTATACTCACTTAAAACTCTTATACATATGCATGTATGATGTGGCCAATGAATAAGAATCATAAATCAAATAAATCAAACATAACCTTTGCATGGGTTTTCTATCCTTATAGTTGCTCGTACATCTACATGTATCTAAGAAAAGTGGTATATTAGTCTGGACACTCCAGGACTTAAGTAGCTTTAAGTAGGTCTTGTACCTTACGCCCCTAATGCAAAAAATAATGGTATGTACTCACATAAATCTTTTATACATGTGAATTTGTATTTAGCTAATGGATAAAAACCCCCTCTTTTTTATTAAAAAGGCATGCATAAATAATTCAAGAAAAATAAAATATTTGAATTCCAAATACACTTCTCTGCATTCATCATCTAAGTATGCTAAAAATATAAATTGTATGTATAAGTATGCTTAGGATTTATTCATATGTATGATATACATGATAGAAAGAAATAAATGAATATGTGTTATGTGATAGTAATTCATCCTAATTAATCTTAAAATGTCTTTCTTATTAAAGAAGGTCATTTATAATAAACCTAAACTTAGGATTGATTAAAACATATAATAAGCCATTCATTAAATAAAATTAATTATTTAACTTGATTTAGAAGTGACTTAAAGTAGGGATGAAAGAGAGATTCCCTCTCTTTCTTCTCTTTATAACACTTAGTTGTTAAGTGTAACCATATGAAACAAAAGAAAACACTAAATAAAAATCTTTAAATCAATTAAATCACTTAAAGAGAAACCAACCTTTTATAAATTAAATCCCTCACACTTAGCAAATTACAACTCTAAGGCCTAGTTAGGACATACCACACAAGCTTTAATGCACACACATTAGACTAAGCCACTATTTTTAGCTTTATGTTAGGGCAGTGCATGGTTTGATGTATGCTTATTTTGTCAGGTATTATTTTAGACTGGATGTTAGGGTGTATGTGTGTAGTCATGATGTTAGGTCAATATTAGCCTAATTATACTTTCTGTAGGGGCTGGTGCTTAAGGGTCATTAAATAAAACTATAAATGCTCTTCGCTGTGCAGGTTGCTTAGCCCCTAAGCATAAACCAAGTTAGGACAAGTGGGCTTGGTTACCCATGTGTAGAGTGCTAAGTCTAAATTATTCATATAACTTCTTGGGTTGTATGGTGTGTTTAGCCAACATTTATTTTTCAGGTGTAGCTAGATTTACTTTCCTTCTTTTAATATAATTTTACATTAGTATTAGGATAAATATTATGGGGGATTAGGATGAGCATTGGTTATAAGACCAAGTCTTATGTACCATGTGATGCCTTTGGAAAAACCATATTCAAATCAAGCCAAAAGGAAGAAAAAAATGGAGCAAATCAAATGAAGAATGACTAATGAAGAACCCCATAACATTCATCATTTGTAATTATTCTTTTGTACTCCTAGTTATATAAGGGTTGAGCTCGAATACCTATATTTCTTTTTGGGTTGTACGACAGTACCCGATCGTATCAATATTTTATTCTTTTGTGATAACTTTATAAAATTGTTTGATATTTTGTTTAGCTTATGCATTAAAAAAGCATGCCTCTTCATAGTTTATTTATGATTGGTGATTATTGTATGGCCTAGATGCAATTGGGCTCCTAGAATAAAAATAAATTTTCTATCCCACTAATAAATTCATAACTAAACATTTAAAATAACTCATAGCCTCACCTAAAGCTTAGGTATTAAATCAAGACAACAAAATATTTAGAAACCCCTTAGCCGGATATTGTATGTTTAATAGCATGCATATCATCTTGTTTCACTCATGATTAGAGAGGGCTTTCATCTGTGCTAGATAGAATGGGCTTAACTTTAAGAGCTTATAATGGAAGAACACCTCTTTCCTCTTGATTTGGCCTATAACCAACTTCTCATGCATTTAGGCATACAAAATCTCATAGTTTGTGTCAAAATGAAAAGTCATAAATTGAATGAAATTTGATAAAAATTTGTATTATATTTAAGTCATTATTCATACCCCTCATGCTCTAGTCTCTTAAGAAGTGGGTTTAAGGATTTAGTTTCTTTTCTAAATAATAGAAACATAGCCATCTTGCAGAAGCATATGACTTGCCTACATTGATTTAAATCATAGAAGAGTTAGCTGGTTGCCACTCCAGGTAGTTATAAGTCCAGCAGTCAGGTGATTTATCCTCTCTTGTGGAGGTAAATCATATACCCACTTTCACCTTAGATTTAGGTCATACTTTGGCCCTCGCCAAAGCTCCTAGATTTAGGATCTAAGATTGTTGTTTCCTTTTGGGGCTACTAGCATAAATCCTCACCTCTTAGGTATTTCCATAATCTTGTATTGTGAATTATAAGTCCTAAATTTCTTATAAAATTTCAACTCAAATAAATAAATCTCCTCAATTTCAAAAATATAAAGCCCAACCATAGGATAGATTGGAGTGCTCATTAAGCTTCCTAGTATCATGAACACTCCCTACTCATCTCCTTTGATTTCAATAATAACTCTTCCTTTTGATCCATCCCACTTGATTTTCTAAAATACAACCAATTTATTGATAGTCCTATCTTTGAATTCTTTGATACAACATAATCGCTTACTTTAATTGAGAGAATTCTTAAGGGATTCACTTTCCTTAAGATGTAATTAACTATGGGGGCTTGCCCCTTTAAGAAACTTTAGAACCCAGTTTAAATATACCCTACTTTATTCATGTAAAGTATGAAAAAAATCTCTGGTATATTTGAAGACCCATCATGCCTTAGGAGTCCTTATTAGGTGATTAGGTCTATTATAAGATAGTTACTTCTATCTTTTGAGATAGTATACTATTCCTCAATATCATATTCAACTACCTCAATAAGTACACCCTTAGATCTGCATGGTGTCCCCCCCCCCCAAACAAAATGAATTCTAAAAATAAGCACCACACTCACATCATGCATATGAACTTGAGTCAATCTTATAAAATGAGGGCCTACATCTTTACAAAATAGGGCGCTTGACCCATGAGAGCAACCCCTCACGATGGAGCATCACCCTCTTTCTCTTTTGATTTTTCCAATAATCAACCTTTATCATGCATTTAGGCATATAAAAATCTCAAAGCCTTTGTCTAAATGTTGTGTGAAAATGAAATAAAATTTGAAAAGAATTTGCATTCATAGATTAAGTCATATGCTCATACCACTCATGCTCTAGTCTCTTAGGGAGTGGGTTTAGGACTTTAGTCTCTTTCAAATTAAATAATTACCCTAGCTATCTTGCAATTCATAAGACTAGACTACATGGTTTTAAAATCATAGGAGGAGTTAGCTGGCGGCCACTCTAGACGGTTATAAGTCTAGAAGTTGGATGAATTCACTCTCTCTTGTGGATATAATCCTTTATGTCCACCTATCACTTAGATTAAGGTCATGATTTAGCTTATTCTAAAGCTCCCTAGATTTAGAATCCAAGATAGTTATTTCCTTCGGGCTACAAGCATAAATCTTCATCTCTTAGGCATTTCCACAATATTATTTGGGCAGATTATAAGCCCTAGTAATCTAATAAAAAATCAACTTAAATAAATAAAATCTCCTCACTTTCAAATATATAAAGCCCAACCATAAGATAGATTGGAATGCTCACTATGCCTCCTAGTATCATGAGCATTCCCTAATTCCTTTGAATTCCAAAAATAAGTCTTCTCCTTAGACTTTCCCAATTGACTTTTCAAATATAACTAATCCTTCGATTCTAACCTTGAAATCTTTGGAGATAATAATTATCTACTTTAATCGAGAGTATCCTTAGATAATTTCATTTCCTAAGATGAAATTAACTATGGAGGCTTACCTCCATACAGAACTTAAGAACCCGATTTAATATAAACCCTATTTTACTCATCCATGTAAAGTAGGGAAGAATCTCTACTATATTTAACAACTCATCATGCCTTAGGAGTCCTTATTAAGTGATTAGATCCATTATAGGGTGTGTCTCTGTCTTTCAAGATAGTCCATCACACCTCGATGTCTTACTCGATCACTTTAGTAAATACCCCCGACGATCTGTGTGGTGACCCCCTCCACATCCAAAAATAAACACCACGTGTTGCTTAGACATATTTGGGAGATTAAGATATTCTAAATTATCCCACCACCCCCCTTTGATCATTAAGTGATTTGAAAACTGGGTAAATGATTTTTATGATTTTATTAGGATTTAACAATCATTTAATGTAATTAAGCTCAAAGAACTTTAACTTTTAATTAAACATGAAATATAAGCTCAAAAATTATGAAAAATTTGCAGAACATGTATTAACATAAATAAAATATATTTTAAAAATTTTAATGCATTTGGGCTTATAATTTATGACTAAATAAATAAATGAGAAAAATCTCAAATTATCAATGATACTTAAAATACCTCAAAATAATTAGGGCATTTAATTTTAATGAAAACCTCTCTACTAAATGAGCACGAAAGTGATTGATCATAATTTGTAGAGACTTACATAATTAGTTGTGGATTTTCTAAACCCTATACCATTTAATGAATTATTAATTACTAACTAATCCTAATAATAATAATGTTGAGTTTTAATGACAACCAGAGGCTTTAATGGTTTTTACTTAAGTATCTTCATGTTTGGTGAATGTATTTATAGATTAAAATACAAATTTGATAATTTCTATAAATTTCATAATTAAATATTAAGTGAATTTTATCACTAAGTGTTCTAAAATTCACAACTTCTAATCTAATCAATCAAATATCATGAAACTTTTATTGGAAGTGGAGATTGACATGATGAACCTATTAAAATTTCAAGTTAATTAAGCATGTATTTTAGGAATTAATTTTAAATTTATCATATTTATTGTTTTAAAATTAGCTCGAAAATGCTTGGTAAAATATAGAGTTTTCAATTTTGTTAAATTTCTCTATGAATGTTAAATGTAGAGAGGGGAATTTTTCATTTTGGTTTAATAGATAATTTGTTATGAATTTTGAAATTCAAGCTCAATTAATTCAATTAATTGAATTTTAATTTTTTATTAAGATCAAATTAAGTGAATTTTTTGATTTAATCAAATCTAGAGAGCCTATGTAATTTTTCTAGGGTCCTTGATGTTGATAAAAATGTTTGTAACCGTTTTGATGCATTTCTAAATTTTGTAAATTTTAGATTAATTATTTATATCAAATCTAAAGAGGTTAGTAATCATTTTGATGCTTTACTCTTAAAGATAAAATGTGAAATGAGTATGTTTGGGAAAAAGTTGGAGTAGCTCTAGTGGCAGATAAGATTAGAGAGAGTCACCTTAGATGGTTTGGCCACATAAAGCATTGGCCATCCAATGACCCGATTAGGAGAGTAGATGCATTAGATTTGTCTTATGTTAAGAAATGTAGAGGTAGACCTAAAAAGACTTGGTTAAGATGTATAAAAAATGACCTTAGTATACTTGAATTAAATGAGAATTTGACACATAACAGGACACAATGGAGACGAAGGATTCATGTAGCTGACCCCACTTAGTAGGATAAAGGCTTATTGTTGTTGTTGTTGTTATATTAATTATTTTATTTAAATTATTTTAAAAGAGTCTCAAAAATCATAACTTTTCATCCAAGAGTCTAATTGACTTGAAATTTTTATTGTAAGTGGATATTTATAATAAGTTACAACCCTAAATATTTTAATTTAGTTTAAGTAATTTTTTGGGAGTTATTAAGAAATTATTATTTTTAATAATTCTTAAAATAATCCTAAAATATCTAATAAAACTTAAGAGTTGTAATTTTCTTAGATTCATCTCTCAAATATGTATTCATAGAAGAGTTTTTTGGTTTTGTTTTGTTTTTTTTTTTTTTTTTGTCAAGTAGTTAATTTATTATGATTTTTTGAAATTTTAGTTTAAATAAATCAAATAAATAAATTTTTAATTTTTTATTAAGCCCTAATTATTTTTTAGATTTTGAATAGTACTTAATTTTTTGAAGTTCTTAGTTATGTGTTAGAGTGTTTTGAACTATTTTAATAAATGTTTATAATTTTTATAATTTTAAATTTTTTATTTATTCAAAAAATCTAATGAACTTCAAAATTTAATAACTCCTAAACAAGAAGCTCATTTAACTTAAAATTTTATGAAAGGTGGGGATTAACATCAAGTTATATCTTCAAAATTTTAGCTTAATAGGATGAGTATTTTGAAATTAACTATAAAATTATAATTTTAAAAATTTTAAATTAATCTCAAAATGCCCAATGAAATTTGATGGTTTTGGATTTATTAGATTTCCTCAAAAATAAGAATTCATAAAGAGCTTATTTGCAATTTTTTGGTTGTGTATTTTAATTTCTATGATTTTTTTTAAATTTAACCTATTTTTTGACAATTTTTAAGTTTGAAAATGAACTTATTTTTCTACTCAAACGAGTCAACCCTGATTGGGATTCTACTTATATGTGTTGATGTCTAATTGAGCCACACAGATCTAACATGGATTGAACGAGAAATAATCAGACCTAGATGATCCGATCTTTAAATCAGATTGTGATTAAAGGAGATTTAAAATATATTAAAATAAAGGATTTAATCATGGTCATCCATTCTAATCAAGTAGAATGGATGGCCTAAAGGGTCATCTCCCTCATTGGTAGCTAACCAAAGAGCTAGGTGAAGGAAATTTTCCTAAATTTCATGATTTTCTAATGATCTTAGCTGGAAATTGCTTCATTTTGTATTTGGGATGTTCAAAATGAAAAGTTCAAAAGAAATCTAAGAGAAAATTTCTAGAATCTCAACATCTTTTTCACAAAATAACAAGCATATAGTTTGCTTATGAGATTTAAAATTCATTTCACTCAAGCTAATTTTTAGCAAATTTTTTTATTTGGAGATGATCATTAGGTTGAGATGAAGCATTAGAATTAATTTGTCCACTTGTCTCATGATGGATTGCTCTAACTACCAAGTATCACCGCCTCTCTGCTAGAATTTTTCTGATTTTTGTATTTTGTGTATGAAAAATAAGGGGATGAGTTGATTTTTCTTCTTAGTTAGTGAAGATATATTTTTGGCTAGAAAAAAAGAATTTGAAGCCTCTTTTCTCCACCCCCGCCCTTTTAAGCTTTGTCAAAAATCACCATGGAGGTGATTGTGGGGTATGGACATTGATTGTCATTAGGTAGGATTCACTATTTGGAGTGGTTGAGTGATTAAAAATCACTCCAAACCAAGCAAGTGAAGTGATGTGAGAAGATTGTGAGTTATGGAGCTTTGCTTTTTTTTCCTCCTTTCCATTCTCCTACCTTTGACTTCTCTTCTCTCTATCCAAAACTGAAGTACTAGCTCATACATGAGAGATTGGGTGAGGTTGAGTGTGCTAAAGCTCTGTTTGGGATTCATTTAGTGCTTTTAAATTTTGATTAGCTTGAGTTAACCCAACTAGATTTTGTTCGTGTTTGATCAAATGTTTCATTTGATTAATTTGGATTAGATTCTATTTTAATTATGTTTAATATATTACTTAGGGTGATTGAATTTGATTGATCATAATTGATTTAGATTTGGACCAAAGCCTAATCTTGTCAAAATGGGTTCACTTGAGTCAATTGACCAAATTAGACCCAAAGAATTGTTGGATTGAGTTTAATTTAAGTACACTAAATGATTTGGAGTAATCAATTTGATTTAACTTTCAATTTATTTTGAATTTGACTTAATATGGCCTATATAAGTTAATTTGGATCAATTCATGTCAAGTTGAATAATTGATCAAATTGGGCCTAAGGGCATATTAGACTATGTTCAAATGTTAATTTCATTTGATTCAATTTGGGCTAGGTTGGATTCAGCTCGATGTGATTCATATGGGTCAAATTGAGCTAAATTGTCAATTGTTCAAATTGATTAAATTGAGTTTAATTGATCAACAAATTATGTTCAAAATTCAATTTGAAGTATTTTGAAATATTGGATTGGTTTAATTTGAATTAGATTTGATTGAATTTAATTTTGGCCCCTATAAGGTCCAGTTAAGCTAACTTGGGATTAGTGAGTTAATTAGCTAAATTGAGTTTTAAATGAGCTTTTATCAAGTTTAATTAAGGTTTCAAATGATTTGTAGGTTCAATTTTAATGGTTTGAGTTAATTTTGGGTTTAACCCTTTTAGGCCCTAATGGTCAAGTTGGTTCATCTGAGCTGTGGTCAAAATAACCTCAATTGGATGTTGTTTGGATATGATTGGTGTTTTGGGTGTCATATGATCAATTGATTGAAATCAATTTGGATTTAGTCAAGGTTTGGGTCAAGGAGACCTAAATGGATCAAATCGGCTAATTTGGGCTAATTGGACCAATTAGCTCATTTGAAGCTAAATGTGTTTGGCTCATGTTTAGGTTTGTGTTTGAGGTTAAAATTTGTTTGAAATCAATTTATCTTAGTGTGTATGGTTTGAATTAGTTTTACTAAGTGGGGTCCAATAGTCCAATAAGAGTTTAACCATAGGTGGACTAAGTCTTTAGTTTTTTGAGTATCCTTTAGCTACTAGAAGTATCCTAACTCTAAGTTAGGAAATCTAGTTCCAAGATAGAAACATATATCTAAAGAGGGTAGATGTTAGCATCACTAAAAGTGAGGTCAATAAAGTGTGAAAAAAAATATTTTATAATTATCTTTAAAATTAATGATAAAAGTTTTCTTATTTGATTGTGAATGTTGGATAATTCTACCAAACTACCAAAAAAATTTTGTATCTCTTATTTTTTTATTAGTCTTACATTTTATTTTATTTTCCTCATGTTCATTATGCTCCTAAGTGTGCACTAGCTTTGAGCCAGCATGAAAAGAGAAAGCAAAAGAGTGCAGAGATTGGAAAGTGAGGATTGACATGTTTATGGGTGCATCTAAAGTTGGCTATAAAATTTTAAGTTTCTTAAGATTGCATGGTTTTCCATTTGTTGGGTTGAGATTGAATCAAAGTTGTAGTTTTTAAAAATTATACTTTTTCCTCATTTGAAAATTCTATGAGGGAAGTGGCATGGAGTTTCAAAATTAATAGTAAATTGGTATGCCATTTCAAAATCAAAACCATTATTTAAGTAATGACTTCTTATATTTATTTGTTTGTTCCTCTTGACCATGATATGTTTTAACATTTTCATTCTAAGTTGTATAAATACACTGACAATTGAGTTGTAGGCAAATGCTCTAACATCATGAGAAATCATTAAAAAAAAGTTCTAAATATTGCCACTACAAGTAATATGAGATAGTAGGTCATTGTTCTCCTCAAAGGTGTTGTCCAAAAAATATTTATAAAGATAAAAGGCTAATATCTTCTAGAAGATCCCATTTTAAGATGAAAAATTTATCTTGGAAGAATTCATTATTTGAGTAAAAGTAGTTATATTGGATATTGACAAAAAGTAAATAATATATAAAAAAGATGTTAATTTAATTTAATTTAAGAATTATCTTTTTCTCATAATGGATGTTGGAATGTGTTTCAAGGTGCATCACATCAATATGATGGACAATAAAAGGTGACACTTCACCTTTTACGAACTATTAATTGGTTTCTTAAGTTCTTTTTTATTTCATATTTAGGGTTAAAGTTTAAACTAATCTACCTTTTATGTTATCTATCTGAATGCTTTTATTATAATTTCCTTTGTCTAGAGAGATTTTTTTCTTTTTCCTCTTACAATGGTGTTAATAAATAAGGTGTTATCAAGGCTTATTAAAGATGACATTGAGGAGGATCTAGAGAGACAAACCATGATGTCATTTGTGAATGAATTTTTGAGGTAGACTTCTTAATGAGTTGGCTACCATTGTAATCATAATAGTATAAAGAATTAAGATTTTTTTAATACTATCAAGATTTCAAACTATAAGGAATCTTGAATTAATTCATACATCCTCTTAGTATCATATGTCTCTCATCCTCTAATAAAGGTTAGATATGTAAGTATTTTTTATTTTTCCAAATAAGGAATGTAAGTTCTTAACCACTCAATCTTTTGATTTGAATGCCTAACATGAAGAGCTAGAAAGGATGATGGGTAATTAAAGTAGGAATGCCAATGTGACCCTTAATATCATGAGCTCCTAAAAGTCAGAATTACAAATAAAGTGTTTAAGGATTATATGACCATTTATAGTGTGATTAAGAGAGAAGGCTCTGACAATGAGGGTGGCAAGGAAAGTGATCTTGAAAAACATGAATGAGATAAATACCATATTGCCTTTTGTTCATATAATTAAGACAAGTGATGATGTGGATACGTGCTCAAGGAGATTCCATTATCTAAGAAGGTGTGACTACAAAAGAAGAGTGGGCCAGGTAGAGGGAAAAGTTGAGGATGACAAGCATATATCACACAACAAGAGTAGGACATCGGGCCACGAATTTAAAAAAGTCACTTCTCCTTCTTAAAATAGAGATAATCATAAGGGTTATAATAAGAAAATTGATGTCCTCCAAAGTGGTTTGCTGATGACATAAGGTATAAGTCATATTAGGGAGAGGCTATGATTGATCCTAAAGAAGAAAGCTTTTAATTGAGATATTAATAAGTGAGTTGGTTTATCATCCTAAGAGGTGTGTTTTTATTTATTAAAAGATCCAAAGAAAATTTAAAACCATCAAAATAGTGTCAGATTAAGGACATTAAACCAAGCACTTTTGTGAGATAATTTAAAATTTTCATCCTTATATTTTTTTTATTATATTATTTTTATTTTTATTTTAAATTAGAAAAGAGGTGAAGATCAAGAGAAAAAGTATTACAAGCAAGGACAAACATTCGATTAATGAGGGCAATAAGTAGCACCATCGAAGTCTTTATTTCCCTATTTTTATTATTTTTCATGGTTACTATTTTTATTTTCACACATTGAAGTTATTAAAATGTAAAGGGGGAAGCTTAAGCTTTTTATTTACATCTTACCATATGATGTTCCTATCTATTTTTGTCTTACATGTTATCTAAATCCATGTTAATAACCATTTTATCTTTAGCATTAGGGTTGGTGTTAAGCTTGTTATTTCAACATGTATATTACTTAATAGGAATTTTTTAGAGGAAGAAGATAATTATAAGCCTAAAATCAGTATCAGAATAAAATTTTAATAGAATCATAATTAGTTTATATGTGAAGATTGTTAAAATGTGAGAATCTCAATTAATTAAATCAATCATTTAAGTTTATGAGCTAAATGAAATAATTAATTGGATAATATACAATATATTAACTACTTTATTTATTAGTATTTCTAACCATATTTATGTGTTGAAATTATATAATGCATAAAACTAACTTAAGGAGAGTTTATCAAATTGTGTACCAATGAGCCATCTCATAATTAAAATTTTTATATATATGGTTGTATACGTGAATAATGAGTAATATGAGTTAGGCAGATAAAATGAATAGTGAGTTTGTATTTCAACATAAAAAAAAGAATGCTAATCAACTCCACATAAAAAGGATATAAATTGTCACTTATGAAGAAACAGAGCCTAGTGCTTGAAAATATAGTAACCCTTCATAACTTGTCCTAATATATATCCAAGTGAATGTGAGAACTTGTAGAAATGTATACACCACAATGATAAATCATGTGATGCACCATCATGGGTCTAGGTTTATACTTGTGTGGTGAAATATTTTATATATATCTCCACCTTCATCTATCCCCTTATCTTTTTAGGGAAAAGAAGGATAAATGAAAAAATAGAAATATATATAAAATATGCCTTATTGGGATGCCACAAGATCCGTAGATGTTCTTATTAGTGATCAGTGTAGGACATTGAGGAGAGGTGTACTATCTCGAAAGATAGAAGTCACCACCCTACAATGGACCTAATCATCTCAATAAGGACTCCTAAAGACTATGGGTCTTCGAAATATACCAGAGATTATTCCCCTACTTTACATGGAAAAGTAAAGTAGGGTTTATTTTAAACTGGGTTTGTTAAGTTCCCTACAAGAGCAAGCCCTCATAGTCAATTACATCCTAAGGAACGGGATTCCTTAAGAATACTCTCAATTAAGGTAAATGATTGTTGTCTCCAAAGATTTTGAAAAGGTTGGACTATCAATTGATTGGTTTATTTTAGAAAGTTAAGTGAGATCGATCAAGAGGAGGAAGTTCTTATCAAAACCAAATAAAAATAAGTAAGGGATGCTTAAAATACTAGGAAGCCTAATAAACATCCCAAACTACCCTATGGTTGGGTTTTACATTTTTGAAATTGAATAAATTTGTTTGAGTTAAATTTTTATTAGAATGTCAGGGCTTATAATTCCATGATACAAGGTCACGAAAATGCCTAAGAGGTGAGGATTTATGCTCGTAGCCCGCAAAAGAAAGTAGCAAGCTCTAAATCTAAATCTAAGGAGCTTTGGTGAAGGCCAAAAAGCATGACCTAAATCTAAGGCAAAAATTGGTATTTGGTTTACCACCACAAGAGAGGATAATAACTGTTAGACTTACAACCATCTGGGGGTGGCCGCCAACTAACTCCTCCTACGATTTTAAAATATGTAGGCATGTCAAATACTTTTGCAAGATAGCTAAGCTATTATTGTTTATTCAAAAAGAGACTAAGTCCTTAAACCAAGATACTAGATCATGTAGGGCATACTTTAATGACTTAAATCTAATGCAAATTTTGTTACATTTTATTTTTATTTTGGACAATCAATTTGACATAGGCTTTAGGATTTATATGTCTAATGCATGAGAAATTAGATTATGGGCCAAAATCAACAAGATAAGGAGGTGTTTTTCCACCATGATCTCACAGGTCAAGCCAAGTTCTCTAGCAAAGGTGGAAGCCCTCCAATCAAGAGTAAAATAATATATTTTTTATGCATGATGTTAAAAAAGTAAGATAACATCCAACTAAGGGTTGCTTTATCTTTTATCTTATTTTATAACCTAAGCTTTAGGTGAAGTTATGAGTTATTTGTTTTTAATTTGAGTTGTTTAATTAGATAAAAAATTAATTTTCTAGGAACCTAATCGTCATCCGGGCCATTCATCAAAGCAAAGAAGAAACTAAGAAAGATGACATCTTAATGCACAAGTTAAACAAACATCAATCAATTTATAAAACTAGCGTAAAAGAATAAAAAGACATTTGTGGTCGGCTCCATCGCACAAACCCAAAAAAATAAATTGGGTAGTCGAGCTCTACCCTTATACAACCTTGATTACAAATGAATTAATTACAATTAAGAAGAAATTCATGTTATGGGGCTCTTCATTCTTCATTTCTTCTTTCTTCTTTCATCTTTCTTCTTTAGTTGAATGTGGTTACCAAAGGCTTCACATGTTACATAAGACATGATCTTATGACCAATGCTCATCCTAATCTCTCATAACAATCATTCCAAAATCCTAATTGCAAAAGTACATGAAAATACGAAAAAGAAAATCTAACTAACACCTGCAAAATAGAGATTAGCCAAACAAACCATTCAATCCCAAGCATGTATATATGTAAATTGGACTTAGCACCCCACACATGAGTAACCAAGTCCATTTGGCCTATTTTGGATTATGCTTAGGGGTATAAGCACCTACATAATAAAAGCAGTTATATTTTTATTACAGTGCCCCTTAAGCACAATCCCCTGCAAAAGATGATGGTTAAACTAAAATCGCCTTACCATTCAATCTATGCACATGCACCCTAACATCCAGACTAAAACAAATATCACAAAATAAAAGCAAACATCAAACCATGCATTGCCCAAACCTAAAGCTAGAAATGGTGACTTAGCCTAATATGTGTGCTATTTAAGATTGTGTGGTATGCTTAGCTAGGCTTTAAGATTGAATTTTTCTATAAATTAAAATGTTCAACTTAAAGGGTTGCTTCATGTAAGTGATCTAGTTTCTTTGGTTGATTTAATTTTGTATTTTGATTTGGTTTAAGTGAATCCTATAATTAATTACTAAGTTATAAAGAGAGACAAAGAGAAGAGAACTTCTCTTTCCTCCCTACCTTAAGTAATTTTTAAGGTGGATTCATATTTGATTTTTATTTAGTAAATATTTTATTATGTGTTTTAATTAAGTTTAGATTTTTTTTCCTAAACAAACCTATTCAAAAATAAAAGGCATTTTAAGATTAAGTAAAGTGAAATACTATCACAAAACACACATCATTTCTTTTCCCAACATGTGTGACATACATATGGATGAATCCTAAGCATATTTATACATATAAATGAAAATGTTTAGCACACTTTAATGATGAATGGTAAGAGAGTTCATTTGAGAAATTTGAATATTTTTTATGATGCATGATTTTGTTAAGTAGAAAAAGAGAGATTCTTTTACCCAATTTTCATATGCACACATATATTTATGAAAGACATAAGTACGGTGTTGTTGACCTTGTTTTTAGGATGAGCTCTCAATCCCTCCATCTTAGACATAGAACTCCTCTTAGAATTTAAGAGATCCTTAGTCTTAAGACACATCTACTGATTAGGTGGACACTCAACCTAGCCCTAGAGACTTAGAAGAGTTAGCCATAAGAATAGGTCATGCCTTAGGGGTGTTAGGAAAATTTGCCTACCCAATAGCTTGAACCAAACTCTTCACTTCCTTCCTTCACATCAAACTTAAATCAATCCCAACTTATTTGATTTACTCCAAATCAATCCCACATGATTGAAACCCATGATTAAAACTAATGATTGAAGCTTATGATTGAAATTCCAAGTTCAAAATATTTCTAAGTCATATGATTCCCTCTCAAGGACTTAGCCTAAATCAAATCAAAATCACTTCAAATTCAAGAAATTTTCTCACAACCCATTTATATTCTCATTTATATTCACATATATAAATAAAATATATATTCAAATCAATCAAACTAAATCCAAAATTCAAATTCAAATCAAAAAAAATTTTCCTAAGTCACTTTGATTCCCTCTCGAGGACTTAGCCTAAATCAAATCTAAATCACTTCAAATTCAAGAACTTTTCTCATAACCCATTTATATTCACATATATAAATGAAATATAAATTCAAATCAATCAAATTAAATCTAAAATTCAAATCCAAATCAAAATCTTTTCTAAGTCACTTTGATTCCCTCTTAAGGACTTAGCCTAAATCAAGTTCAAATCACTTCAAATTCATGAAATTTTCTCATAACCCATTTATATTTTCATTTATATTCACATATATAAATGAAATATAAATTCAAACAACCAAAAACCAACTCCAAAAATCAAACTCAAATTCAATCAAAATCCAACCTAAGCCTTTCAAGTCAAAATCTTGAACTTAGCCAAATCAATTTCAAATCAAGCCAAACTCTTTTTTCTTCATGATTCAATCAATCCTTCAATCATGAATCCAAATATAAACACAAACTTCAATCACCAAACCAAACTGCAATTCAAAAATCAAACCTAAGTCAAACTCATGTTCACCCTTTTGAAGTTAAAATTGTCAAATGAATCAAAACCATTTGACTTCAAACCACTTGCAAATGAATTTATATTTCAATCATAAGTCCATATGTGAGTTCAATCAAACTCATATCAAGCTTTGACCAAGCCATTTGACCTACTTAGGCTCACTTGACACAAAATGACCTAAAGTACCCTTATGAGCCAAGTTCTAATACTAACCAAATTGGATTGAACTAAGCCCACCTAAGCCTCTCATCATGATCAATGATCATCATAAGATGATCAATCACTCAAATTGGGTCAAACCAAGTCAAATCTAAGGGTTAACCAAGTCAACACTTAGCCAAAATGAAACCTAAACTAGCCAAAATTCACTATATGCCAAATTGATTAAAACTATTGATCTAAGTTCATTCATGATCAATGTTTGAACTTGACCAAGTCAACATTTGAGCCTAACTTAGCCCAATTGGCCACTTGACCCAAGTTGACCCAACCTGACCTAAAAGTCAAAATGGGTCAAAACTTGATCAAAGCCAAATTGATTGAAACCAATGGGTCAAGTTCATTCCAAATCACTTGTTGAACTTGACCAAAGCCTCAATTGGCCAACTAAACCCAACCTAGCCCAATTGACCATGAACCCAACTTGACCTAAAAAGTCAAATTGAGCCAAACTCAAATATAAACCAAATTGATTGGAAACAAAGATACCAATCCATTTCATATGACCAAAGAAACCTAAGCCAACCCATGACCTAACCCAAATAGGTCAAATGGGTCTAATTAGTCAACTTGACCCATTTGACCTAAATGAACTCATTGAACAAAAACTAAATATAAATCAAATTGAATCAAACCAAAGCCACCAAAATATTTCAAATGGTCATATGAATTTAACCCAACCCTTGGTTCGACCCAATTTGACCAATTGGTTAACTTGACCCAAGTTGACCCATTTTGACCTAAATGGGTCAACATGAGCCAAATCATATCAAACCAACTCCAAATTGAAACTTGGCCCAACCCATTTTTCAATCATACCAAATATATTCAAATTGATACCCAAGCCAAATAACCATTTTACCCCTAGGTCAAAGGGATCATTTTGGCCAAATTCACTTAGAATTTGGTCAAATGCTCTTCATGACCACTTGGCACCATCTCAGTGGACCAAGTGGACAATAGTGAATGTGGTGCACCTAACCCAATGGTTTGGGTTAGCCCAACCAAACCTAACACTAAAACAAACCACTTGCATGAAATTAAGCACATGGAATCCCTCCATCACTTGATTTAAGCACATGGGAGCTCCACTACTCCACTCCTTAGGCCAAACTGAATGTAAGGACACCTCTAATAGCCTAAAGAACCCACCCAAGGTGGTTAATTGGATCAAAATGGCAAGCTCCTTCATGGCCGTCTGATTGCTCTAGGGGAAGATATACTCCCCCTAATTTCACCTGAATTTCATTCTTGCTCACTCAATTGAACTTAGGGAAGCTAGAGCAAGCATTTGGAACTCTCCCCAAGCTCTCTCAAGCAACTTGCACTTCTCCATTTCTTGATTTCTCAAACCAAAAATAGGGAACTCAAGCTGAAATCCAACTTACTTCACACTCAATACCAAGCCAATTCCTCCTTTGAGCAGCCTCAAAGGATCAAATCAAACTCACTCCAAGCTTCATTGAAGTTCCTAAGGCAAGGGAGGAGTACCTTTGACCAAGACCGAGCTCAAGTGAAGGTGGACCTGGCCCATAGAAGGATCTACCCAACCTCAACACCTCAAAACTCTAGCAAAGCTTCATCTCCACTAGACGAAGCTTCTCCAAGGGAATCGATCGTCGGTGATAACCTCCAGCGAGGTAAGCCAATTAAACTGAACTTAGATTAGATGTGGTGTGGTCCTTTGTGAAAGAATTTCTACTTCATGAAAATCTAGCTGTTGGATGTGATCTCCCTTGCATGGTGATGGTGTGGGTTGAATTTGAGATCAATTCAAGCTCAATCAAGCTTGAATCATGCCATGGAAGATGGATATGGCCATCCCCGCAAGCGAACTCAGTGAAGAATCATGGGTTGTCCATCCGCACGGTTTGGCTGGACAGCCATGATTAAAACACGTAGGATCCACAGATTATTTCTTAAGAATCGCGGATCTAACCTCAATTCATTCGATCCTGGATCAGACAGACGAGGAGAAAGTGCATAACACCACCGCTGACATGATGCTATGATGTGACAACTTAAGTGACCATTCCTATTGAACCACGTGGAAAGTGCACACCACGTTAGTCTCCACGAGGCATCAACGGCATTAGTCACATAATTAGGCTATTTAATTATCTAATTAAGCATGGAAACTTTGAACATTCATATCTAATTGTAAAAAAATCAAGAAAATGTGAAATAAATTGCATATGGAAGGTATTTACATCTAAAATATTATAAAATTGATTTCAATGGATTTTGGATAGTGTTATTTACTAGATTTGGGTTTTATTGAGAATTTGGTTTTGCTAATTACTCTATTACCCCTAATTAATTCCAAACTTCTTGTATGATTAGTGGGATGACTGCTCCCCCTAATTTTTTTGGGATTTATTGATGGTTTAATTAGAGGAATTTCTAGATTAATTTATAATTATCCTCTTAATATAATTAAGCCTAATTAAGTGTGTAATCAATGGTGTAATCCCTTGATAGAGTTAATTAAGTTTTGTTTAAATGAATAGGAGGTCTAGGGAATAATTTTGGGATATTTTTTAAGCTATTTCTTAAACCCCTCCCTCTGTCTTCCTTAATCCAAACTTAATTAAGGATTAATCCACTAATTACATATCTAATTAATTTGATAAAATTCTTAAACCTTCTAGAACTTAACTAATTCACTTTGAATAGATGCTTAGGTGTTCAATAACCTAAGTACATTAAGGAAATCAAAATCTAACTCACATGTGTGAAGGATTATGAAATTAAACCCTTAGCTTAATTAATCATTAATCATGAGCCAATTTCATTAGACCCTTTTCTTCTTAGGTGCATTGTTGATTTAAATTACATGTGTGGTTTTATTCCATATCATTGGGTATGCTAAGGTGGTATAGGTAAGGGGTAATTAACACACTTAATTCATACCTTAACCTAATCAAAATATAAAAATCATCCAATCATCTAAAGATTAAACTAAAATGCCATACACATGGGGGAAATGGGTTAGGACAAGCAAACATTCTTTCACATTTCCTAAATCAAACATAAAATAAATTCAAAATAAAGATCACATTAAACAAACTTTGATTCACTTTGAACTTTCTTATTTCATAGGATTGTCTTTAAGAATTAATTAGGGTGAATGAATTTACATTGCTTTCATCACTTTATTTATTTCCTAGCATGCTAAATGTGTATGTCATATGAAATTCATGCATTCATACCTTTTTTTTTTTAAAAATCAAATTAAAAATGGAATATTTTTTATGTCAAATTGCATGTTTTGGCTAAAGTAAAAATATGAATGACTATTATCACTACTAAATCCAAACTATTTTCAAGATTTATAAATCAAACACCTGAAATTGAAAATGTGCTACTTATAATTATTTATAAGCTTGCATGTGGATATAAATATGAAGATGTGCATAGTGTGGCTTTCCTTCTCTTTTCTTTTAGCATAGTTTTGAATAAGATTTGGCAAAGTGTATAGTTAATTTGAAAATCACACAACATTTGCCTAACCCCATTCCTATCCACTCCTGTTATTACCAAGAAGGACATCCACACTTGTACATATAAATTTCATAAATAAAATAAACAAACAAATACAAACCTTTTGTACCTTTCTTTCTCCATTCATTTCTTTTGTACATGTGTTTGTATTTAAGAAAAGTGGTATATTAGGGATAACCGGGTTAAGGCTTTAAGTTTAGGTTGTTCCTTACACCCATTAACAATGCCATCATACTTACTTATGCCTTTCATACATACACATGTGCATATGAATAATGGATAAAAGAAACCCCTCTTTTCTACTTAATGAAAATCATGCATTATAAAGAATTCCAATTTTCTTAAGTAACATTTCTTAACATTCATCATAAAGTGTGCTAAACATTTTCATTAGTATGTATAGATATGCTTAGGATTCATTCATATGCATGTTATACATGTTGGGAAAGAGATAAAGTGATGTATGTTTTGTGATATTAGTTCACTTTATTTAATCTTAAAATATCTTTCTTTTGAATAGGTTTGTTTAGAAAATCTAAACTTAGGATTAATTAAAACACATAATAAAATATTCACTAAACAAAATTAAATGTGAATATACTTTAGAAATTACTTAAGGTAAGGAAGGAAAGAGAAGTTCTCTTCTCTTTTCTCTCTCTCTATAACTTAGTAATTAATTGTAGGATTCACTTAAACCAAAATAAATCAACAAATAAAAATCACCCAAATCAACTATACACTTAAATGGAACCACCCATCTAAGTTGAACATCTTCACACTTAGAAAATCTAAGTCTTAAAGCCATAGCTAAGCATACCACACAAACTTTTAATAGCACACACATTAGGTTAAGTCACCACTTCTAGCTTTAGGTTAAGGCAGTGCATGGCTTGATGTTTGCTTTTATTTTGTGATGTATTATTTTTAGTCTAGATGTTAGGTTGCATATGCATAGAATGAATGGTAAGACGATTTAGTCTAATCATTATTTTTACAAGGGATTATGCTTAAGGGCGATGTAATAAAAATATATCTGCTTTTGTTGTGCAGGTGCTTATACCCCTAAGCATAATCCAATAGGCTAAGTGGATTTGGTTACCCATGTGTGGGGTGCTAAGTCCAATATACGTGCTTGGGATTTGTATGGTTTGTTTAGATAATCTCTTTTTTGTAGGTGTGTGTTAGATTTAGTTTTCCTCTTCATGTAATTTTGCAATTTGGATTTTGGAATGAATGTTATGGGGGATTTGGATGAACATTGGTCATAAGATTACATCTTATGTATCATGTGAAGCCTTTGGAGCAACCACCTTCCAACCATCTAAAAGAAGGAACCAAAAAAAGAAAAAAGAAAGAACAAAGTAGAAAAGAAAAAATGAAGATCCCCATAACATGAATTTTCTTACTTGATTATAAATTAATTCATTTGTAATCTGGGTTGTATAAGAGTAAAGCTCGACTACCCAACTTATTTTTGGGCTTGTGCGGTGGTGCCTAACCATAAATGGTCTTTTATTCTTTTGTGTTAGCTTTATAAAATATTTGATATTTTGTTTAGCTTGTGCATTAAGATGGCATGTTTTTCTAATTTCTTTCTTGCTTGATGTATGGCCTGGATGATGATTAGGCTCTTAAGGAAAAATAAATCTTCTACCAAATTAAACAACTCAAAATTAAAAATAAATAACTCATAATCTCACCTAAAGCTTAGCCTAAAAATCAAGATAAAAGAATTAGCAACCCCTTAGCTGGATGAGTATTTATTTTCTAACATCATGCATAAAAGCATATTGTTTCACTCTTGATTGGAGGGCTTCCACCTTTGCCAAGAGAACTTGGCTTGATCTTTGAGAGCCATGGTGGAAATACACCTCTCCCTTCTCGCTAATTTTGGCCCATAATTTAATTTCTCATGCATTAGGCATATGAGTCCTATAAGCCTGAGTCAAATGATTGTCCAAAAATGAAAGTAAAATGTAATATATTTTGCATCATATCTAGGTCATTTTTCATGCCCTTACATGATCTAGTCTCTTAAGGAGTGAGTTTAAGGACTTAGTCTCTTTCTAAAATAAATAATAGCCTACCTATCTTGCATAAAATATAAGACTTGCCTACATGAATTTAAAATTATAGGGAGTTAGTTGGTGCCCACCCCAAGATTAAGTCCAATGGGTTTTATCCTCTTATAAAGATAAACCAAATACCCATCTTTGCCTTAGATTTAGGTCGTGATTTTAGCTCTAGCCAAAGCTCCCTAGACTTAGGTTTTGAGGTTGCTTCTCTCCTTTGCTAGCCATAAGTATAAATCCTCACCTCTTAGGCATTTCATGATATTGTATCATGGAATTGTAAGCCCTACATTTCTAATAAAAATTTAACTCAAACAAATTTATTCAATTTCAAAAATGTAAAGCCCATCCATAGGATATTTTAGGATGCTTACTAGGCTTCATAGTATCTTAAGCATCTCTACTTATTTTCATTTGGCTTCGATAAGAACTACCTCCTCTTGATCAATCCTACTTGACTTTCTAAAAATAAATCAATCGATTGATAGTCCTACCTTTAAAAATCTTTGGAGACAATAATCATTTATCTTAATTGAGAGCATTCCAAGGAATCTCATTCCTTAGGATGTAATTAATTATGGAAGCTTGCCTCCATAAGGAACTTAATGAACCCAATTTAAAATAAACCCTACTTTACTTTTTTAATGTAAAGTAGGAGAAGAATCTCTAGTGCATATGCAGACTCATAATCTTTAGGAGTCCTTATTGAGGTGATTAGGTCCATTGTAGAGTGGTGACTTCTATCTTTTGAGATAGTGCACCTCTCCTCAATGTCATACCCGAACACCCTAATAAGAATATATGTGGATCTATGTGATGTCCAAATACAAAAGAGTATATTTCTATCTTCATTTTATTCCATGTAGATTGAAGATGGAAGTATACATCTTAGAAAATTTTAAAATATTTCACCATAGATTTTTCTAGCGACTCCACTAGGGAAGGTTCCTCTCTCCATCTTTGGTAAAAGATTATTGTCTCCAAGTATCGATAGTGGGTTTGTATTTTTATATGAATCCAAGACTATCTTTCTTTCCACTTAACTTAGCTTATTTCATCCTTAAGTTAAGCTAGGCAACATCTTTAAGTTTTAGAACCTCACCCCGTGTTGATCTTAAAACTCCGTTGGGTTTCCCAAAAGGTGAAAATAAAAATTTAATCAAAAAGAATTAATTAAAGACTTCCTCCTTACCATTTTTATGGTAAAGAAAGGTTCATTCTAAAATAATAAAGACAAAATAAATCCTTCATAAAAATCTTGATTTTCAAAAAGCACTCTTTCAAAATGCACATAATAAAATGTTTTGCACAAAAATTTTCTTAAATCACCTTCATCTAATAATCTTCATGATTGTTATATGTAGGATCATCTTTACAAAAATAAGATTCCAACAGTCAAATTTTCTAAAAGCACAAATGAGCTCTTTCACTCAATTCATTTTGGTAAAGACCTCATTTTCAAAAATAAAATTTCAACAATCATGTTTTCAAAAGCATAAAATTTGAAGATGGGCCTTTCCATTCAATACATTCAAATGTGTTGAATGGATATTACATCTTTAAGAAAAATCACAACTTTGAAATTCCACTCAACACATTTCACATGTGTTAGGTTAGAATTTTCATATTTTCAAAAAGTGCATGTGAAACCTCTCCATTCAATATACCCACATTTATTGAATGGAGGTTTCATTTCCAATCAAAATCAAAAAAATAAACTTTCAAAAAACACATGAATATCTCCATTCAATATGCCCAAATTTATTGAATGGAAATTTCATTTCCAAATAAAATTACACTATTTTGAAATGCCACTTAACATATTCCATATATGATTAGGTTGGAATTTCCTCTTTCAAAAAGCAATAATCACACACGAAAATACATCTTTTAAAAATGAAACATAATTGATTTCCATCTTACATACCCAAATTTGTTAAATGGAAATCTCTCTTTTCAAAATCAACAAAAATAAAATTTTTCAAAACATATTTGGAACTTCATTCTAGCATACCCCATTTGCTAAAATGAAGTCTCCCTTTTCCAAAATCAAATTTTGAAACACACTTTTAAATTTCATTTAGCGTACTTAAATTTGCTATGTAAAATGTCTTTTCCACAAAATTTTAAAAAACACTTTTGAATTCATTCTTTAGCATACCATATTTGCTAAAGTGAAGTCTCCATTTTCAAAACACAATCAAAACACAAAAATTTTAAACACATTTTTGGAATTTCATTTAGCATACTCAAATTTGCTAAGTGAAATTTCCATTTCAACAAAATTAAAGAAATATATTGGAACTTCATTTTAGCATACCATATTTGCTAAAGTCTCCATTGTCAATCAAATTCAAATCAAAATCAAAAGAAACACATTAGGACTCCCTTAACATACTTAAATTTGCTAAGGATCCTACTTTTCAAAATCAAATCAAAATTAAAAAAATGTATATTAGGATTTTCTTAGCATACTCAAATTTGCTAAGAGTCCTATTTTTCAAAAATTTCCAAAAACAAAACACACTTGGATTTCCTCATTTAGCATACCCAAATTTGCTAAATGAGGACTCTATTTTTTAAAATCACAAATTATTCACAAAACAAAGCAAACAAAGAATCAAAAAGAAGAAATTATTTTCAAACATCTCACTTAGCATACCCAAATTTATTAAGTGAGTAAATTCCCAAAATCACAAATCCAAAACAAGAGCAAATTGACCCTTTATTTTAACATAACCAAATTTGTTAAATAAAGGGTCCTCAAAATCAAAATCAAAATTCAAATATGAACCTATGGGAACATCACTTCAAAAATATTTGAACCCATTTTCAATATATCCAAATTTATTGAAAGTGGATTCCACATCCAAAAAATTCCTCTTCCCAATCAAATCTCAAAATCTATTCTAAATTATTTGATCCCAACTTAACACTTCCAAGATGTTGAGTATGGGTTCAAATTCTAAATTTAAATTTCAAAATCAACAAGAATCTGATTCAAGTTTATTTTCAACATTGTAGACTTTCATTCGTCGGTTTGGGTTTTAGGTTGAAATGGGAGATATGTGTTTACCTTTCCCCATGGATCGGCCTGGATCGGGGCCGACCTTCCCTCTAATGCCCATCTCATCCACTTTGGATGAGGTTTTAAGAGAGTGAGGATTACCTATAAGGGCACTCCCCTCATCACTGTTAGCAGAAGCATAGTGACCGGGAAGAAGCCAGTCATTTAGATTGACATGCCATTGGATTATGATATTCCCTCACTAAAGAGGAAGGCAGTGGTGGTTCCTATGTAGCATCGATCAATGTGCGTGATTGTGCATTGTTTCCGTGCTAGTGAGGGCTAGCACCCACTCATTAGCACCTTCTAAGGGGAAGGCTCCCATGATCCCAGGATTGTCTCCCCTACTTTTGAGGTTGGGTCTAGCTCTTACTCTGCCCACCCCACCAAGGCCCAAAGGAGGAACAAGAATTGCATGATAAAGCGATACCATACTCGCATCGCTAGGGAGATGGAGGAAGCTACATGGTCTATTATTGAGGAGTTGCCCACTTTGGTTTCCCCGCTAGTTACACCAAACCCATTCCATCCTCTTTTTCGGTTTGACAGAAAGGATGCCAGGAGGATCACTACTTCACCTCCACCAGCAGTTCAGTTTTAGCCACAAGTCAGTCAAAGTAGAAGGTCATATGTGGCTTCGTTGAGTTCTAGTTGTAGAGCCTAGACGATCTAAGTCGGGGTTTGATTTGAGATCTCTATCCCCACAACATGGGGAAGCATCTTGGGAGAGGGCGGAGGCCCATCAGTTCATTATCACTAGCCGGGAGAGGCAAAGGTTTAGTTGACAATTAGCGGCCTCTGAACTCATTAATTTTTCTAATCATTGCACTACCCGTGTCGATCATACCGACAGTATTCTGCTTACGGACTACCCATCATAGGAGGAGAGCTCATGTTAGAGTGATGGTGTCCACCACCGCTCTACCCCCATCACCATCCATGTTGATCTCGGTTCAAAGGCCATGAAGGCCACACGGGAGAAGAGGACCCGTTGGTGATCCGGCTATGGCCGGGATCCCACTCCATCCACACCCTCGTGGCGGTGAGTTCTCTGCTTCTTACGCCCCAATTTTGGTGCGAAGGAATGGCGACCCAGTGGTCCCTTCACCACCACCATGCAGGACATAGAGATGGTTTAGTTTTCAAGGAGAAGTGACAACCGGTTGCACCTATGATGATAGATCCTCTAGTGTCACCCCATACAAAGTGAGTGGCAGTGAGTGTATTTCTTCAGGAGTAGCCCTCAGGGGTTGATTATCTAGTAGCAAGGGAGGTCTAGTGTCTCACAGTACATGATAGTGATCCCACCCGGTAGAAGTCATTTGTGTTGATAGATTTCTCGATGATATAGTAGCTCATTATTTCATGGAGAAGAAGAGATCAGGATATAACTGGACGATGAGGAGAAGGTCCAGCAATGAAGATGATTTATTGGGAGACTCAGGGTTTGCATGGTAGATACTAGGATCCCTCCTCGAGAGCGGTATGGAAGGTGTTGGCCGGCAAAGACACACCCACTCGACACCTCCTTGCACAAATAAGAGAAAGATGAAAAGATAGATAGGATGAGAAGAGGCTCAAGATCTAGCAACTATCTTAGCATTCGAACCAAGCCCAAAGTTCATCCTACCAGTTGAGACTAGTCGGCGAGTTGGTGCATGTCTTGGACCCAACCAAGACTTTACCTCATAGAGCAAGGTAGCACCGCATGTATAGAAGGTAGTGGATAGTACCTCCATACAAGAAAAAGATATCAAGTCTATGGTTGAGCAGTAGGTGAAGGAAGCATTGGCTCAAGATCGGGGAGGATCATCAGTTCCAAAGGGTAGACCCTACTTGGAGGAATTTGATGCAATCCAATATCACAAGGGTTTCATGCCACCTTCCTTCAAGAGTTTTGATGGCGGTGGGAACTGGCGACATATGCATTTTGAGCTAGTTATTGTTAACAGCGGAAGCTTTACTCTTTCGTCTCTTCATCAATAGCTTAGTAGGGATAGCTTTTGATTGGTATGTTGAACTTCCCAATACTTCAGTAAAGACTTGCTGACTTGGAGCAACTCTTTATCAAGAAGTTTGCTAGAGCTCAGCAAAAGGTCACTATTGATGATCTTGTTGTGACTCAACAAAATTCTGGTGAGTCCCTCATTGATTAACATTCTTAGATGGCATAATTTAAGTATGAAATGCAAACGGTTATGAACGCACCATTAAGATTCTGTTTAAGAATATCCATCGCCCGATCCCTTTCATGCTCAAAGGTTTCACCATCAAAACCTTCAAAAAAATTAATCAACAAGGCGGCTAGCTTGCAAGGAGAAGCCAAACAATTACCTTCTCTAGATCTACCAACAAAGCCAAAGTCGCATAAGGTATATGAGAAGCAGATGATAGTGGATAAGGGAAAGCAACCGGAGAGCGGTTGAGACCTCATGCTCACATCTTTTTACCTCTCTCAACCACTATCCGGCCTATATGGCTACCACCTCCTCCTACAATTACTCATTGGTAGCACATACCCTCATGGTATATTTGGACTCTTAAGCCTTATTCATTTAGAGGAGGTAATCGGAAGATCTTTAAGAATCTCTTAAAAAAAGCTGATTTTTTAGCTACCCTAGGGAGGAGTGGGCAAAAACCATGATCCTAACTTTTTTCCCCACCATATGCTAGGTCATGTTTTGGAAGATTGCTTCACATTTAAGGACTAGCTTGAACATAGCTTCAAGAGGTGCTATAGTCATCCCGAAGGAATACCTTGTGGAACAACCATCCAGTTCCATTAGGGTAATCCTTGGGGATACTTTTCCAAAACCAAGAAGGTTGGGATATCTCCTTATCCAAAACCTCTAAGAAAATTATAGATCAAGAAACTTTGTTTGCGGTGCAGTTAAACCTCCAACATCAAGGAAGGTTTGCAAGTTGCGAGCCAACTTCAAGGAAGGAGCTTCGGTAGCGACATGTGTCGAGGGATAGTAGCACAACCACCAATGAGCCTCAGTCCACCATTAGCTACCACATGCTACTACCGCTAA
This sequence comes from Cymbidium sinense, assembly GCA_021442155.1. Taxonomy (NCBI): domain Eukaryota; kingdom Viridiplantae; phylum Streptophyta; class Magnoliopsida; order Asparagales; family Orchidaceae; genus Cymbidium; species Cymbidium sinense. The sequence goes on from CM038221.1 coordinate 189,864,277, forward strand.
TTCTTCTTCTTAGAGTAGACATCTTGTATCGACGAATGAGGGCATCAAATCCCTCACCCCTCTTACTTTACTTGATTTTTACTTTATACCTCCTATCAAATCCAAGATATTGAAGAATAAAGCTAGCTTGAATTACATTACATCGGTTGATGGGTTGTCTAAATCTATTCTAATAACTCTTCAAGTCTAAAATAATTATATAATTGATCTTCCTCTTTCGATTGAGTTGGATTTTCCTACGAATGCTATCTTCACCTCTTGAGATAGACTTGGAATCATCGATTAGGGTCCCATAGGAGAAGCTAGGTGAGCTTGATGTGTGGGTAGAACCTTCATTATTACCACAAGAGATCACCCAGTCAACCTCCATAGTGGCAGGTTCTACCTCTAGGGCGGCACCTCAAGAGAGAAAAGTCATTGGTTAGGAGGATCGAAGCCCCTCCACAGGATGCTCCACCCTTGGATATGCTTGTGGAGGATCCAAGGTGGACTACAATGTCTCTCACTAAGAAAGTTCCACTAAGAAGCATATATGATGCCCTTGTCTTATCCAAAGAGATGAGAATCATTAATCAAGGCTCTCCTTGATCACGAGATATCTATTAGCTTCAACTACTATTGGTGAGGAGGCACTTTATTCTAGAGAAGCCTATAGGATCACTTTCATAGATGAAGACCTTCTTATGGGGACATGGAGCACAGTCTCTACATTACAGGTGACATGGGTAGATTAGACGAGTTCTTGTTGATCCAGTGCATCGGGTGAACATTATGAGTCTAAGACCCTATTTGAGGATCGACATCTCCACACTCAGGAGATCGGATGATGTTGAGAGGATTCAATGAACAAGGAGAGGGCTTTAGGTTCCATAGTGTTACCTTTGGAGATAGGTGATTGAAGGCTGAAGCCAAGTTTTATATCATTGATTTGAATACTTCATTCACCGCTTTGCTCGATAGGCCTTGGATACATCAGAACAAGATAATTTCATCCTCCCTCCATTAGTGCATCAAGTTTAGGAAGGATAGGATTGAGTACTGTGTCAAAGGAGATGAAAAGTCATTTTCAATTAGAGAGGTTGAGATATATGAATATGCAACCTTCTATCATCCTCAAAATACCCTTTCTCATGAACTTGGACAAAACTCAAATTCAAAAGAAAATGAAGAAAAAGAAAAATAAAAGAAAAAGAAAAGAAAAATGAAAATCCAAGTGAACAAGAAAGGGAAATTGAAGAAGAAATAGATCCACATATCACATTCCACCCACAGTTCATTCCTTCATATGGACATGTGGGTAGGGACTCAACCTCCACTGTGAGGCGGTAAGAGAGGTGGTTCAGGTGGAAGACCCCCTAGTTGGCCATCGACCAATGGGGTTATGTTTATTCATAGGAGTACCCACTATTTACATAGACTTGGAATCTAGGATGAAATGTGATTAGTATACATAACCCTCTTGCGGTTTCATTGGAGGTGACACTTTCAGCGATAGCGATGAGAGCCTCAGACAAAGCAAAGAATTCGAATTAGATGTATGTAAAACTATCAGGAAGCAGTTGAAAACCTTAGCTCTAACCTCACTTTCATCCCAAAAAGTTGAAGGTTTGGTAGTTAAGAAGCCCTAAGTCTTCGAGTGATATGAAGAAGAGATTCTTTTTTGGGATCATCCTCCTCAAGTCAAAGTTGATGTAGAACTTGAAGGAATTCATAAAGAATTAATGGAATTACCTTTTTGACTTTTACTCTTGTGTTCATAATCTTATCTGAAGGTTTGGTTCCTCATACATGGTCCAAGCAGGTCGAGTATTTTGAGAAGGCTGGAACAATACGAGGAAGCACAATCAAGAGTAGGACTAGAATTCGGTACAGTGGGTCTAGTCGATGACGATGATTATTGTTTAGTTATTACCAATCATTTGGAGTATTATATGTTCTTTTCACATAACACCAACTCTTATGAGAACGTATGTTTAGAAACCTCAGATGATCCAGATGATCTCTAAATCAAAGATGCACTGCTGAAATTTGAAGAGGAGATCCATTCAACAATTGATAAGCTTAAAGAAATCAACCTCAGGATGAAGAAAATCCACACGACATACATCGGTTCATTCTTGAATGAAGAAGAAACCAATGACTTAGTTAAATCTATTGACTAAGTTTAAGGAATGCTGAGTTATGAAGAGATGCCCAGATTATCTCAGATAGTAGTCCACTAGCAATAGATCTAGCAACCCTATCAAGCAAGCTCTAGGCATGCGTGATTAGAAATAGGTCATTTTTGAAGTCAAGTCGATGTTGGTTTCATCATGAAGAAAAATACCTACACGGTTAGCGGTGTATCTTTAAGAAGAATGGCCAAATTGCATATGCATCAATTTAGGGACTTAAATAAGGCATGTCCTAAGGATGAGTTTCCTCTTCCTATACGAATTAATGGTGGACATCTCATCTCATAATTTCTCTTTCATGGATGGGTCATCGGCTATAACCAAATCAAGATGGCCGAGATGAAAGAAACACTTCTTTTGAACCCGTCGAAATCTATTATTATAGGGTCATGCCTTCGACCTTAAAATATTGGTACATACAGCGAGGCCATATTTCGGATCTTGATGAACACATCAAGATGAAAGAAACACCGCTTTTCAAACCCGATCAAATCTATTATATAGGGTCATGCCTTTCGCCTTAAAATGGTGCTACATACCAACTGCACATCTTCTTCAATGAACTCATCCATCATGTTGAGTGTATGTTGATGATCTAGAAGTCAAGAGAGGGGAAGACCATCTCTTGACTTGAGAGAAGTTTTGAGTTAAGATAATATAACCTCAAAATGAATCTCATTCAGAGTAGCTTCAAGGAAATTCCTTAGGTTTGTTGTCCGACACCGGGAATAGAAATAGATCCAAAAAAGATCAAAGCTATCTTAGAAATGCCACCTCTAAGAATTTAACTCAACTGATCTTTCCAAGGATGTTGATCTCGATGCTTTATTTCCAACCTATCGGGAGATGCCATTCTGACTTATCAAAAGGGTGCCAAGTAAGTGGGATGATAAGTGTCAGCATGCCTTTGAAGATATCAAATAGTATTTGGTGAACCCACCTAGCACCTATCGCAGCCACTCATCCCTCTACACCGCTCATTGAGATGACTCTCTCCTGTTGGCCAATGGGAAGGAAGGAGGGCACACTCTACTACCTCAGCCGTCATCTGATTCTTTTTGAAGCAAACTATCCACCTATTAGAAACATTGCCTAGCTTTGATATTTGTGTCTTAGAAGCTACGGCACTATATGCTTTCTCAATATGAACTTAATTTCTAGAACCAACTAATGCATTATCTCACGCCAACATATGAATGTTTGGCTTGATGGTCCATGATTCTCTCGCAGTTTGATATCACAATCGTACCCTTCTGCGTGGAAAAAGGACAAGCGCTAGCAGATTTCTTAGTAGCACACCCACTTCATGTTGATTCTCTATTTAGTGATGATCTCCCTGATGAACAAATCATAAACTTAGGGGAGGTTGATATCCGCTGATGAGAGATGTATTTTGATGGTGTAGTTTCTTTTCATAAAGGGGAAGCACCACGATCTACTCTTCCAGGAAAGGTAGGGGTAGGAATAGTTCTCCTAACTCTAGACTATGATGTGATGAGATTCTCATACTATCTTTTCAATCCCTGCACCAACAATGAAGAGTATGAGGATTTGATTATGAGTTAGCCATCACAATCGTGTTAAGAGCATCAACATCTTTGGGATTCTCAATCATCAATCGATTGTCGTCCTATAAGGTTCTCAAACCCAAGCTTCAGATTAGTATACCATGAAGATGTTTTCCCAAATCAAGTCACCATCTACAAGGTTCCCAGAGAAAGATGATGCTTTGGCCAAACTTGCCAAAGAATTGGCATTTCTAAAGATGAGTCTATTAATAAAGGGTCCAAAATAGAGTCTATCCCTTATTGATGTTGAACATCGAGACTTTCTGAAGGGGAGGTTGTTGTTGCCTATAAGGAAAAGGAGTTGGATTGAGGCAACCATTCATGATTACAACACAAAAACTACCTCAAGAAAATTCATAAGCCCATCGTGAAAGAGAGCTCTCTCCTATGCTCTCATTGATGGCAGACGATTTATCCTTTGACAATGTTAGTTTAGATAAACATGTCATTATAAGAGGTACATTGATCAGCGCATCAATCAAATCAAGGATGAAGATAAAGATCAAGAGACTAGGATACACCGGCCTCGATGATTACGCATCGCATGGATGTAGCTAGGAGATGCCATCGGTAGTGCACGGTGTGGTCCTACATCAACCACCTAACATCTACACCCTACATTGGCCTCATGGCATTTGAGTGCAGTACCATTGTGGGATCGATCCTTTCTTCTAAGGGTCATCGGTTCATCTAGCTACACAACTACTTTTCCAAGTGGGTGAGGCAATCCCACTAGAGGTCACGCATGTGCTTCAATTTTTTCGAACCATATCGTATATAGGTTAGCCTCATGAATTATATCCGATAATGGTATTACATTCAAAAGCACCAAAATCAATTTTCTAGAAGACATGGTATACATTAGAGATACTCTACCATCTACTACTCCAGAGCAAATAGCTTAGCATAAGTATTCAACAAAACACTCATCCAAATACTAAAAAATACACTTGATGACAACAAGCGATAGTGGAATGAGCAGTTGGTTGAGGCCTTGTGAGCCTACCGCACCATATACCAAACTCCAACTCAATCTATCTCATTTTTCTTAGTGAATGGGTCTGAAGCCGTTCTACCATTGGAAGTTCAACTCCCATCACTAAGGATAGCATTGGGTAACAAAATCACTATAGAGCATAATGCAAAGTTGTGGTTAGAAGAGCTCGAAGGAGAGTCGAAGGCGTGCTAACCTCGAGTGCCATGAAATGATTCAAGCTCACAACAAGCTAATCATTCAGGTCTTTTGAGTAGGAGAACTTGTGTTAGTCCTAAAGAGACCAATTGTTGCCCATCAAAGATGGGAGGCAAGTTTGAATCCACTTGGGAAGGCCCTTATATCTTAGAAAAGGCCTGCTGTTGACCTCATTGTTAGAATGAGCTCTCAACCCCTCCATCTTAGACATAGAACTTCTCTTAGACTTTAAGAGTTCCTTAATCTTAAGACACATCTAGTGATTAGGTGGACACTCAACCTAGCCCTAGAGACATAGAAAAGTTAGTCATAGGAATAGGTCATGCCTTAGGGGCATTAGAAAAATTTTCCTACCATTAGCTTGAACCACTCCTCACCTTCCTTCCTTCAAGTCAAACTCTAAATCAATCTTATTTGATTTTCTCTAAACTCAAATTAATGCCACATGATTGAAATCCATGAATGAAACTCCAAACTCAAAATATTTTCTAAGTCCTTAAATCTTCCTCTTAAGGACTTAAGCCTAGATCATGATCAAACCAAATCAAATCTTTGAGATTTTCTCATAATTCATTTATATTCTCATTTATATTCTTATATATAATAAAATATAAATTCAAACCAATCAAACTAAACTCAAAATTTAAAATTCAATTCATGAAATTTTCCTAAGTCCTTTAAAATTCCCTTTTTAATGGACTTAGCCTAAATCATGATTAAATCAATTCAAATTCATGGGATTTTCTCATAACTCATTTATATTCTCATTTATATTCACATATATAAATGAAAAAAAATATAAATCAATCAAATCAAATTCCAAAATTCAAGCTTCAAACTCCAAAAATTTCTTAAGTCCTTTAAATTCCCTTTTAATGGACTTAGCCAAAATCATAATCAAATCACTTCAAATCCTTGAAAATTTCTCATGATCCATTTATATTCTCATTTATATTCACATATATAAATGAAATATAAATTCAAACAATCAAAACCAATTCCAAAAAGCAAACTCAAATCCACTCAAAATCCAACCTAAGCTTTCAAGTCAAAATCTTGAACTTAGCCAAATCAACTTCAAATCAAGCCAAACTCTTGATTTTCCTTCATGATTCAATCAACCCTACAATCATGAATCTATATGATACAAACTTCAATCACCAAATCAAACCAACAAAATCAAACCCAAATCCATTCATATTCTTCCTTTGAATATGAAATTGTCAAATCGATCAAAACCCATTTGACTTCAAATCACTTGCAATTGAATTTATATTTCAATCATAAGTCCATATACAAGTTCTATCAAACTCAAATCAAGCTTTGACCAAGCCATTTGACCCACTTGGGCTCACTTGACCCAAAGTGACCTAAAGTACCCTTATGAGCCAAATTCTAATCCTAACCAAATTGGATTTAATCAAACTCACCTATGCCTCTCATCATGGGATGATCAATCAACCAAATTGGATCAAACCAAGTCAAACCTAAGGGTTGACCAACTCAACACTTAACCAAAAATGAAACATAAACTAGCTAAAATCCACCATAAACCAAATTAATTGAAATCATTGTTCTAAGTTCATTCATGAACTATGTTTGAACTTGACCAAGTCAACATTTGAGCCTAACCTAGCCATTACTTGACCCAAGTTGACCCAAGTCAAATATGTCAAAACTTGATATAAATTGATTGAAACCAATGAGTCAAGTTCATTCCAAATCACTTGTTGAACTTTACCAAAGGCTCATCCAACTAGACCCAACCTAGCCAATTGACCTGAACTTGACCTAAAGGGGTCATGTTGACCAAATTCAAACTTAATCAAAATTGATTAGAAACAAAGATACCAATCCACTTATATGACTAACCAAACCTAAACCTACCCATGACCTAGATCAAATAGTGAAATGGGTCAAATTCAACTTGACCCATTTGACCTAAATGAAGTCATAAGAGCAAATTCAAAACTAAACCAAATTGAATCAAACCAAAGCCACCAAAACATTTCAAATGGTCATATGAACTTGACCAACTTAGTTTGACCCAATTTGACCAATTGGTCAACTTGACCAAGTTGACCCATTTTGACCTAAATGGGTCAACATGAGTCAAACCATATCAAATGAACTCCAAATCTAATGAAACTTGGCCAAACCTATTTTATTCACATACCCAACATATTCAAATTCAAAAATCAACAAAATGACCATTCTACCCTAGGCCATAGAACAAATTTTTGCTAAATCCATGAGTAATTTGGTCAAGCCCTCTTCAAAAAAACTTGATACCTTCCTAATAGGTCAAGTGGACCCAATGGAGAGTGGTGCACCCAACCCAATGGGTTTGGGTCAGTCCAAATGGACCTAAGGCCAAAACTGACCCACTAGCTCAAATTGGCCAATTCAAAAATCTCCTTAATTTGATTTGAAGCACATGGAGATTACCAATCCACTTAAGAGCTCAAACCGACCATGTGCCACCTTCAAATAAATAAAAACCCTTTCCATATCAATGGATCAAAGCAACCCAAGCTTGATTGCCATAGGGGGAGATATACTCCTCCTAATTTTATTTGAATTGATGACCCTCATTATTGATTGAGTCCTAGAGAGTGTTAGGAGCCATCAGAGAGCATTCCTAAGCTTCCTAGAAGGGAATTGAAATCAAGCTTTCTCGGTTTCCTTCCTTAGAAAACAAGGGAGCTCAACTCATTTCCTAACTTCTTCCATACTTTAATTCACTGCAATTGCCTTTGCACACTCCCTCAGAGGACTAAATCGAGTGCACCCCAGCATTCACACAAGTTCCCAAAGTAAGGAGTTGAATTTGATCAAAGCGGCAAGCAAGGAGAGGAGGTGTTGGTCCATAGAGAGACCTACTCAACCCCAAGGCTTGAAACTTTCAACAGGGCTTCATCTCCACTAGACGAAGCTACATCATTGAACTCGAGTGCCGGTGAGGTATGGAATTTTTTGACCATTAGGCTTAGGAGGTGTTGGTCCTTTGTGAAACAAATATTCATGGCATAAGAATTCCACCGTTGGATAGGCTTGCCCTTAGAGGATGGTGTGGGTAAAATTATTAACTAATATGAGCTCGATCGAGCTCGGATCTCCCCTTAGATCATGGACTGTCTCCATTGATCCTCAGAGAAGAACTAGGGAAATCTCGGTATTCCATCCATGCATTTTGATGGACGGCTGAGATTAAGCGCACATTTATAAATCAATTTATCCCTTTTAAAACCACGAGGTAATCCCTAGTCATTCAAACCTTGATCGAACGATAGTGATCAAAGCGTCCGCACATGATCGACATTTAAGTAACCCTCACAAGTGTAAAGCACACCACGCCACGCAATGCGTGTCATGTTGTGAGCTAAGAGAATTAGTTAAGGATTTAATTAATTTTAAGTAATCCCCTAAGCTTCAGAAATTCATATCTCCCTCAATAAAAATCAAAAAAATATAAAGTAAATTTCTATGGAAAGATAATTTCATCTAAAATATTCTAAAAATAATTTCAATGGATTTTGAATTATATTGTTTTCTGATTTTGGGTTTTAATGGAAATCTTATTTTGCTAATTACCTCTTAATTAATCCTCTGATTAATCCCAAATTTCTTGGGTATGTTTTGGGGAATGACTTCTGCCTCCCCTAATTTTCTTGGGATTTATTGTAAGCTTAATTGGGAGAATTACAAATACATTTCCTAATTACTCCTTTAATGTAATTAAGGGTAATTAATAGTTTGATTAGTGTTTTAATCCCTCATTGGAGTTGATTAAGGTTAGATCCTGTGAATAAGAGACTTAAGGAATAATTTCGGGAAATTTTCCCTAAGCTAATCCCTAAACCCCCTTTTCTTTCCTTAATCTTCTCTTAATTAAAGGCTAATTCATTAATTAATCTCTTAATTAATTTATAAAAATTCTAAAATCTTCCAGAACTTAATTAATCTACTTTGGGTAGATGCTTAGGTGTTGAAGAGTATAAGTTCAATTAAAGAAATCAAAACCCAACTCACATGTGTGAGGGATGTTTTCAAATTATTTAAGTTAAAATCCTTAGCTTAATTAACCATTAATCATGAGCCAAATTGCATTAGGCCCTTTTCTTCCTAGGTGCATTGTAAATTTAAATTCCTTGTGAGATTTTATGTCATCTAATTGGCTCATAATTACTTGGTTAACTATGTTAAGGTGGTATAGGTAATGGTTAATTAACTTATTTAATTCGTACATTAACCTAATCAAAATTTAAAATGAATCTAATCACCTAAAAATTAAACAAAAATGTCAAAACATGTGGAAATGGGTTAGAATAGCAAACTCAACTCACATTTTTAAAATTAAATCAAATTCAAGATCAAACAAAAATTATACTAAATGAACATTGATTTATTTTAAACTTTCTTATTACATAAGATTGTCTTTATGATATAATTAAAGTGAATGTGTTTACATGCTTTCATTGCTTTAATTCTTTCCCCAACATGCTAAATATGTGTGTCATGTTGTTTCATGCATCCATACTTTTCAAAATTCAAATTTAAAATGAACATGGTTACTTTATGTCAAATTTGCATTTATTAGCTAAAGTAAGAATATGAGTGGCTATTATCACTATTAAATTCAAATTATTTTCAAAATATTGAATCAATTATCAAAACTGAAAGTTTGTTACTTATATCTTAATTATAAGCTTGCATGTGAGTAAGGCATAAAGATGTGCTTAGTGTAGGCTTTCCTTCCTCTTTTTTTTAGTATAGTTTTGAATAGGATTTGGCAAGATGTATGGTTCATTTGAAAAGAACCTAACACTTTCCTAATTTCATATCCTATTCATTTGTATGCTATCACTTAAGAAGGTTACCTATACTTGCACACATAAATTGCATAAATAAAATGAATCAACTAATATAATTTTGCATTCTTTCTTCTACATTTCATTTCTTTTGTACATATGTTTGTATTTAAGGAAAGTGGTATATTAGTCTGGACAACCCCGAGATTGTGAGGCTTTAAGTAGCCCTAAGTAGGTCTTATACCTTACACCTCTGGTTAACAATGGCGTTGTGCTCACTTATGTATTTCTTACTTTCATGTGTGTATGTGAGAATTGGATAAGAAATCCCTTTTCTACTTAAAGAAAATCATGCATCATTAACTTTCAAATTTCCTTAAATGAATCACTTAGCATGTATCATAAAGTATATTAAACATTCACATTTGTGTGTATAGATATGCTTAGTAGTCATTCATATGCATATTATATATGTTGGGAAAAGAAAAGAAGTGATGTATATTTTGATGAATTTGGTTCATTTTATTTAATCTTAAAATGTCTTTTTTTTTGAATAGGTTTGTTTAGAGTCCAACTAAACTTAGGATTAATTAAAACACTTAATCAAAACATTCACTAAACAAAACCAAAACATGAATCTACTTTAGAAATTACTTAGGTTAAGGAAGGAAAGAGAAGTTCTCTTCTCTTTTCCTCTCTTTATAACTTAATAATTAATTATAAGATCCACTTGAACCTAATCAAAACATGAAATAAAACCAACCCTAAATCAACTAAATCACTTAAATGAAACATTCCTCTAAGTTGAACATGCTTCACACTTAGAAAATTCTAATCTAAAGTCATGGCTAAGCATACCACACAAACCTCTAAAGCACACACATTAGCTAAGTCACCACTTCTAGCTTTAGGTTAGGGTGCATGGTTTGATGTTTGCTTTTATTTTATGATATATATTTTATGGATGTTAGGTGTATGCTAGAATGAATGGTAACTTAGTCTAATCATTATTTTGTAGGGATTGTGCTTAAGGGAGTTGAATAAATAAAAAAATGTAAATGCTTTTATTTATAGGTGCTTATACCCCAAGCATAATCCAATAGGTAGTGGACTTAGTCACCCACATGTGGGTAATAAATCCAATATACATGCTTGGGATTTTGTGTGGTTTGTTTAGCTAATCTTTATTTTGTAGGTTAGCTAGATTTACTTTTTTCTTTTCACAATTTTGCAATTAGATTTTAAAATGATTATTATGGGGATTAGATGAGCATCATAAGATCTTATCTTATGCACCATGTGAAGCCTAGCATCAAAAACCATCCAAAAGAAGGAACCAAAGAAGAAAGAAGAAAAGAAGAAGAAAGAAGAAATGAAGCTTGAAGACCCCCATAATAATGAATTCCTTTACTTAATTGTATTTAATTTATTTGTAATCCGGGTTGTATAAGGGTAGAGCTCGGCTACCCAATTTGTTTTCGAGTTTGTGCGGTGGTGACCGACCACACTTGACCTCTTATTCTTTTGCGATTAGCTTTATAAATTGATTGATGATTTATTTTGCTTTTGCATTAAGTGGCATCTTTTTTGTAATTTTTTTCTTTTCTTTATGTATGGCCTCGATGTAGATTAGGCTCTTAGGAAAAAATAAATCTTTTACCAAATCTAACAACTCAAAAATAAAAATAAAGAACTCATAATCTCACCTAAAGCTTAGATTTAAAATCAAGATAAAAGAATTAGTAATCTCTTAGTTGGATGAGTACTTCCTTTTATAACATCATGCACAAATGCATCTTGCTTCACTCTTGATTAGAGGACTTTCACCTTTTCCAGAGAAACTTGGCTTGATCTTTAAGCACCATGGTGGAAACACACCTCCTCCCTTCGTTGATTTTGGCCAATAATTTTATTTCTCATGCATTATGCATATGAATCCTATTAGCCTGAGTCAAAATAATTATCCAAAATTAAAAATAAAATAAAATTTGAATTACATTATATTTAGGTCATTTGAATGTTACATGATCTAATCTCTTTAGTGAGGACTTAGTCTTTAAAAATAAAGCCTAGTTATTTTGCATATGATGCCTACATGTATTTAAAATCGTAGAGGAGTTAATCTGCCACTCTGTGATGAAGTCCACACTATCAGTGGTTTGTCCTCTTATGGAGGCAAACTAAATACCCATTTTCATCTTAGATTTAGGTTGTGCTGCCTCACCAAAGCTCCCTAGATTTAGGTTCTAAATCCCTGCAGCCATAAGCATAATCCTCACCTTGTATTTCCATAATCTTGTGTTATAGAATCATAGTCCAAAATTTCTAATAAAAAATGTAACTCAAACAAATTAAATCAATTTTAAAATGTAAAGCCAACCATAGATAGTTTGAGATGCTTAGGTTTCAGCAGGACATACTTATCTTTCTTTGATAATAACTCTCTCTCTTTGATATCTCATTTGATCTTCAAAATAAACCAATGAATAGTCCTATCTTATTGAAATCTTTGAAGATAATGATCATACCTTAATGAGATATTCCTAGAATCGCCCTTAGATAATTAACTATATAGAGAACTTAATGAACTTGATTTAAAATAAATGCTTTACTTTTCATGTAAAGTGGGAAGAATCTCTGTACATATGTAGACATTACTAGAGTCCTTATGAGGTGATTAAAGTAGTGACTTATATCTTTAAAGATGGTTTATTTAGATCACAATAAGCACATATGAAATCATGGCATCCCAAAAAGATGAATTTTTATATTCTTGCTTTTCTCACCACAGATTGAAATGCGGCTTTATAGTAATTTTTCTCCACACCTGCCAAGGAGGATCTTATCAGCTTATTGATTAAATGGGGGAACATCTGATGCTTCCAATTAATGGGCTCTATTTAAAGAAATATTACCCAAAAAAAAATCATGTTTGAAAACAATTCTATCAATCAACAAAAAAATCAAATTCCATTTCACCAAAATCTTCTATTCTTTCGAAGTATTGTTTGCTTGTCTTGCGAATCCACCATAACGTATTTAAGGTAGGTGTAAGAGTCCCCCAGTAGCATTCTATCCCTCTTTCACAATATATACACATTAAAACACAATCTCCTAACACTATTAAAATAGGTGTGAGATAACCCAAGAGGTATCCTATTTCGATTAGCACAACTAAGTTAGGTATAAGAGAACCCGGCATCCTTTCTTAGTGGGAATTCCCATTTGCCATCCATGGCACCATTTCAACAAAATCCTCAATGTGTTTACTATAGGTGTAAGAGAACCCGAGAGGCATTCTATTCCCTTTAACACAAGCACAAAAATAAACACATATCTTTTATCTCGGGCTACTTTGATGTGAGAGCAAGCCCCTATGGCACTTACTCATTACCTACTCTAAGTCGGGTTTACATGCCCCTAGTATGTCACCCCAGTGGTCACTTGTTTGGAAGATGTGAGTCCATGTACTTTCTTCCTAACTTGACCATTGCAAATCAATGAGCACCTTGTAGTATGGTAGACCTCATTGCCCAGCCGGTAAGCTACCTCATGTTGATTTCGTTTAAGAAGATGTGAGTCCGCAAGCTTTCTTCTTGGATTAATCATCATGATCTAACTGGGTCGAGTATATTTTAGGTTTAGGATAAGTCCCCGAGATGCTCCTTTCCTCTTGACTACATTTGAGTTGATATAAGTCCTCGGACATTCGCCAGCTATGGATGGAACTGAGCAAGATAAACTATCCCAGTAATAAGTTCCGTTATAGAAGGATGTGAGTCCCCAAGCTTTCTTCCTAGGCTGATTGTTGCAAACTGACGGGCACCTTTGGTTGGTTAATGTTTGTTATGCTAACAGTGACGCACCCGGTGGATACACCACTCTTAATAGATGTGAGTCCCCAAGCTTTCTCCTTGAGTTGGACACCGAATACCTATTTGATATATGACTAGCCATGTCATCTTCTCCAAGGTTTTGGATTAAGCCCTTAATGGCCCCTCTCCTTGCGCGTATTCTATTTGGATCACATCCTTTGCGACCCCATTTAGACACAACCTGGATTATTTTTGGATTGGACAGTCCCCCTTTCCAAGTAGTCACTCCTGTGATTGCAGAATTTGTTCAGCAGATGCGCAAATTCTTTCTTGATTCAGTAAATTTGTAATAGGTCTAGGCTGATATAAGCTCCTTCTTAGTTTGATCCCTCGCAAACCAACAGGGTCCACATTAAAATAAACTAAACAAACAAATAATTAATTCGCTGTAGATTAGAATTCAAGCCCCGGGCCCCCTTTTCCAAGATATATCATCTTTGTCACCAAACTCAGGATTTGCTACTTGAGTTGAGATAGAATACGGTCTCATCCGTAGTCGCCTTAGGTCGGGTTCAATCTATTTTCCACAAGTAAGTTACCAAAATTCCGCTTTGAAGATGTACTATGACATTCTTTCGATGACTATGGCAAACCGATGGGCAGCCCTAGGTCGGGTTTGATTTGTTTCCCAAAGCAACCGATCACCCCAAAGTGGTCTTTTGTAGTGGAAGATATGAGCCCCTAGCTTTCTTCCCTTAAATTAATCATTGCAAATCGAAAGGCACTCCTTTGGATGAATAGTTCTCCCATTGCAGAAGCTACTCCCTTTGGTTCAGTAAATTTAAGATAGGTCTAGGCTATTATAAGCTCGTTCTCAGTGTAATCCATCATAAACCAACATAATCTATCAAAATAAACTAAGAAATGAAATTAATCTTTGACTATCTTTGAGCTGATTTAAGCCCCCCGACAGCATTCACCCAATAGTCAGCCCTAGGTCATGTTTGATTTGTTGCCTTGCCAACCAATTCACCCCAGTGGTTCATTATTTATAGAAGATATGAGTCCTTGTGCTTTCTTCTTAAGACTTGACCATTGCAAACCAAAAAGCACCCCTTTGGTTGGATAGTCCTATCTTGTGGTTGGTAGACTACTCCCTTTGGATTGGTAAATGTGAGCCTCTGGCTCTACTCAATATCATCACACCAATAGGGTTCATTTCAAAATCTAAAATTTAAAAATCTGAAACAAATTCAACCTTCCTTCCTCAGTAGAGTGAAACAAAGAAAACAAAATAATCAATCAATCCAAATCAAATATTTTGCTTCTCCTTACTGAGATGCAAATCTTTCTAGCTCCCCAGCGAATCCAGAATTTTAATCCTCAGCAATTTCACAACTCCTCCCTTATTGATGATGTGAACTTACCTCCCTAGAGGAGAGTTCACTTGTCTATCCCCGGTGGAGTCAAAATAAACATAATTAAATAAAACAAATTGAATCAAATCGATTTTTCTCCCTAGTGGAACTTAAATTAAACCTCTCATCCTCTTATAGATGACTTCAACGTGCTTCCCTAATGGAAGGTTCACATACTCTATCCCTAGTGGATTCCTCCTTTCCTCTCTTATGTCCTTGACATAAGTACAGTCACATTGCACTAAGCTTTGGATTCTTTCTACACCTTGCAAGAGTATACCGTCTCAGTTAGTGCTTGTGATCGTTCAATGTTGTTGATCATTTGTCAACATTAATATGCGGTGTTCCTTGTCACACCACACCTACTGCCTTTGTTGACCTCATTTTAAGATGAGCTCTCAACCCTCCATCTTAGACATAGGACTCCTCTTAGACTTTAAGATCCTTAGTCTTAAGACACATCTAGATTAGGTGGACACTCAACCAGCTCTAGAGACTTAGAAGATTAGAGACATGTCTGGGTGTTAGGAAAATTTGTACCCCTATATAAACCAAATTCCTCACTTCCTTCCTTCAAGTCAAACTTAAATCAATCCCAACTTAATTGATTTCATCCAAATCCAAATCAATCCCACATGATTGAAACCCATAATTGAAACTAATGATTGAAGCTTATGATTGAAATTCCAAGTACAAAATATTTCCTAAGTCCATTGATTCCGGACTTTGCCTAAATCAAATCCAAATCACTTCAAATTCAAGAAATTTTCTCACAACCCATTTATATTCTCATTTCTATTCACATATATAAATAAAATATAAATTCAAATCAATCAAACTAAATCCAAATCAAAAAAAATATTTCCTAAGTCACTTTGATTCCCTCTCAAGAACTTAGCCTAAATCAAATCCAAATCACTTCAAATTCAAGAAATTTTCTCATAACCCATTTATATTCACATATATATACATGAAATATAAATTCAAATCAATCAAACTAAATCCAAAATTCAAATCCAAATCAAAAATCTTTCCTAAGTCACTTTGATTCCCTCTTAAGGACTTAGCCTAAATCAAGTTCAAATCACTTCAAATTCATGAAATTTTCTCATAACTCATTTATATTTTCATTTATATTCACATATATAAATGAAATATAAATTCAAACAACCAAAACCAACTCCAAAAATCAAACTCAAATTCAATCAAAATCCAACCTAAGCCTTTCAAGTTAAAAAATCTTGAATAAATCAATTTCAAATCAAGCCAAACTCTTGATTTTTTTCATGATTCAAATATAAACACAAACTTCAATCACCAAACAAATCAATTCAAAATCAAACCTAATCAAACTCATGTTCAAACTTAAAATCAAATGAATCAAAACTCATACTTCATCAAATTTTATATTTCAATCATAAGTCCAAAGTTCAATCAAATCAAATCAAGCTTTGACCAATTTGACATACTACTCACTTGCAAAGTGATTTAAAACAGAAGTTCAATCAACTAATTTGATTGAACTAAAAATCTCATCATGATCATCATTTGATTATCAATCACCAAATGTCAATAAGTAAACTTGAATTCAACACTTAGTCAAATGCCTAAATTCAAATCCACTTGCCCACTTGACCCAAAGTGACTTAAAGTACCCTTATGAGCCAAGTTCTAATCCTAACTAATTTGGATTGAACTAAGGCCACCTAAGCCTCTCATCATGATTAACAATCATCTTAAGATTATCAATCACTCAAATTGGGTCAAACCAAGTCAAACTTAAAGATTGACCAAGTCAACACTTAGTCAAAATGAAACCTAAATTAGCCAAAATCCACTATAGGCCAAATTGATTGAAACCATTGATCTAAGTTCATTCATGATCAATGTTTGAACTTGACCAAGTCAACATTTGAGCCTAACCTAGCCCAACTGGCCACTTGACCCAAGTTGACCCAACTTGACCTAAAAAGTCAAAATGGATCAAAACTTGATCTAAGCAAAATTGATTGAAACCAATGGATCAAGTTCATTCCAAATCGCTTGTTGAACTTGACCAAAGCCTCACTTGGCCAACTAGACCCAACCTAGCCCAATTGACCAAGAACCCAACTTGACCTAAAAGGTCAAATTGAGCCAAACTCAAATATAAATCAAATTGATTGGAAACAAAGATACAAATCCATTTCATATGACTAATGAAACCTAAGCCAACTCATGACCTAACCCAAATAGGTCAAATGGGTCAAATTGGTCAACTTGACCCATTTGACCTAAATGAACTCAATTGAACCAAAATCAAATATAAACCAAATTGAATCAAACCAAAGCCACCAAAATATTTCAAATGGTCATATGAACTTGACCCAACCCTTGGTTTGACCTAATTTGACCAATTGGTCAACTGGACCCAAGTTGACCCATTTTGACCTAAATGGGTCAACATGAGCCAAATCATATCAAAGAACTCTAAATCCATTGAAACTTGGCCCAACCCATTTTTCAATCATACCAAACATATTCAAATTAAAACCCAAGCCAAATGACCATTTTACCCCTAGGTCAAAGGGTAAATTTTGGCCAAATTCACTTGGAATTTGGTCAAATCCTCTTCATGACCACTTGGTACCCTCTTAGTGAACCAAGTGGACACTAGTGAATGTGGTGCACCTAACCCAATGGGTTTGGGTCAGCCCAACCCAACCTAAGGCTAAAATTGACCACTTGCATGAAATTAAGCACATGGAATCCCTCCTTCACTTGATTTAAGCACATGGGAGCTCCACTACTCCACTCCTTAGGCCAAACCGAATGCAAGGACACCTCTAACAGCCTAACAAACCCACTCAAGGTGGTCAATTGGATCAAAATGGCAAGCTCCTTCATAGCCGCCCAATTGCTGTAGGGGGAGATATACTCCCCCTAATTCCACTTGAATTTCATTCTAGCACACTCAATTGAACTTAAGGAAGCCAGCACAAGCATTTGAAACTCTCCCCAAGCTCTCTCAAGAAACTTGAACTTCTCCATTTCTTGATTTCTCAAACCAAAAAATGGGAGCTCTGAAATCCAACTTACTCGCACTCAATACCAAGCTAATTCCTCTCAGCACCCTCGAGAATTAAATCAACTCACCCAAGCTTCCCAAAGCTCCAAGGCAAGGGAGGAGTACTCTTGACCAAGACCAAGCTCAAGTGAAGGTGGACTTGGCCCATAGAAGGATCTACCCAACCTCAACACCTCAAACTCGCTTTTATCTCCAAGGGGGAATCAGCTGGTGATAGCCTCCAGGAGGTAAGCCATTAAACCGAGCTTAGATTAGATGTGGTGTGGTCCTTTGTGAAAGGAATTTATACTTCATGAAAATCTAGCCATTGGATGTGATCTCCCTTGCATGGTGATGGTGTGGATTGAATTTGAGATCAATCCGAGCTCAATCGAGCTCGGATCATGCCATTGAAGATGGACGGTGGCCATCTCTCACAAAGATCGGGAAGAATCATCATCATCCACACATTTTGGATGGACGACATGATTAAAACACGTAGATCCATGATTATCCTTAAGAATCGTGATCCAACCGTCCGATCCTTGATTGGACGAAGGAGAAAGCCCATGATGATACTTATGACCATTCCATCGCGCATGCCACATCACTCCACATACGCCAATGGGATTAGTATTAATTAGCTATTTAATTATCTAATTAAGCATGGAAACTTCAAATATTCATATCTAAGTGTACAAAAATTAGAAAAATATGAAATAAATTGCATATGGAAGGTATTTACATCTAGAATATTATAAAATTGATTTCAATGGATTTTGAATAGTGTTATTTTTTGGATTTGGGTTTTATTGGGAATTTGATTCTAATTACTCTAATTACCCCACCGAATTCAAACTTCTTGTGTATGATTAGTGGGATGACTTCTCCCTCCCCTAATTTTCTTGGAATTTATTGATAGTTTAATTAGAGGAATTGCTAGATTAATTTCTAATTACCCTCTTAATATAATTAAGCCTAATTAAGTGTGTAATTAGTGGTTTAATCCCTTGATTGAGTTAATTAAGGTTTGTTAAAATGAATAGGAGGTTTAGGGAATAATTTTGGGATATTTTCCTTAAGCTATTCCTTAAACTCCCTCTTTCTTCCTTAATACAAACTTAATTAAGGATTAATCCACTAATTACCTATCTAATAAATTTGATAAAATTCTAAAACCTTCTAGAACTTAACTAATTCACTTTGGAAAGATGTTTAGGTGTTCAATAACTTAAGTACATTAAAGAAATCAAAATCTAACTCACATGTTTCAGAAGGATTATGAAATTACTTAACTTAAATCTCTTAGCTTAATTAATCATTAATCAAGAGCCAAATGCATTAGGCCCTTTTCTTCTTAGGTACATTATTGATTTAAATTCCTTGTGTGATTTTATGTCATATCATTGGCTCATAATTATTTGATTAAGTATGCTAAAGTGGTATAGGTAAGGGGTAATTAACACACTTAATTCATACCTTAACCTAATCAAAATATAAAATCATCTAATCATCTAAAATTAAACTAAAATGCCATATGGAGAATGGGTTAGGACCAGCAAACATTCTTTCACATTTCCTAAATCAAACATAAAATAAATTTAAAATAAAGATCACATTAAACAAACTTTTATTCACTTTGAACTTTCTTATTTCATAGGATTGTCTTTAGGAACTAATTAAGGTGAATGAATTTACATTGCTTTCATCACTTTATTTCTTTCTTAGCATGCTAAAGGTGTATGTCATATGAAATTCATGCATTCGTAACTTTTTTAAATCAAATTAAAAATAGAATATTTTCTTTATGTCAAATTGCATATTTTGGCTAAAGTAAAAAAATATGAATGCCTATTTTCACTACTAAATCCAAAACTATTTCCAAAATTTACAAATCAAACACCTGAAATTGAAAGTGTGCTACAGATAATTATTTATAAGCTTGCAAGTAGATATAAATATGAAGATGTGCATAGTGTAGCTTTCCTTTTCTTTTCTTTTAGCATAGTTTTGAATAGGATTTGGCAAAGTGTATAGTTCATTTGAAAAGAACACAACACTTGCCTAACCCCATTCCTATCCATTCTTATGCTATTACCTAAGAAGGACATCCACACTTGTACATATAAATTGCATAAACAAAACAAACAAATAAATACAAACCTTTTGCACCTTTCTTTTTCCATTCATTTCTTTTGTACACGTGTTTATATTTTAGGAAAGTGGTATATTAGTCTGGACAATCCCAGGGTTGTGAGGCTTTAAGTAGCCCTAAGTAGGTCTTGTACCTTACACCCCTTGGTGCTAACAATGGCATCATACTCACTTATGCCTTTCATACATACACATGTTCATGTGAATAATGGATAAAAGAAAACTCCTCTTTTCTACTTAATGAAAATCATGCATCATAAAGCATTCAATATTCTTAAGTAAAATTTCTTAACATTCATCATAAAGTGTGCAAAACATTTCTATTTTTATGTATAGATATGCTTAGGATTCATTCATATGCATGTTATACATATTGGAAAAGAGATGAAGTGATGTGTGTTTTATGATATTAGTTCACTTTAATTAATCTTAAAATGCTCTTTTGAATTGATTTGTTTAGGGAAAATCTAAACTTATGATTAATTAAAACACATAATAAAATATTCACTAAACAAAATCAAATGTCACATCTACTTTAGAAATTACTTAAGGTAGGAAACGAAAGAGAAGTTATCTTCTCTTTTCCCTCTCTCTATAACTTAGCAATTAATTGTAGAATTCACTTAAACCAAAATAAATTACCAAATAAAAATCATCCAAATCAACTAAACACTTAAATGAAGCCACCCATCTAAGCTGAATATCTTCACACTTAGAAAATCTAAGCATTAAAGTCATAGCTAAGCATACCACACAAATCTTAAATAGCACACATATTAGGTTAAGTCACCACTTCTAGCTTTAGGTTAGGGCGGTGCATGGCTTGATGTTTACTTTTATTTTATGATGTATTATTTCTAGACTGGATGTTAGGGTGCATGTACGAGAATGAATGGTAAAATGATTTAGTCTAATCATTATTTTCTGCAATGGATTGTGTTTAATGGGCGATGTAATAAAAATATATCCGCTTTTACTGTGTTGGTGCTTATACTCCTAAGCATAATCCAATAGGCCAAGTGGACTTGGTTACCCATGTGTGGGGTACTAAGTCTAATATACATGCTTGAGATTTGTATGATTTGTTTAGCTAACCTCTATTTTGCAGGTGTTGGTTAGATTTACCTTTCCTCTTCATGTAATTTTTACAATTAAGATTTTAGAATGAATGTTATGGGGGATTAAGATGAGCATTGGTCATAAAATTACATCTTATCATGTGAAGCCTTCGGAGCAACCACCTTCCAACCATCCACAAGAAGGAACCAAAAGAAGAAAGAAGAAAGAAAAAAGAAGAAAAGAAAAAAATGAAGACCCCCATAACATGAATTTCCTTACTTGATTGTAAATTAATTCATTTGTAATCCGGGTTGTATAAAGATAGAGCTCGGCTACCCAACTTGTTTTTTTGTGTGGTGGTGCCCGACCACAAATGGTCTTTTATTCTTTTGCGTTAGCTTTATAAAATATTTGATATTTTGTTTAGCTTGTATATTAAGATGGTATGTTTTCCTAGTTTCTTCCTTGCTTGATGTATGGCCTGGATGATGATTAAGCTCTTAGAAAAAAATAAATCTTCTACCAAATTAAATAACTCAAAATTAAAATAAATAACTCATAACCTCTAAAGCTTAGGCTAAAAATCAAGATAAAATAATTAGCAACCCCTTAGATGGATGAGTATTTCTTTTCTAATATCATGCATAAAAGTATATTATTTCACTCTTGATTAGAGGGCTTCCACCTTTGCCAGAGAACTTGGCTTGACCTTTGAGAGCCATGGTGGAAACACACCTCTCCCTTCTCGCTGATTGTGGCTCATAATCTAATTTCTCATGTATTAGGCATGTGAGTCCTATAAGCGTGAGTCAAATGATTGTCCAAAAATAAAAGTAAAATGTAATATATTTTGCATTAGATCTAAGTATTTTTCATGCCCTTATATGATCTAGTCTCTTAGGGAGTGAGTTTAAGCACTTAGTCTCTTTCTAAAATAAATAATAGCCTATTTATCTTGCATAAAGCATAAGACTTGCCTACATGAATTTAAAATCATATGAGGAGTTAGTTGGCAACCACCCCCAGGTGGTTGTAAGTCCAACAGTCAGGTAGTTTATCCTCTCTTGTGGAGATAAATCAAATACCCATCTTCGCCTTAGATTTAAGTCATGCTTTTGGCCCTCGCCAAAGCTCCCTAGATTTAGGTTCTAAAGTTGCTTCTCCCCTTTGCGAGCCATAAGTATAAATCCTCACATCTTAAGAATTTACATGATATTGCATCATGGAATTGTAAGCCCTACATTTCTAATAAAAATTCAACTCAAATAAATTAATTCAATTTCAAAATGTAAAGCCCAACCATAGGGTAGTTTGGGATGCTTAGTAGGCTTCTTAGTATCTTAAGCATCCCCTACTTGTTTTCCGATAAGAACTCCCTCCTCTTGATCGATCCCACTTGACTTTCTAAAAATAAATCAATCGATTGATAGTCCTACCTTTTCAAAATATTTGGAGACAATGATCATATATCTTAATCGAGATATTTCTAAGGAATCTCATTCCTTATGATGTAATTAACTATGGAGGCTTGCCTCCATAGGGAACTTAACAAACCCAATTTAAAATAAACCCTACTTTACTTTTTCATGTAAAGTAGGGGAAGAATCTCTACATATCAGACCCATTGTCCTTGAGTC
Source organism: Cymbidium sinense (assembly GCA_021442155.1). Lineage (NCBI taxonomy): Eukaryota > Viridiplantae > Streptophyta > Magnoliopsida > Asparagales > Orchidaceae > Cymbidium > Cymbidium sinense. Next base: position 189,887,151 of record CM038221.1, read on the forward strand.
CTTATTGGTGATTGATTGTAAGGTGGTGACTTCTATCTTTCGAGAAAGTACACCTCTCCTAAATGTCATACTCGATCATCCTAATAAGAACATCTAAGGATTTACATTGTGTCCAAATACAAAAGAGTATATTTATATCTTCATTTTATTCTACGTAAATTGAAGATAGAAGTATACATCTTAGAAAATTTTAAAATATTTCACCACAGGCGCCATTCACGAAGGGTGTAAGATACAAGACCTACTTTGGGCTACTTAAAGCCTCACAACCCTAAGGTTGTCTAGACTAATATATCACTTTCCTTAAATACATATACATGTATAAAAGAAATGAATGGAAAAAGAAAGATGCAAAAGTTTATGTTTGTTTGTTTGATTTGTTTATGCAATTTATATGTGTAAGTGTGGATGTCCTTCTTAAGTTAATTATAGAATGAATAGGAATGAATTTAAGGAAGTGTTGTGTTATTTACAAATGAACTATACATTTTGCCAAATCATATTCAAAACTATGCTAAAAGAAAAGAGAAAGAAAGCCATACTATGCACTTCTTTATATTTTTACTCACATATAAGTACATAAATAATTATAAGTAGCATACTATTCAGTTTTAATATTTGATTCATAAGCTTTCAAAGTAATTTTAGATTTAATAGTGATAATAGCCATTCATGTTCTTACTTTAGCCAAAATATGCAATTTGACATAAAGAAAATATTTCATTTTTAATTTGAATTTCAAAAAAATATGAATGCATGATTTTCATATGGTGTACACATTTAGCATACTAGGAAAGAAATAAAGTGATAAAATCATGTAAACTCATTCACCCTAATTAATTTTTAAAGACAATCCTATGAAATAGAATTATTTAAAGCAAATCAAATTTATTTTAAAGAGATTTTTAGTTTTGTTTGAGTTTAACTTAAATTTTAAGAAATGAGAAGAGGTTCACTGGTCCTAACTCATTTCCCACATGTGTATTTTCTTTTGGTTTAATTTTAGAACTATTAGATGATTTTTATATTTTTGTTTAAGTTAAGAGTGAATTAAGTGCATTAATTATCCCTTACCTACACCACTTTAACATATTTAATCAAATAATTATGAGCCAATGTATGACATAAAACTATAAGGAATTTAAATCAACAATGCATCCTAGGAAAGAAAGGTACCTAATGCAATTGGCTCACAATTAATGATTATTTAACTTAAAGATTTAATTTAAGTACTTTCATAACCCTTTCCCACACATGTGAGTTGGATTTTTATTTCCTTAAGCTACTTAAGTTATTAAATACCTAAGCACCTACCCAAGATGTATTGGTTAAGTTCTAGAATGTTTTGATTTTAAAAAGTTTGATTAATTGAGCCATTTAATTAAGTGATTAAACTTATTTAATTAATTTGCACCTTAATTAGATTTTATCCAAATGAAATGAATTTAGGAAAAGAAGATATGGGAAAGAACCCTAATCTCATTCTCTAAGATCATTCACTATCCTAAAATGATTAGCAACTTTAATTAATAAATTTATTACTATTTAAAAGGTTAATTAATCATTTAATTGATTAAAAGCATAATTAGGAATGAACCAAGCAATTACCCTAATTAAACCATTAATAAATCTTAAGAAAATTAGGGGAGGCAAAAATCATCCCACTAAATGCAGATGAGAAGTTTGGAATTAATTGGTGGGATAATTAGAGAGTAATTAACATAATTAAATTTCAATAAATTATAAAATATCACTATTCAAAATCAATTAAAATTAATTTTAGATTATTCCTCTTTTAATTATCTTTGCAATGCTTTTTATTTTGTATTTTTCTGATTTTTCTATATTTAGTTATGATATTTTGAAGTTTCCATGAGTATTAAATAATTAAACCCTTAATTATATGATTAATCCCGTCGTTGCCACGTGGAGGCTGACGCGGCGCGAACTTTCCACGTGATACGATGGGAGAGGTCACTTAAGTTATCACATCGTAGCACCTCGTCGGCGGCAGCACTACGCTCTTTCTCCTCATTTGTCCGATCAAAGATCGGACGGTTGAGATCAAGCTCGTGGTATTAATAGGATAAATTAGAGGATCCTATGCGTCTTGATCATGGTCATCCATCCAAAATGCGTGGATGGACGGCCCATGATCCATCCCTGAGCTCACCTGTGGGAGATGGCCACCGTCCATCTTCTAGGGCAAGATCAAACCTGATTGAGCTCAGATTGAGCTCAAAGTCAACCCACACCATCATCATGCCAGGGAAAAGACATCCAACGGCTAGTTTTAGTTGAGATGAAAATTCCTTTCACAAAAGACCACACACACTCCCTATTCTAGGCTCGATTTTGATCCATACCTCGTCAGAGGCTATCTGCTCCATTGAGGTAGCTTGTCAGTGGAGCGAGCTCTGTTTCAAGCCTTGGGGTTGAGTAGATCTCTTTATGGACCAAGCTCACCTTCAAATGCTCATGGCTTTGATCAAAGTCTCTTCTCCCTTACCTTGAGAACTTGGATGAAGCTTGGAGTGAGTTCGATTGGGTTCCCTCGAGGTGCTTGCAAAGTGAATTGGACTGAATTTGAGTATTGGATCAATTGGAAAATCTTGCTACCTCCCCTATTTTGATTTTGAAGAAACCGAGAATAGGAAAATCTAATTGGGTTGGGGGAGCTTGGGGAGACTTGCAATTGCTTCCTATGGCTTCCTCTTACTCAATCGAATGCAAGAGAATGCTATTCAAGTGAAATTTGGGGGAGTATATCTCCCCCCTTGAAGGATCGGACGGCTGCAAGCTCTTTTGCCATTTTGATCCAATTCACCCTATTCAATGGGTTTGTTAGGCTATTTAGAGCATCATGGCATTCGGGTTTGGGTGTGGAGTGGAGTAGTGAAGCTCTCGTGTGCTTGAAATGAGTGGAGGAAGGATTCCCATGTGCCCATGTCAAGTGAGGTGATCGATTTTAGCCTTAGCTTAGGTTGGGCTGACCCAAACCCATTGGGTCATGTGCACTATGTCTATTAGTGACCATTTAGTCCACTAAGAGAATGTCAAGTATCCATGAAAAGGATTTGAGAAAATTCCAAGTGGTTTTGATTTTGGGTCACCCTATGTCCTAGGGGTAAAATGGTCATTTGGCTTGGATTTCAATTTGAATATGTTTGGTATGATTGAAAAATGGGTTGGGCCAAGTTTCAATGAATTTGGAGTTGGTTTGATATGATTTGGCTCATGTTGACCCATTTAGGTCAAAATGGGTCAACTTTGGTAAAGTTGACCAATTGATCAAATTGGGTCAAACCAAGGGTTAGGTCAAGTTCATATGACCATTTGAAATGTGTTGGTATCATTGGTTTGGTTCAATTTGATTTGATTCATTTGATTTCATTTAGGTCAAATGAGTCAAGTTGACCAATTTGACCCATTTGACCTATTTGGGTTAGGTCATGGATTGATTCATGTTTGGTTGATCATTTGAAATGGATTGGTATCTTTATTTCCAATCAATTTTGTTTATATTTGGATTTGGCTCAATTTGACCTTTTAGGTCAAGTTGAGTTCAAGGTCAATTGGGCTAGGTTTGGTCTAGTTGACTAATTAGAGCTTTGGTCAAGTTCAATAAGTGATTTAGAATGAACTTGACTCATTAGTATCAATCAATTTGGCTTAGATCAAGTTTTGACATATTTTGACTTTTTAGGTCAACTTGGGTCAAGTTGGGTTAAGTGGCCAATTGGCTAGGTTGCTCAAATGATGACTTGGTCAACATTGATCCTGAGTTTTGATCAATGGTTTTCAATTTAGCCTATGATGGATTTTAGTTTAGTTTCATTTTGGCTAAATGTTGACTTGATCAACCCTTAAGTTTGACTTAGTTTGACTCAATTTGAGTGATGATCATCTCATGATGATTGTTGCTCACAATGTGAAGCTTAGTTGGGCTTAGTTCAATCTAATTTGTGTATGATTATAATTTGGGTTAAAAGGAGTACTTTAGGTCACTTTAGTCAAGTGAGCCTAAGTAGGTCAATTGACTTGATCAATGCTTGAATCAAGTTTGGTTGAACTCACATATGAACTTATGATTGAAATATAAATCCATTTGCAAGTGGTTTGAAGTCAAATGGGTTTTGATTCATTTAATAATTTCAAGTTCAAAGGGTGAACATGAGTTTGACTTGGGTTTGATTTTTTGAATTTAATTTTGGTTTGGTGATTGAAGTTTATGTTTATATTTGGATTCTTAATTGAATGATTGATTGAATCATGAAAAAAAATCAAGTGTTTGGCTTGATTTGAATTTGATTTGGCTAAGTTCAAGAATTTGACTTGAAAGATTTGGGTTGAATTTTGCTTGAATTTGAGTTTGAGTTTTGAATTTAGTTTTGGTTTGATGATTGAAGTTTATGTTTATATTTGGATTCATGATTGTAGGATTATTTGAATCATGAATAAAAAAAATACAAGGGTTTGACCTGATTTGAATTTGATTTGGCTAAGTTCAAGATTTTAACTTGAAAGGCTTAGATTGAATTTTGGTTGGATTTGGATTTGATATTTGAATTCATTTTGGGATATTTGAATTTATATTCCATTTATATTTGTGAATATAAATGAGAAAATTCCTTGAATTTGAATTGATTTAGATTTAATTTAGGTTAAGTCCATAAGATAGAATCAAAGTGACTTAAGAAAGATTTCTGACTTGGATTTGAATTTTGAATTTGGTATATTTATTTGAATTTATATTTCATTTATATATGTGAATATAAATGAGAATTTAAATGGGTTATGAGAAAATTCTTTGAATTTGAATTAATTTTGATTTGATTTAGGCTAAGTTAGAAAAGATTTTTAATTTGGATTTAAATTATGGGCTTCAATCATAAGTTTCAATTATTTGAAATGGATTCATGATTTGAAAAAATTCATTGAATTGATTCAAGGTTTGAGTTAGAGTTGGAGTTTATATAAGTTTGAAGTTTTGACTTAGAAGAAGGAAGTGATAATTTTGGTTCAAGTTATAGGGTAGATAAATTTTCCTAATACCCTTAAGGCATGACCTATTTCTATGACTAACTCTTCTAAGTCTCTAGGATTATATTGAGTGTCCACCTAATCACTAGAAGTGTCTTATGACTAAGGAGACTATTAGTGTCTAAGAGAAGTCCTATGTCTAAGATGGAGGGGTTGAGAGCTCATTCTATAAATGAGGTCAACAACTTGCTAATAAGCTTTTTTTTAATGATAAATTTAGTTCTATAAAATTCATATAACACTATATGAAATGTAGTCTAATATAATATAAGCTAACACATGTTAACATGCTAGTATGTTATTCAATGGAATTATTTTAGATATCCATTAAGTGAAATCAGTTTCATAATTTAATTAAGTTTGAATAAAGATACATTCTAAACAATTATTTAACAATGTTGCTACACATATACATATAAGTATGTGCGTGAAGTTATTTCTTGCATGCAGATTTTTTTAACTTATTATGGCTTTGCTTAAGGATGAGCAAAAATCTGTGTGGTAGAGTTTGATATATACGAAATTAACATACATCTTAGATCAATCACTTTGTACTTATATTTATGTGATTTATGAGATTCCTCTATGGTAATAAATTTCAATTTAAATTTTGTAGGTGAGCAAAATGTTTAACAAAAAATTGATGAGAAGTGTGTGTCAACAAGTCATTAATCTATTTGAACAAGTTATGGATTATATGGATGAAATATATATATATATATATATATATATATATATATATATATATATATATAGTAAAATTCCAAATATTTTCCAAAAAGCAACATTGCTAAGGGTGATGACATGTTTGGGATAGCCATAGTTGTATGAAAATGTAGTTCTAAAAAACAGCTACGTAAGAAGTTATTGTATAAAAATAGCTATTGTTAAAGATGTTATGATATTTGGAAAACAATTGTGAACTATTGTGGTGCATCTGTCATTTGAATAAATAACATAAATGCCCTTTCTGTTTGTATTTTCAGTTACAGATAATAATTTGGTTTTTACATAATTGTTCTTTTTTTTTTTTTTGCATTTATAGAACAGAATAATTTACTTGAAAATGTGAGATAATGTTTTTCTTAAGTTTGATTTTTAAAATTTTTTGGAGATCAACATCAAATGAAATGCCATAAAGAAATTTTTGAATGATCATACGTGTAAAGAAGTCTATGTCTTACATTAGGAGTACACTTCCTAATGCATTGAATAACATGAATATTAATACTATAATTGTAGTAAGCACCGCTAACATAACATTAAGCTTGGTCCCCAAACGGTCTAATATTTTAAAAACCTTTCTCTATAATAGTGCTCTCCATGCTCACCATCTGAAGTTGCCTCCTCATATTCATTAGCCCATCTAAAAAGTTACAATAATTGTGTTTAGTTTCTAAGGGTGTGTTCTCGTACCACACCACTACCTCGTTTGGCAACTATATTGTGACTACATTTTGAGAAATCTGTAGTAAAAAAATTGTGTTTTTCATCATAACCTAGCTACCTGTAATGGTTGCCAAAAAGCTGCAGTTTGACTTTTATAAAATAAAAAAAAATTGTATACCTACGATAACTTCTTTATACAACTGCTTTCTAAAGTAGATCAATTATTATTTTTTCAGACAAGTACAACTACTCCAAACACATCCTAAGACACCTACAAAATTTTCTTCTATAGTTTTCTTCTCTGCATGAGATGAATACACAATATTATAAACTGCAGTTACTGTAGAAAACAGTAAAGATCCTTGAGCTCATTTGTCCTGAGATGCAAAATGTGAAATTTACAAAGTTAATTAAAACAAAAAAAAGTAAGATGATTGTAATAGTAGTTACACAACAGAAACATTCTACATTAGTTGGTCTCCAAACATAGCACTGCATGGTTTAATATATCCAATTACACATCCAAATTCCAAAATAAAACCTTAGTAGTTTTAATACTAACAATCAAAAAGTAAAGCATCTACGATTTCATCTCACAGGATGATCATCTTGTCCACTCATTCACCATCTTGTGACTATGAATCACTCACAAAGTGACTGCTTTGTGGTTGCCAATTTTAAACTCATAAGTCTCTGAAGGAACATATTTTTGATCCTCATCAATCACATTAAATTCATTGTTGCCACATGTCGATGTATTCTAATAATGTTGTGCAAAGCCATTGTTGCACTAATGATTTTTACTAGTCAAAAGAGTAAGATGGCATGTCACGCAGAATAACTCACTTTTATTTCTATACACTGAAAGCCATCTCAATCACACCCCGTAATAAGGAGTGATGCTTGTTGAACATTTTCTTCTTCTCACGAATTGTTTGGCTTCTTTCAAAATCAAGTATATGCTATCTTGTGTCCAGATACAGCTTCAGAAAGCCTCACTGCATAGGGTATCTAGCATCAATAAGATAGAACTTCTAGTGTTTTGTCAAACTTAAGTAATTGATAATCACATGTTCATTAAAAATTAATGAATCTTGCAATGTACTATCTATTTTCTAACCTAAAAGTGACATCGAAAATTTATGTTATGAACTACATATGACAAACTAAAAAAAAGTAACTATCACATACAATCTCTTCCCAACCAGCTATAACAAAGGTGAAGCACATATTGAAGCCCAAACCATTATGATGTTTTGGGTTGATGATTTACATCGACCAATATATACTACACATTCACTTTTCAAAACACAAACATTAACATGTGCTATATCAATAATTATAATGCAATTTTGTAGACAATATTTTGTTATTGTTATCTGTAGACATAAAATTTACTAAGGAAGCCAAAACTTGAATATAAATATGGCATTTAATGTGGGTCATTCAAGATCTTTGGCGAAGTTGTGTTAAATGTTGAATCATCTGGCTTCACAATCTTAGTAAATAAACTCACTAGTGCATACAAGCCAATGAAAAAATAACTGTAAATTATTTCAATTGAATGCTGAAATCTCTCAGAAGTTGTCCTAATTGACACATTATGTGATAATATGAACAATATGATGCCTAGAACTTCTCTTGCGGTTGTTCTAGAAGATCCATATAGCCCAAAGAAGGTTTTAAGCTCATGCAAAGATCAATAAAGATTTCTTGCGATGTGCGGAAGATATTGTGAAATTTACTAGGATGACTTACTAGTAGTTCTCATATCCATTTCTCATCAATGAATGTTGACGTCAAACAAAGGATCTTACAAAGATAAGACTTTAATACTCATTCACAAAGCAAGTTACGATAGTGATAATAGTTCTATTTTGATCATTTTCATTATTATCCATATCTACATCAATGAACAAGCGTATTGCAAATAAACCAAAGTGTAATTTCCAAATCTAAGAAGATATGAAGCTACATAAACATTGAAAACTAATTATTCAAAGCACACACAAATGACAACAATTTGTGTAATAGTACAAGTGATGAACTATTGTAAATAGTTCAACCACACATAAAGTTCAAGCTATAAGTATAGTACATTAAGAAATAAAATACATGAAACATAATCAAACATCTCGGTTGTTGTAGAAATGTCAGATGTAATGAGCCCTCCTATCATGAATCATTGACATGAATACCTCTCTCTTAATAGGCTCTTCAAAAAATTTGGTCGGGAATAGATACAAAAGTATATCATCAAACACTTCTTTAATTACATCAAGTACTTTAATAACATCAAACATTAAAGTTGGTGTCTTCCATGTAGCTGATTGTCACAATCCAACACACTAAAACTGTCATATCAAGATGGATTACATTGTGTCGATATCATAATAGTTAATTAAATACTCATAATCTATTTAAAAATTTTCTTTCGAATTTCACAAATCTGAGTCACTATTATCCTCAAAATATCATAAAATAAAAATAATTAACATCATATCATATCATAATTATAAAATCAAAAAAATATACACAATAATCATGATATAATTCATCCACTAACAAAAAAATGTATACTATCATAATTATCAAAAGAATATATTTAAAGTAGCAACATACTTAAGGTCATGATCCCAATAATAACTAATATCTCTCCTCAACCTAAGCCTTATAATTTTCTAAAATAACACATATGAATATAATAAGTGTGAGCAACTACACCTCAGTAAACTACTTGACATCTACTATAATTTTAAATGCACAAAAAAAAGAATAAATATTTGTCAAAAATATTTATAAATAATAAATATACTTTAAACAAATTAAAATAATATTTTAATATGTCACATATTGTATCTATTAATTACAGTGTCATTATAAAAACTAATATCTATTATAAGCATATATCAAGCAATAATATAAGCAACATAATAAGTAATACAATATTATAAATAAAATAAGACAACATGAAATAATAATTTATTTCTTTATTTAAAATATTTTATAAATTTTCCTTCGCCTCTTATACATGCACTTCCACTTATATCCCACTTATTCATATTTTTCTTTTGTCCGCATATCTTCACTTTCACTTATACCTCAACTTATACACATCTGTTCAGACATATAAAATACACAGATGAATAATTTTATAAGTGCACAAGCCTTTATGACTCTACTTTAATACACATAAAACACTATCGTCTAGTTATCTACACTTCCCCACCTTTTTTTTATTTTTACATATACATATTTTAATACTTAAGCATTGAATATTATCATTTTCAGCGTATATGAACACCATCAAACATGTTGCAAAAATCTATAAATATCAGTAGATACAACTAAAAGTAAAAATTTCAGGTAAATTTGTGTGTACTACATCAATCATAATTTACAAAATTATATATATGCAATGTCGAGAATAATATTTCTAAAAGTTTTTCTTATTATATAGTAATTTTTATCAAGCTTAATATACTCATTAAAATATATAAAATGTTATACAACACAAAATATATTGTGAAAATTTTATTTTATTTTTATGTAAATATGCCCAACACAGTTCATTCTATAACACATCAAAAGTTACACAATTAAAAGTTTATAAATCTTCGTAGACCTGAGTTTGAATGAAATTCAACTAAATAAAATACCAAAAATACACACACGAGTGACAAAATTGAAATCTGAAGTAGACAGTAGCCTACCTAGAGCCGGACAATTTTTTCAACTAGCGTGATGGATGAAATAGACTCTACAATCTCCAAACCATACTTTCTCTCTCATTTCCCTCTCTTTTCTTTTTCTTTTTCTTTTTCTCTCTAAAAATGTTATATGTTTGGATAAGATGAAAATCCTTAGAATGGAAGATGATGGATGGAGATATTTTAAAAATATATATACTTTTTATTAATTAATATTAAAAAGGGTAAAAAGGTAATTATAAAATTTATTATGTTTAATTATAATTTTATAAAAATTCTTATGTATATTGAAATATCTAATTCTAAAAATTATGAAAAAAAATAGTCAATAAATAAAACATCATGTATGGATCACACTAGTGAAAATGGTTTATAAAATAGACATCATATGATTCCAAAAAAACCACTTTTAAAAATATGTACAAATTTTATAAGGAAGACAACTCCAATAAGAAATATTTTATTTTCATACTTATGATACTCTTAAAAATAAATAAAATATGCTTAAAATAAAGTCAAGAATATTCTACAATATAGTGAAGATAGTTTGTAAATCACGTATAAAACACATCTAAAATATTTAATTAAATGCAATAAGATAAATTTTAAGATGCTAAAATTATGTCCAATCAAAACTAAGAAAGGAATATGAATAAACTAAACATTAAATTAACTCCAAAACTCAAAGAAAATCAATGAACACAAAATAAATATGCAAATCTTATCATGTCCAATTATTTTAGAACCAATAGTTACACTGATGATAAAAAAGAATTGGTGCATGTAGGGGCCAATTGTAACATGTTCCAACTCTTTTTTCCACATCTAGGACCCAAATAAGAGGAATGCTTATAGCTACTATTGGTTTGTTTTCTTGAGACTTCAACAAGACTAAGAAAGCTACCTTCATGTTCACAATTTTCAAGCTTATTTAAACATTCGTAAACCTGCTGAGATGGAGTCTAAGCAAGAGTACTTGTTGCTACAACTCCTTCAAACATTATAACGAGCTTTCTCCTGATTCAGAATCTATCCCACAATATCTAAGTTTTTTTGCACCAGACATCACCTACCAAGAGATATGGAACAAATTTTCAGCTTTAATAGTGTTCATATGTACTGTATATAAGTTAAAGATGCTAAATGGTGTGAGTTACCTTTAGTTTCTCTGCCCATCACTTGGGCTTCAAACGAACTGAGCCAAGTCAAGCATGTGTGTGTTCGAGTTCAAACTTGTTTACCATTATCGATCTCAAGCTTTCTAGAATGGTGTTCAACCTTGAGCTTGCTATCATTATCGAGCTTGAGCTCAATTCGAGTTTGTTCATGAGCTCAGTTCAATTGGATTATCGAGCTTCTTAACGAGCAGGTCATTTAATGAAGTAAATGATCTTTAATCAAGCCTTAATTGAGCTTGTTCACAAGCAGCATATTGAGAAATATACACAAGTTGTATCAATTAAAGCTTATTAAGCCTAAAAAAATAAAATTTAAACAATGTTGATCACAAACAAGCTTTAATCAAAACATAATCGAGCCAAAATCAAGCTCCTTAACAAGCTTATTCATGAGCTTTAAATAATATTTTCATGAACATAATAACAAACCGAATGCCAAGCTGTTCAAGCTTGTTCATTTAGCAATCAAGTATTTACAAAGGTGTTGAAGCTCGTTTGATTAATTAATCAAACAATCATAAACAAGCTCTAATCGAGCTGAGCCATGAGTAGCTTGTCGAATGCTCGATTTATTTACAGCCCTACCTATCATTCGTTTGAAGCATTGATGGTCTTTTTGGTATCATCCACCCTAAATGGTGTGAGTTACCACTAGTTTCTGGGTCCATCACTCATTTGAAACATCGATGGTCTTTTTGGTAGCATCCCTAGACCAATAGTGCCCTATTTTAACTCCATCCATAATTTTTAGTCTTTCTTTAGACCATCCCATTTGTTCTATAGTTGGGCCCTATCATATTATCATCCATTTTTTTCTTTGAAACTATTTATCATAGTTTGCCAACCCTACATATTGAAGTGAATTGTCAGCTGATTTCTTAAGTCGGCCTCCTTTAAGCACAAATTATGAAAGATTAATTTGACTTCCCTCTTCCAAGTAGCACAAGCTCCATCTTTGATTTTTCCTCATAACCATCTTATATAATAGGAAGACAAAAATTATAAGCAGTTAGAAGGCATAGAGAACAAAAACATAAGTACATAACAAATCCGAGAGCACATAAGGTCTCAAAAGTAATGACAAAAATAGCAAGCTCCATCCATAGGCACCTAAACACCAAAATAAAACCGAATCACTCGTAGGGGCAATCGAAGAGCAGTAGGTGTTGGGTTGAACAAATCAATCATTTTTCACTCAAAATCGTCATAAGAAATATCATTTCCCAAGCTCCAAAATGAATTTGAGTGCGTTAACATGGTCAATATATTTGAAAACTGTAGTTGACACATTAATGTACTATGAAAATTGCAGCCAATAATGTCAGGCAAGAAGAAGCACAATGGATACATAGAAAGAAAAGTAGGTGACAAGAAATGTATCTAAGGAATAAATAATCATCCACGAACAACATTCTAGACATTTCAACACCGAAGAGAATGGTGTTGGTTGTCCACAAATAGTTATCTAAGCAACAAAGAAGACCGACCATGAACTCATGGGCTGAACATTTCAACATGAAGGATGGTCACACGAGAGGCAGTAAGGTAACCACCCACGATCCACAAGAATACTGAAGGAAGAATTAGAAAGAGATTCTTTTCTCACAATTCCATTATTGTATAATAAGCAAATTTATGTTATTGCATCAGAAAAGTCGCAAACAATTCCCAGACAACATATTTGTCACTCCCAAACACCAAAACAAACTCAACGACTGCCCGAAATTCATTAACATTCCTAACAGATGCATAACCAACTAGTGGTGAAGCAACAATCTAAACAAAGATATGACTCAACGATTGCTCTGACGGTCCTAAACATTCCAGACAGACGCACACATTACAGTAGCCATTTCACCCACAGTGTTGACGACTGTAGAGAGAAAACAATTGAATCAGTCGATCGTAGATTGTGCCAAAGACAGCAATGTGGTGTACTGAAACTCCATACGATCACCATCATTCGTGTAAATTCAAACGTCAAATAGAGGTTACAGCTACCAGCAACAAAAATTTACCCAAACTAGTGAGGAAAACTTCCTTTCTTTCTTGAACTCACAACCCGTATCCAAGCCTGCAAAATACGAAAGCTCAATGAACCGAAGTATTGCGTACAACGAAAATGGAAACCCCAAATAGAGATTTGTTGTTGTGTTCGGTGAACTGCTTGAGCCAAAAAAAATGCATTGCAAGTTAAAGACAATCACACATTTTCACAGGTTCTTACCTAGATCTATGCCGGAATCTAAATTGGTAGCCTGCCGCTCGTTTTCCCGCTGTAATTCGTGAATGCAATTGGAGTTGTGTTCGATCTATCGAGATTTCCTTAACCTAGGAGACAAGTTCACAGTGACAAGAGACGCTGGAATATTATCGAGCTGATGTGTGCGGGTCCTTCCACAATTGCTGAGGGTGCATACAAATCGAGCGTCGACAAGTCATGATCCTTTGATTAATTAATCAAATAAGTTTGAACACGTTTTTAAATACTCCAGATAAATTTGAGCACGTTTTTAAATACTCTATTGTTAAATGAACAAATTTGAATAATTCATAGCTCAATTTAATTATGATCGTGAAAGCAGTATCATTTAATATTCATAAGAAGCTCATAAAAAAGCTCGATAAAATGTATCGTTTAATATTCATGAACAAACTCAGGAACAAGCTCGTTGAGTAACTTTATTAATAATTTCATTTAATATTTATAAAAAAATTTATAAATATTAAATAAATTAAATTATATTAATATTTATATTAATTTTAATTAAATAATTATTACTATTATATAATAGCATTGATTAATTTAAAATTTTTGTATTAAAATGCATTTGTTCGCTTTGTTTGCAGCCCTTGGCACTGGCCCATCTCGATCTCGATCGGGCTCAAGCTGACTCTGTAACTCGCGAGTTAAGAGCGCAACTGGGCAAAGCGAGCTAAGGTGGCAAGGCTCACTTATTAGTCGTCCGTTCACGGATGGAAAGTTAATGCTTAATAAGAAAAATAACACTATAACCTCTAACTCTAAGGCCCTTACTCTCCTACATCCCGCCATCTACCCCGATATTTTCTAATTCCCATTTATTTTCTTTCACTCCGCTCATACTTCTTCCCCGCAAAGAAAATCTTAGAGCTGCGGAAGAGAAAGATCTTGGATACTACAGAGAGTTCAACCGTGCTATGTAGTGTGGCCAAGGTAAGTGATTTACTATTTTAGAGTTTTATGTTTCTTAAAGAATTCAAAGAATGAGAGAAAACGAACTCTGAAATATTTGATTCATTGTCATTCTATTTATTGTCGTGGACTCTTAATAATAAAAGGAAACTCTTTCTAGAGAAGTTTGATTGGTTTATTTCAATTATGTCATTTGTTTATTGTTGTGTCATAAATAAATTCTGAAAGTTTGGCAAATCTCGGAGGCTCAGAGCAATGTTTGTTCACCAATTCCTAGTTTATGTTTGAGCTTATCTCTTTTCTCATATTCAATATTCATGAGGTGAAATATGGTTTATGTTTATTGTTGTCAAGTTCAATTTTTTCATTCTTTGCAATCGTGTAAGTTTATTTGGTCGAGAATCATACTATTTTTTTTAATCTCATGTGCATCGACTAATATTCCCAAGTAGATACCATATTGCATTAATTTAGAGGCTTGGATAGTTGCATTAGTAACATGAAGTATTATCATTTATACATGGGTTATTTTTTATTTTTGAAATGCAAATTGTAATATTGTTAAACTTTGAAGTGTTAATTACTTATTTTTTAGTTTTTTTTCTTTACATTTAAAAGATCTAGCTAAATGAAGAAATCTTTAAGTAGAAGAATACTTTATATTTTTACTTCTCAACAAAGAGAGTTTGGGAAGGCTGACTATTAAAGGATAATTTCAATTTGCATGCTTATTTTTTATTTTGAAAAAGTTATTATTTGATGGAGATTGGAGTTTTGGTGGGCCAGTGGCTATTTATTGGAGACTGAGTTTTATTGTGCTTCTTATGATGACTTTAAAATATATTTGAATGCATTTATTTTTCTCTATAAGTTACATTTTACTATTACTTAAGTTTTATGTTATTGTCTTGCTAGTTAGATGGCCCACATTATCTTAGAGTGTTTGGGAAAAGTCTTTGTGATCTTAATTAAATTAAGATTTTTATAGTGATTGAATGACACTCTATATAATGGGCAATGATGGTAATCCAATAATCCCTATTTATTCTTACTTGAGATTCAACCATGCAGTAATTATTATTATTTTCTCTCTCTACTTGATTTTCTTTCATGGAATGCCTATTTTTGTGTCACTATTATATTAGAAAATGTTTTCAACTCTCAAGTTTTTTTTTTATGAATTGTTGATTGTCATTAATAATATCTTTGAATGCATTACAGCTTCTTTTGTTGCCTTTGGATAGAGTATGTGATTGTTTCATTGTTGAATTTATAAGCCTTTCTTTGGTATTTTTTTTTTTTTTTTGAAATCTTAGATGAGGTCTCATTTTGAAATAAGCCCTATGAAATTAATATTTTCTTTAATTATTATGTCTTTTGCTACTTGCTCATATTTTATTATTTCATATATTTAAGATATATCTAGTAGTCCATCAAAGCAAGATGTCAATCTCATAAGACCTATTATTAATCCTATACAAGTGTCTATAAGAGAATTTAGTGTTGGGTCATCATCAAGCCCAATAGTAGTTGAGATGGCTATGAGGAACGTAATTGTTCCAATTGATGATAATCAGACAGCAATCTTTTTGCTAAGAAAGTAAGAAGAAAAATATCGTCAGTATGTAATGGCTTTAGTTTGATTAAACTTAGTGAAGGAACTGAAAAGATACAGTGTAATCATTTTAAGCATATGCTTACAAAAAGCAAAGGTGGTGCAACTACATAATATAAGTGACATTTACTTCATTGTGGTAAGAGGATGGTGAAGCCTGAAGGATAACTTAATATTTCAATTCAATCACCTATGATTAGAAGTATCATTGAGTCATGAGTGCTTGTATTATTGCTAATTGGAGATACAATTATGCTAGGATAAGAGAATTAGTTTCTCATATGATAATGGTGCATAAGTTTTCATTTAAATTTTGTTGAATATGAGATGCTCAACATTGTCATGAAAGCAGCTAGTCCATATTATGAAAAGATATCACGGATTACAATGAAAAATGATTATGTAGCAAGCTATGAAATCAGGAAAAAAGATTGAAACACTTATTAGATACCGTCACTAGAGTCAGTGTGACAAATGATCTATGTAAATCTGGTCAAGAAATATATTATATGGTTTTGACATATCATTTTGTAAATGCTGAGTTGAAATTGCAAAAAAGAGTGCTTAACTTTGTTGACGTGCTCCCACCTCATATAGCAGCAAATATATATGACATCTTGTATAAGTATTTAAAGAATTGGGGCATTGAGAATAAAGTTGTAATAGTAACTATGGATAATGCAGCATACAATACATCGACAGTTAATATGTTGAAAGCAAGTTTAGAGTTCCATAAAAAACTTTCTCTTGATGGAAGAATTTTTCATCTACATTGTTGTGTGCATATCTTGAATTTGTTAGTTCAAGAGGGATTTTAAATTAAGTACAATTGATTATATATAGATATAGCTTCGCCATCGATTAGTGATGTTCAAGATAGCTTAACAATTGCATTTGCCAAAGAAGAAATTGATTCTAGATTGTGTCACTAGATGGAATATTACTTATGCAATGATATCTTCTACACTAGAGTTTAATGAGATATTTTCGAGATTTCATTATAGAGATCCTTGTTACACTTTATGTCATAGTGAAAAGATTGGGCAAAATTAGAAGATGTTTGTTTTTTTCTTGAGGTGTTTAACCAAGCAACGAAATTGATATCATAATAAATTTGAAAACTTTTGCATATTTTTCTATTACTTCTGAAATACATTTGCTTTATACTCAATTAACTAACTTCAATTTTATAAATATGGTAGGTTCTAAATATCCTATCTCCAACTTATTTTTATCAGAATTATGGGGGATCAAGGAGATGTTGGATGACAACTCTCTAAGTGGGCACTTATATGTCAAAGAAATAGTAATCCAAATGAAAGAAAAATTTGATAAGTATTGGGGAAGTTGTGATCTTCTAATATTTATAGGTGTTGTTTCAGACCCTTGAAATAAAATGAATATGATAAACTTTGCATCCAACTCTACATATCTAAAGATATTGCTTAGATGCACATTGATGATGTGCATCAAAATTTATATAAACTTTATAATGAGTATGTAGAGGATTATAAAACTAATAATGCTTACAAATTCACTTTATAAAGTGATTCAAGTAGTGGTTTGGGAAGTGCTTCTACTTTTAAAGGGAGGTCAATCTATAGAAAGAGAAAGTATGAGACTTATATCAAAATAGATTACACTAACCACACTATTAAATCTGAGCTTGAAGTTTATTTGGATGATAGTGTTGTCATTGAGAATGAAAATTCAACTAATTTTGGTTGCTTAGGTTGGTAGAAGGCAAACAGTTTGAAATATTGTATTTTATCAAGGATATCATCCGATGTTCTTTCTATTCTAATAACAACAGTTTCCTCAAAATCAACTTTTTGTGCTGGTGGCAGAGTTATTGATCAATATTGTGCTTTTTTAGGATGAAAACAGTTCAATATTTATTATGCAGGAGTGATTGTTATCAAAAATTTTATGGAAATTAAAAGAAAGTCAAAGGTTTTTAGCTTATTTTATTTCACAATGGATTACAAGTTTTAACATTTTGGCATTAATATTTGCATATGTTATGTTGTACAGGATAAAGAGGAGATGAAAGAAGTTCTTTTATCTTGAAATGTTATATTCAATGTTTGGAACTTGAAAGTTGAAACTTTTATAAATTTGAACTAAGTTGATGTATTATTATCTTTTTTTCCCATGAATTCTTTATAAAGTCTTTATAGTCATATGGTTATTAAACTTTTTATCATGTCATTAAAATTGTTTCTATTGAAAGAGTATTGGTTGAGTATTGGCAATGAAGGTAATGATGATAATCTAGATGGATTATTAATTGTTCTAATGATTCATATACATTATATTTATAGTTCTCTTCTCTTTAAGTATTGCTAGTAGCTATTATGTTGAAGTCCTATTACTATGCATTTGTGATGATAGTTATTTTGAAGAATTAGGATCTTCAATGTAATATTTATTGTCCTTTCTTTTAAAGTTGATGGTAGCTATTATGTGATAATTAATTTTAATCTAAACTTGAGCCAATACTCACATCTTTTTGGCACATTTAATCCTTATATGTTACTCTTTATTCATTGTTTTGAGGTATTTCTTTTCTTGTGTAATAATGTTGTCTCATTCACCTCTTTATGCTCTCTATATATATAGTATTAAATATATTGTTCCTATTATTTCTTTCATCATCTAATTTACAGCAAATTTGAGAACAATTTATTCAAATGAGGCAAGTTACATAAAGAGGTTTGATTACTTGTTTCCCTTTATAGCTTATAATCTTGATCTATTTTCATTATGCCTATAATGAATAATATTTCTTCATGTATTATGGGAATAATTAGTACAAATACTGATTTGTTGCTACAGCTAATGATTATGCAAATAAAGATGATTATGAGTATCATAAACCAATTTTATTTTGTAATTTAGAAAAGTCATTTCAATTTTATTTTCTATATTCAACTAGAAAAGTTATTCCAAATTATTTAAGGGTAGCATTTTTTTTTAAAGATTTGATTTTATCACTCAAGCATGAGAAGAAAAAATCAATGGCGGATCAATAAAGGATTCCTTATATTTCTCTACTTGAGTTCTAAAATTTTCAGCAAATAGAATTATTTCTTTGGAACTAATTAGATGAAAATTATGCTTTTGATCTATAGCTTTTTCAGGGTTCTTTACTAAGAGCATTATTAGGATTGCTTTTTATTTTTTTATTTCTTAGGAAATATGTTAAAGAGATAATGAAATATGTTTGGTGAGTTTTATTATTAAAAATAAATTGAGATATCTTATATATTTCTATCTATTACTCACAATAATATATGTGATGGCTTTCTCATAAATAATGTTGTACTTTTTTACTTGATTTCATTTTATCATACATGGACCACTTGTCACCATAATGTGAATCTCCAAGTTTTTATTCTCCTTATTGCCAAACAAAATCTCAAGTCCTCCTTCGATCATAGAAGGTAATGTTTCGCTTTTTTAGCCTTTTTTTTGCATATTTTTATTATTTATTTATTATTGTTTGATGTTCTTTAAAAATATTTCATATTTTATGTATTCATCTTCACAAATTTTCTTGTCATCAACTCTCCATTAAAGAGAAAGTTTCAAGTTATACATATTAATTTTTATAAATTTTTATTGTTCATGAATACTAAATGCTTGTTTATGCTCATTTATATAATTCTTTTAATAAATTTGATTGTTCATGAACACAAATTCTATGTTTATGCTCATTTATGCTCATTTATAAGCTTGTTTTGGTTGTTCATGTAGTAGCTCACTTATAAGCTTGATATGACTCATTTGATTACAAAATAAGTAGCTTGATAATTATGCTCGTTAAACTACTCGATAAGGCTTGTTCGGTTAAAAAACAAGTTGCTTGATATAACTACTCGTTAAGGCTCATTTAGTTAGTAAATAAGTGGATTGATAACATTGCTCATTAAAATACTCAATTAGGCTCGTTTCTAGTAATAATCAAGCTACTGGATAATAGCTCAATTAACTTTATATGAACCAAACACAAACCAAGCTCAAATCAAGCTTTAACTTGATTCAAAAAGCACGAAGATACAAGCTTGAATCGAGCTTGAACCAAGCTCAAGCTTTTAAGAATGTAATCGAGCTCAAGCTTGAACACGCATTGGCTCGGCTCGATTCGATTTGTTTGTAGCCCTATACACTATTATCTAATTTATATATATTTATCAATTAATTATTTTAACATCAAAATTTTACATTAACATTCAAATATTGAAATTCATAACAAAACTCAACATATATTTTTCATTTGAGAGATTTACATACATACCACACAATTCTTACGTATTTAAGCATCTAACATCTAAATTTCAATTTTTACATTAAATCATCAATATCACATCAAAAATATCATCATCATTTTTTTAAAATGAAATACACATTTTTAACTATAGTAAAGTGTTAAATATGCAAATACATAAGAATTGTATGATATATATGTAAATCTTCCTTTTCATTTTTATAAAATTCTCACAGATTTAATCATAATAAGGGCAAATACATGAATATGGTAGTTTAAAAAATAATGAAAGTTATTAAATTATAAATGTATATATTTTAGATGATTTATTTATAAATATTTCTAAGAAATTTAAAAATAAAACTTAAAAAGGCATAACACAGTTGTCGAGAGTAGCGATCTATAGTCCAACACCACGCAAATTTGCCACGCTAACACAGCATCTGGGGGCCAACACGCTCTCCAAACGATCGATTACCGCGCATTTGGGAACACTGCGGTCCTCACCGCTGACGCTAAATGGGGCCCTAAATCATAAATTGTGAGACTGAAAATATCCATGAAATCGCTTAGTGTGATATATTATAGCATGGCTCTAAGAGTAATGGTAAATCTAATTTTTAATAATTTATTTATTAATTTAACCATTTTTTCAATTTAAGCGCAAACCATATGATTTTATAAATTGATCACATGTAAATGACTCAATAAATTTATCTGAACTAAGACTAAGTTCAAATAATTCACTAAAATATTATTATTTAATTAATCTTAATTACGCATCAATTAATTAAAATTAGCAAAATTAAATAAAGTTAATAAAATATGTAAGACATGTGAAATCAAATAAATTGCTGACCAAATAACTAAAGAATAATCTTGTAAAAATTAAAGCATTATTTTATATAAAAGATAATTACAATTTTCAATTAATAAAATAGAAAAATGATTATCAAATAAATTTGGCAAACACATGAGTAACTTAATTCATAATAATGAGAAAAATTAAGAATGTGGTCGCTAATAAGATATTAAAGAAATTTATATGTAGATTAAATCATATAAATGAAAAATTACTCTATAACAAAATTTATTCTTAAATTATGTGGATGCTATTCGAATCATTATTTATTCTTAAATTATTGTGTGGGGATTAAAATTTTATGAAACTTAAGTTCAAGATAGTGACTCGATAAATTCAGCATATAAATTCATTAACAAGCTAAATTTAAAATGATTATGTGTTAACTCGACTCACGATATCCTCACCCGATCATTTTTCATGAATTATAATTATTGTTTTGAAAGGACTAAGCAACTGTTTGGGTAATCTTATTGGTTGTGAGATCAGTTAGTGGATGTTTTTATTTCTCCTAATTAGCCCACTTTTGAAAACACATAAGGGCAGTTGGAGATCAATCTTATTTATTATTATTTATTTATTATTTATTTTATCTTATTTATATTTTAATTTAAAATAAAACATATTAATAGTGATAATTATTTTTAAAAATGCTCAATATGTGTAAAATTATTATGAGTATTTAAAAATATATATATAATTTATTTTAAAAAATAAAAAAATATTTAAAAACATATTAAATAGATAAATATGTACATAAAAATAAAAAATAAAAAATATAATTATTTTCAAACAAATCATCAACCTTTCTAATTTTATTTATTATCGTTGCCCTTTAATGTAAATTTTCAGTCGTACAGCAGAAATTTGTTGCTCTGATGATGTCTTCTCAATGACATCCTTTTCAAGTTGAGCTGTCATGTACATTTTTGAATATGCTAAACACACTCATCGTCTTCGTTGATGGGTAGCTGAAACAAGCGTTCGATTCTCCAGGCGGGCGCATGCGTAATGGCGAAAGAAAGTTAAGTGGAAAGCCCGATATGTGTGAGTGATGAATGTGACGTTAAGCTCACCATATGATTAGTCATAATGAGATCCTCACTCATAAGATGAGTATGGTATTGGGTGAATACACATAAAAAAAAAAAAAATGGTGAACATGTATTTATTATTTAAGGGGAAACCAACTATTTCAATGAAGTTTGTGTGAGCTGATTTTTTTTGTAGGATGCGTTGCGGCCATTGCGGCGTTGTTCTCATGCGTTTGGATTTTTTTTTTTTTTTTTCAGTTCAAAAATTCATTTCCTTGAAAAAAAGTTCAAATGTTCATTATTGTATAAATAGATACACTAGACGGGTAAACCTTCATTAAAAATGCCACAAATTGATGCAATATGATAATTTGAAAAAAAAAAAATTTCATTTGATCTAATTAATTTACGTGTCAAATTTAAGTCTAAAAATTTAACCTGTTTAAATATTTTTGAATATAACTTGATTAATTCTATTAACTTCAATTTGACTTTATTCTGATATCAATTTTTGACTCATAAATTCAAGGTTGATCTGATTTTAGCTTGTGAGCCTCAATTTAACTCGATTTTAACACAAATTTGACTTAAAATATATGTCCAAATAGGTCATTTGAGTGGTATTACGATTAATCAAGTTGAAGGTGGCGACGAATTCAAATTCAAATTCAAATTCAAATTTTTGACCATTTAATAAATGGGTCCAATTCAGGTCACACTTATTTGTATCAATTCAAATTCGTGTTAGATCCAAACTCAATCCGCAGACCTTAATTGATACTCATTTTTATAAGATTTATTTTAATTAGGCTATTCAAAAGCTGAAAGACATTGGCCTTTCTCTTATTTTTATTAAATCCTCTAAGGAAAATGATCTCTGAAAAATAGAACAGAACTAATCATGGAGATATTTATTTATTTTTCTTCTAATTTACATTTATGATTAGTCAGTTATTCTTCAATTAGGGTTTATTTAATTACATATTATTTATGATCCTCTTGTTGTTGATGATATGAGTATGCAACTCTAATATAGTATTTTTATTTTTTTGAATATCTCCTACTATGAAAGCATATTTATAACTAAAAAATAATTAAAAAATGCCATGTAACTAAACAAGAATTATGAGAAACTTAAATTATAATTCTAGCCTGAATATTTTGAATTAATTTGAGAATTGATCTATAAAATGCATGAGTATTAAAAAATATGTAATAACTTTTCACTAATTTCTTTGTTTTTCTAATCTAAACAATCAAACTTTATTTTATTTAGTGAGATTTCCATTTGATGTTGCAAGAGGCTAGAGACTAGAGACTAGACTATTATGAGTTGGAATGAATAAGAGTTTAGATTATAATTTTATAGTATATTTATTATTTATTTTACTCTTTAATTTGAGTTAGAGCTTATTTTGTAATTATGAAGTATGTAAATTAATAATTACTTATGCTCTTATATTATTTCTAAGTAATTTTTTTTTTTGTGAATTGTCTAATAATTCAAGCCAATTTGACAAAACATAATTTGTTCAAAATTTAATTTTTTTTAAATTCTTCTTGTACTTAAATTTATTTAAAAAAAAATATTTGAGTTTGATTCCTAGTAATCTAAATGAGACTTCAAACTTATAAATATTGAGTTTGCTCATAAAAAATTGATGAAGTTTGAATAAGACACTAAATATATAAGGAAAATTTGCATACATAACATACAATTTTTATGTATTTACATATCTAACATCTAAAGTTTGATATTTACAAATATAGCACATTTTCTATACCAAAAGGTAAATTTTACTTTTAAAAACTAAGAAAAATACTATTTTTGTTGTAATAATAAAGATTTAGGTGCTATATATATGTAAACATTTATATTTGAGTGTTAGATATGTAAATATATAAGAATTGTGTGATATGTATGTAAATGCCCCAATATATAAAGAAACAAAATTTATTTAGAAGAACAGGGCAATAAATTTATGGGGTATTGACATTCATATCACATAATTTTTATATATTTACATATCTAATAATCAAATTTTAATATTTATATATATAATATTTAAATATTTAATATCGCATCAAAATATCATTCTCACTTATTTTTTATGTACCTAAATATAAAATTTTAGGAGTTTGATATGTAAATATACATGGAATGTTATAAAATTTTCTAAATTTATTTTAAGATGATTATAATATATGAGTAATTAATTAAAATTTATTTTTGATTCATCATAAAATAAATATTATAATTTTGAGATTATCATAATAAATAATTTGATTATATTTTTTTAAGCATAAAAGTCATGTGATTCATAAGTAGCTATGGCTCCCATACGTGTTCCATGAATTTATATTATTTTTTTCTTAAATGAATTTATACATATCGCCCATCTGCATAAAACTGCCAAGAGGATCGGAGATACGTGCTATTAAATACCCTTCTACATCTTCAAAACAACCAATGCACCTTTATTCTACCTCTGTAATTCTGTCAAACTTTAAGGTCATTAACGTTTCTCAAAGATATGCTTAACTATTTAGCTCAAGCGCCATTCTCGAGCTTGTGTTTGGTTGAACAAATTCTCAATGGCCTTGGCCACTCACTCCATTCTACCTTATCTATGCGCTTTCATTCTCGTCCTCATCTTCTCAATCCCCGGCCTCTCGTTGCCTTCATCGGCCGTTGGAGTCTTCCCGCCGACGTGCAAACGCATCGAGTGCCCGGCCTTCGACGTGATCGACAAAGGCGATGGATACGAGATCCGTCGGTATAACTCGACGCCATGGATGTCGACGTCGCAAATCAATGAAATCTCTTTTGTTGAAGCCACGCGAAATGGGTTTCTACAGTAAGATTCCACACCCTCTTTTTCTAAGGTTTATCTTAAAATTGAGAGAGAAGATCTTTTTGAGTGAGGCATTTTGTCATTCAAATTGTGCGCATGGACGTGTCTATTCAGATTTTATATTTTTATAAGTAGTTGTACTTGAATTTTTGCTATGAATTGGTATTCCAGCGTAGGAATATTCTAAGAATGACATAGACATATACCATGTGCTTACTTGTGCACTGTTGAAATGGAAAGTAGCTTTTTTTGCCTGGGAGAGCATTTTGGCTAAACCAAAGAGGCCAGTCACTAGTGAGAATTTTGAGTTCGCTATTATGTCATTAAAAAATATTTTTGGATACAAATACCTTTCATTAGCCATCGCCCATAAGTTTAAGCTTTTTCAGTTAAAAATGGAATTTACTGCTGTTATTTTGAGCCCAACTTTGGTATTCAAGCTTATGTTTCTATTGGGATGAAGCAAATCATATGATTTGTGGCATCTATGGGTATTGGTGTCTTTTAATGATTGAGTGCGATTCAAGAGTATGACTCCAATATTAGGTTCATGTGGGTGTGTTGGCACTTGGTGCATGACAATTTATTTAATCTAATTTGAAAGGGAATGAAGGTTGATATGCAATGGTCACATGCGAAGTAGAGATATTTTAAGCAAGTAAGAATATTATTTTAATCTAATTTTAAATAATGAAAGATATGTTGGCACGTAATTGCTATTGGTTGGTGAGGTAGTGGAGAGTGCTTTGTGTGAATAAATGCCTTATTAGATGCTTGATTTAATGTGTCGGGTCCTTGTATCATCTAAAATTGCATTGGAATGGAAATAATGTTCACACCACACTGTCTTTAGTACTTTACATTGACTCCAAGCCCATTTTTGCTTGATTATTGTCATTAAGAAATAAGCCTCATCATCCTACTTGGCATGATGGCATCCTCGTTGCAAATTTGTTTCATGGCTCTTTCTTTCTCTCTTCTCCAATCAACACAGAGGCATGCTATGTGAAGTTACAATTCTTAAGTTTTGGGAGTAATTCTCTCATCCATACAATTGTGAAGTTTTTCCTTGTTAGAGTTTAGAAATTAGTTTTGAATGGATTTATTGTTAGCAAATCTTAGTTCAATTTTAAATAACTTAGAATTGGTCAAACTTTATTCAGGATTTAAATAAAATATTTTTTTCTCTTTTTTGTGGATGCTAATAAATTATTAGTCATTATTCCACTATAAAATATATCTATTTAATTCTCTGGCATCCCCTTGGAAATGTTTATCCACAATCAAGCATTAAGAAAGCTTGCTCTTGGTTTCTTCCCGCCTTAATCTTCCTCAACTCTTTGTTCTTCACTTAATGACAAGCTTTTAAGATCGGAAACTTTGATGATGTCAGTGAGGTGTGGAGGCCTAGTGTAAGGCATCCAATATTGGAGGTTTGCCGATTTGACATCTTAGGTGGTAACAGTCAACCGTGAAGAAAAATAGAATATGCATATAATATATTTTCTTTATTAATATATATGAAGTCATTCTATTTTGAGTATTTTTGATTGATTTGCTAACAAAATAAAGAGTGGGATAAATAGATAGGTCAAAATGAGAAAAAAAAAAGGTAGAAGATATCAAGTGTTACTTGATTTCTTCTAGTGGAATCATTATCAATTGGTGTGGTCATGGACATATGCTTGTTTTAAGTAGAACCAAAAAGATTTTAATATTCTCTTTGTGTTACTTGATTTCTTTTGTAGTTTTTTTTTTTTATAATTTATAGTATTTACTCTTGCTTTAGCACTTTCTTATAAAATTTATGAGTTTTTTCTCAATAATGTGTATCAAAAAAATATGATGCCCATGAAGTTTGTTGGCTTGAAGACTTTTTGGCTTTAAAGAATCAAGATATCAAGTGTTAGTCTAGTAGGGACTTATGAAGGCATTCATGGGATTTGCAGATATGCTTGAGATTATGAGTGAATATGATAAGATAAATGGATGAAAAAGCTCTCTTAGCAATTCAACTTTATTTAGCGATTGAGATATTGATGAAAGTCTTAGACCTCACATCTACAAAAGGCTTGTAGCTCAAGTTGATGTCATCGAGAGCTTTCTAAGTAAATTATCTCAGGACCAGAGACAATATTTGCACTAAATATAATATTAAATTGTATATTTTTGAGTTAGTTCCATTATTTGAGATTTGAAGAATATTAGTGAAATTATTGATGATAAGGATTAAGTTTTATTATTGTTATTATGCTCTTTTTCTCTCTTTTATAAGTATTTTTCTTGATAAAATATTATATAATTAGTTCAAAGGATGTCAGAAATACACTACATTCTAAAGATATAATTGCTAAACATGAGGGTATAGGAGATGAAATGTTATTAATCTTCTGATAAAGTATCTACTTATAATGATTGAATGAGTAAGCCTCATGATAAATTTATGGGCATTAATTGCTTCTATTGTAAGAAGAAAGTGGGGAGTGCTAGTGCAGTTATAAATTTCTCATGGGCATCAAACTTCATGGCATCATATTTATCTAATATGATTGAACGAGTAAGTTATCAGATGCTAGTGCTGTTATAAATTGGCTTGGTTTTAATAAAGTGGTGTTCGTTTGATGACTAATAAAGGTAGATGCAAAGAGCAATGAACTTTTTGCTCTGGTTATTCATATCATATGTGTTCTATTGTGTTTATAATGCAAATAATGAGGCATGCTAGAAGGTTGTTTCTATAACTGTGCTTGAGATATTGACTGGAGTATGTACTTGAACGTAGGAAGAATTTTATATTTTTAAATTTTCTTACTGATGTGAGATATTGCTTCTTTGTAAATGTTGAGGTCCATAAGATATGTTAAGGTATTTTAGTTGTTATGATGATGAATAGAGTTGGTTGACTCTATATGTTGCATTGTGCAATTTTTTGTGAAGTCAGTTCCATTTTATAAACTTTAGTGAAGCATTGTAGTTTAGAGGAGCATAAAAGGTTTTTATATTCATGAGAACAAAATGAGGCACAAGTTGAGGGGGAGATTATCAAAATATTATATTTTTGTAATTTGCTTTAATGGCTAGTTGTATCATTGTAATTTTTAAAGTGAGGAGAAAGCTACTTTGGAAGTACAAAATTTTAACAAGTATATACTTAATACTTATAGATCGAATTTTGTGTGCAACATGTGGGCTCCGAAAATTCGCTACCGACCTCTCAATTAAGAGAGTAGATTAAATGTCACGACCCAACTGGGGAGTTTGGAATACCAAGGCGGGAACAGACGGTTGGACGGATAAAATAAAAACTTACATAAAACTTCCAATCTTAAATAAAATCTCTAATCATACAAGAGCCACTACAATCTACAAATGATTTAACAATTTGTCCACATATATATATCTTAACAAAGTTCATCTGATTTAACATAATTCAACATAAGCGATATAATTATCTATCTAAAGTCTCGATAAACATAACCTTCCTTTATCGGTATTTAGTTAGGATGGTTACGCGAAAAAATTAAACTTAACAATTGAATAAAATTCGAGGTCGATTATCTTTATTACATTATAGTAAATAAGAAGGTAAGCTATGTATGTCGGGTTATTATGTATATAAAAGAAATTGCTCAAACAATCAAACATATGAGAGGTAGGACCAGATAAACATTTCGTGTGAACTTTTACTTTTACATTTATCATCCATTTTAGGAGTCATCGTCTAAACCTTTACCAAAAGAAAATATTTATCAATACTCATCCGAAGAATGATAGTCATTCATTTATCGATTTCATTTGGCGCTTTTTTTATCTTGCGTACATTCGTCGTAGGTCTGTAAGGGGTGAACTCCACTTTCAATACATTCATACGCTTATCTACTATCGTATTAATTCATAACTAACGACATCGCTTAAACTTTATAAAAGGCGAAATTCTGATATGATCAGCATTCAAGTTATTATCCAACGTGAAAGCGAAACTACATGATTTATGAAGAAATAGGAAAATAATCACAACTTGATGCAAACAAAAAAGTCATAATCATATAAACACATTTCTTCTTGAGAAATTACGACATTTTCTATAAATGTGAACATAATTACCTTTAATTTGTTTCTCTTGAATCTCTTTCCTTTAATACTTCTTTTTGAAATTCTATAGAATAAAATATTGATTGGATCGATATTAGAAAGTAATGTATTTTATTTTATCCATTTCTTTGTACATGATCTTACATATAACTTTTATTAATTGGCCGATTCATCAATATTTATTTCATTTTTAAATAAAGTTAAATTAACCTTTAATTTATTTAATATAATGATATGTCTAATTTTTCATATAATACTTCTCCTATTAATCTTATTATTTTTCTTAATATAAAATATTAAGTATTAAAGTGACTTAATATATTTCATTTAATGTTTATCATTTTCCTTTAAGATGATTCTAAATTAATTAACGATAATATAACTTAGCATAGGTTTAAGGTTTTATTAAATTTGCAATTATATTTCATATGTAAGGTTTAATACTTAATTACTTGACTTTGATTCATCATACACATTCCCAAATTAAATTTCTTGCTAATATATATATATATATATATATAAAATAACATTTTCAATTAACTTTCCTTATTAAACTTATAGCATCCTAAATCATGATCGCAATAATAATAAAATCAAAATTTCACTTTAATTAAATATACATATATATATATATATATACATACCTCCTCTTTTTTTTCCTTAATCGACATAAATATAGCGACATACGCATCAGTTCTCCCTTTGTTCGGTATTCGCTCGATGGCTCAATGTGGCGGGGAAGCCTCCTTATCGTCAGAGACGCACCCATCCCTCCTTCTTTCCCGATCGACGACACGAAGACCCTTTTCCTTCTCTCTTTGTGTCGTGACGGAGTTCTCTCGTCAGGAACGCGAGGCTTTCCTCCTCTTTCTCCCTCTTCCGTTTCCTCTCTCTCTCGTTTGGAGTTCTGTTTCGGCAAAACGAAACCGAACTCCTCCCCTTTTTGACTTTTCAAATTCACGGTTGGATTTTTCATTTTATTTTTGTTTTCTCTTTTTTTTTTCTTTTCTGACTTTCAGTTATTAATGCGTCGGTGAAATTTGTAGAAGACAGATGGTAGTAGATAAGACACTACCCAGAGATTTTGCCCTCATTTTGTGAGAACTTTAGATCTGGATCCATATTTCCTATAAGCGCAAGCACTTATAGTTAATTACTCCTCTCGATCTTGAGAGAACTTTCGATTAAAATTTGGTCGTTAGATCGCTAAATCTGGCATATAGTAGCGTGTAGTATAAAATTGATTTATGAAATTCTTCATTTTTTAACAAGAGGATGGTTGGGGAATGATGGCGCATCTAGATCTCGTAGTTATCATCTGGCCGTGGTTCTGTCTACTTAGTCGGAGGAGGTAGTCGACCCAACCTATGAAGAATTCTTGTCGGCCATGGGTTCGTCGTTCAAGAAATCCTGTAGATTTTGGGTGATGTTTGTCAGACAAGTTTAAGTTCACCTTAGGACTTTTTTTTCCTCAGCGCTCTATGTTTACATCTCAAAGAGGCGAGTCATTAGAGCATCTGATCGTGCGTGATATAATGGCATCATTTGGCGATCGCGGTCGAGAGGACTTTGGTAAATCTTGCGTCATATGTGAGTCTCTTGGCCACCACGTAGTCAAAGGATCAGTACGTCCTTTGTATGAGATTAAGAGTTTGAATATAGAAATACACTTGATTTGACTTTGACTCCTTTGTGAGCTAGAGTTTTCTTAATTTGTCACCTACGACAAACAATTGTGGAAGGTGGATGAATTGAATTTTATTTTAAGTTTTTTGGGTTGATGACTTTCATTTAGTCATTTATAGCTTGATGACATCAAATTTTGCATTTAAATTGATACTTAATTCATATTAACTTAATTTGAAATTTTAAACATATGTTGATAGTAATATCTCCTCATGTTAAAATCTTTATTCAACATAATGTCGGGATAGTTTATTGTTTATTTGTTTGAATCTTGTCAATTATTAATTTAATAATAGAGGATCATCTATCATATCGTATGATAAATTAGCTTTTTAGATGTTTTAATAAGTTGATATTCTTATAATATTATTATTAGATTTTTAATTTTTTGTTAACGACTCATCCAGCTGGCGAATCAACCCGCGTAAGCGTCCTCACTAAGTTTAAGCATTCAATGTAATTACGGGCTCATCTTATTTAATTTAAAATTGATTTAACTTGATATTTGAATAATGTTGCTTATTTTGATTGTTTCATTCTGAGTTTATAATTTTAGATAAAATTTGTGACGTTGAACTTAATTTGAAATTTTAAACATATGTTGATAGTAATGTCTCCTCATGTTAAAATCTTTATTCAACATAGCCATCATCGGGATAGTTTATTGTTTCGCTGTTTCAAATCTTGTCAATTCTATTAATTTAATAATAGAGGATCAGATCTACTATCATATGATAGAATTAGCTTTTTAGATGTTTTAATAAGTTGATATTCTTATAATATTATTAGATTTTTTAAGTTAACTTAACTCGCTCACGACCTAATTGAATCATCAACCCGCATAAGATCCTCATACACCAAAGTTTAAGATTCAATGGGCTCATGCGTTATTTAATTTAAAATTGATTTAACTTGGATATTTGAATAATGTTGCTTATTTTGATTGTTTCATTGCAGTTTATAATTTTAGAATTGACAAGATTTCGGCCTCCAGGTCTCCCCACATGTGCAACTTTTGGCCCATCATGCCAAGAAAGACATGTATGGGTGGTGTAAATACCATGGTCGAATGCGTCATCTCACAATGCCAAGAAAGACATGTATGAATCTCTAAAACACCTACATATAACAAAGATTTTCCTGTTACGTCAAGAAAGACGTGTACAGGTACTTATATACTTACAATGTTAAGTTAAAACATTAATTTTAGCTTTATAGTTAAATTTTTATTAAGTTGTTTATGCGTAAAAGTTTGACAAGATATAACATCCCGTCCGTCAGATAAGGGAGCCACTTGCTCCGCCACCACGACAAGAATGACATGTATGGGTGGTATAAACCACAGCCTGAATATGTCATCCACCATGCCAAGAAAGACATGTATGGGGCTCTAAAGTACCTGCTGAAACAGATTTTCCCGCCACGCCAAGAAAGGCGTGTACGAGCATTTATACACCTGCAATATTAGTTTAAACAACAATTTTCTATAGTGGCATGGCTTTGTAAGCTTATGCCCCTGTTATGAAATTTGACGATTTAAAGATCCCGTCGTCCCTCATGGGGCGATCTTGGGCCCATCACAAGAAGGCGAAAGTGGATAAACTACTTCGAATGCACCATCCCACTATGCCAAGAAAAGCATGTATAAGGCTCTAAGATACCCGTTGAAACAGATTTTCCCGCCACGCCAAGAAAGGCGTGTATGAGTACTTAGAAACCTACAATATTAGTTTAAACAACAATTTTATATTATTTGTGTCATGCGGCGCCTGTCGAAGTTTGGTAAGCATTTGAAGATCCACGTCCCCCGTATATTTGCACTTTGACCACACCAACAAATGCATGCATTGATAAATCATACCGAATGCCATCCCACAATGCCAAGAAAGACATGTATGATAGGCTACAAATAGATTTCCCGCCGAAAGGCGTGCGGTACTTATACACAATATTAGTTTAAACAACAATTTTATATCATGGCGGCAAGGCTGTTAGGTGCCAAAGTTTGACAAGATTTTCAAACATCCCGACATCGTCTCATATAGGCTATTTCTGATCTCGCCCACCACGCCAAGAAAGGCGTGTATGGGTAGTATAAACAACGGCTTGAATGCGCCATCCCACGATATCAAGAAAGATATGTATGACAAGCGTACTGAGAAGATTTTCCACACGCCAAAAAAAAAGAACGCACGTCTTATACAGCAAGCAGGCGCTGATTTCTACCACGCCAAGAAAGGCATGTACGGGTACTTATACACCAACAAGCAAGTGCAGATTTCTCCACTACGCCAAGAAAGACGCGTGGTACAGTTAACATAGGCTACAGACCGCGGGCACGCGGCCCTCACGGTGCTTGCCCCTGCGGCGCCATTCCCGACGCTCCGGTGGCGCACGAGGGTGCGGGCGCCACGCGAAGAAGAAGAGGTATTTATAGAAATTATTATTTAATTATTTTATTAGCCCTAATCCGGATTTTCGCACATATATTATTACATATGCATTATATATGTTGATTTTAGATTACTGACGTTCCGATAACGACGTATTCCGGTTAGCGATCAGGCCGTTTAAGTTCCGAATCGGCGTCAATTTCATTTCAAATTTGCGATCGTCGCTCGCTTCGATATTCGCACAAACTCGTCCGAAGCCAATGCCTCATTTGATAGATTGACGGGTCGCACCAACGATCAATTTTGAACGGACATTTGGGCAACTTCAGCCTTCACCTCGAGCAGAATGCGACGGCTCTCCTTCGACGCCGAATTATCGCGGATGTATATTTTGATTGATTTCGACGTTCAAACACGATGTCGAAGTATGTTTATCGATCGGAAGTCATTTTGGCTGATTTCGGCAATGTCGAATGCATTTTAGCTCCGATTTACGTGTTATAATATCCGATTGCTCGATATTCATGCGTACTCGTCTGGATTGAGCGCGAATAATCTCATTTGGTAGATTTCGATGTTTCGACACATCATCGCTCGACCTCGATATGCGTGTAGGTGTGTCAACGGACTTCTTTTTTGATCGGTCGACCGTCGAATTATGCAATATATATATTCTGATAAATTTCATTTTTTGAACGACGATTCGTCGATCGGAGATCGTTGATTGAGCGCTATCAAGTATATTTCATTTACAGGCTTCGTCAAATTTATCTTGTGAGCACGACTTGACTTATGGCGCATGCATGGAGGTCAACACAACATATATGCTGTAAAGGTCTTTCACTGGTGTTAAATTCTAATTTAACTTGGGCTTGTTGAGTTTGTGCTGTGTTCAACCCTTCAAGGCTTTAGGAGCATATGGAGCTAATTGGGTGTCACATAAAGTTGACCCACTCAAGTTAATACATCAACAATTTAATTTCTAAGGTGTATATTGTTGAGTTTTGAAGATTAATTCCCTTATCCCTAAAATTATGGAGTTTCTCTCCACATAAAAATTTTGTGTTTGACAATTAGTTTTGAAAAAAAATTGTTGCCAACAAATTTAGGTTAAGATCTGAATCAATTTGATTTGGCCAAACCATATTTAGGATTTAATAACAATTTTTCTATCATTATCCCATCAGGAAATATATCTATTTAATTTTGTGGTATCTTTGTGGCAAGGATTATCCACAATTAAGCATTGAAAAAAGCTTGCTCATTTTTTTTTCATCTTCAATCATATTAAACTCTTTGAGATTTTATACTCGATAATAAGCTTCTAAGGCTAGCAAGCTTTGGTTGATGACTTGAAGAATTTCAATGAATGGACTTCTTTATTGAGGTGGCTATGAATGTTCTGGGAGGTGAGATGTTAGTGAGGGAATTGTAATCTAGCAGCAACATCATGCAAGAGGTGTGACATTAACGATGAGTGGTTAACATTACTCGGTATCATCAATGAGCATGATCAACATCAGTGAAGCCCATCATTGGCCCAAAATAAGGTATCTCATAAAGGCTCATAAAGGAAATGCTTCATTTAGCATGTGGTGACAACTAAAAGATAAAAGGAAATAGAAAAATGCATTATATTATATTTATATAATATATATGGAGTTACTCCCTTTTGAGTTTTTTTTTTAAAGTTGATTTGCTAGCAAAACAAAGAAGGAAAAATCATAAAGAGAAGAATGGCAGAGGATTATATTAGTAATGCACACAAACACACATTGTGTAGTTCTTTTTTTTTTGTTATCTAGCAAAGTCTCCATCGCTTGTGTAATCGTAGATGTAAACCTATATAAATCAATCTGCATAAATCTTAGTGCTCTTTTTTTTATGCTTGATCACTTTTATAGTTACTTTTTAGTTCATTATATTCACTCATGGGTTAATACTTTTAGATTACTTTTACTTCTTCTAACACTAATGCAAACTATCATTGCAGGTTTGCTATCTCTGGCCAACTTTTTTTCTCCTCTCCTGCTAACTATTACGAGATTGTGGTTGTTTACTATCATTATTAAAGCAAAATAATTGATGATAATGATGCTATGTGTCAAATCATTGCTTATTCCTTTCATGAAACTAGCTGGGATTAAACATTGTGGTCTCCAATGGAATTATCAAGGAGTGGAGGTTGTTCTTAGAAGAATATTATCACCCTTTCCTTATGTATCAATTAAGAAATAAAGCTCTTAAAAGAAGAATAAGAATATATCAATGGTTAAAGATGCAGATAACAAGTAGGTTTAATTCTTCTTCCTATTTAGGATTCTTCTTTGATTGGCCTTCTAAAGGCCTAGGTAATGTTTAGCTTCAAGATGACATCCTTCAAAAAAGATTTGGTTTTTTTTAATATTCCTTTTGGTTAGTAGGTAGAAATAACAACTCTCGGCTATTTTATGTAGATTTAAAATTCTTGAAATAAAGAAACCATAAGTAGTTGTGTGTGGAAAAATGAAAATGTTAAGATAGATGCCTGATAAATTAAGAAGGATAGAATCCCAAGGTGTGGCTACATGAATCCTATCTCCAGATTATGTGTCAAATTCTCATCTAATTCAAGTATACTAAGATCATTATTTATACATTAAGAAGGATAAATTGAGAAAAATTATATAAAAGAGATGGTGGGAGTATTAGCTATTCAAGATGAGTTTAGAGGGAATAAATTTAGATGATTTTGCATATATTAAATTAAAAAAGGTAACTAGAAACTTGTTGTGGAGTCATCAAATCAGTAATTTACTTTTCTTAAGTAGGAAATAAATTTTTTTTTTTTGTAAAGGTTAAAATATAATTTTGAGTTAAAATTTTACCACATAACATAAGTAGTATTTATTACGACCTCCTATCATATAATCTTATAAAGGACATTCATAGTATCTCTACTTTTGTATGATATTTGTAGATGATATAATTTTAATTAGTGAGATATCTGTTAAAATAAGTAAGAAGTTAGAATATTGGATAAAAGATTTAGAATATAAAATGGCTTAGAATTTGTAGAATAATGAGATATATGATGAGTAATTATAATGGTTATGATATTAACAATTATCAAACAATATTGCTGGAAGAAAAAATGATACAAAAGAGGGTAAGGTAAAGTTTATGGGATATAATGTGAAAAAATAATGATGCAGATGAGGATATCACTTCTAAAGTTAATGTTGGGTAGCTAAAATATTGATGTATCTTAGAAGTATTATACAATAAAATATCATGAATGCTCTAAGCTAAAATCTTTAGAATTATAATTAGGCCTACAATGTTTTATGAATTTGAGTGTTGGATCATAAAAACATCATTGATAACCAAGTAAATCATAATAGATATAGGAATGAAAAGATGAAAATGTTGTTAAACTAGAAAAAATGATTGAGTAATGATTATTTTAAGGGATAATAAGAGTAGCATCAATTGAAGGTAAGGTTAACGAGAATGAACTTTTATGGTTTGGGCATGCGGATTAAAAAGTAGACAATGCACCAATAAGTGACAAAGGATATTGGAGGATAAGGGGCAGATCAATGATAACAATCATGGAAAGAAATTGAGCAAATTGATTTGCACATAAGAGGTTTAATACCTTGTGCAACTTTAAATAAGAATGTTGTAAAATAAAGATTCATAAGGTTGTTTTTAAAAAGATTAGGTTAAGGCTAATGATGATAATGATTAGCTTATGAGACGATAGATAGAAGATATGCCAATGGGATGTTATATAGTTGTTGTGAGGATGGCAAAGACTTGAGATGCCACAAAGCAAAACACAAAAAGAAAGAGAACCTAAATAGAAGAAGATTCATGTTGTTTGTGGGAATTTGAAAAGTGCTCATGAGTTTGTGGTGTGATCTATTTTCTACTTGCTCTTTCGAAGATTTAGAAAAGGGTTGTTGACTAACTTGTAGCTTATGGTTGAACTAGAATAAGGTTACATAGATTTATCTTAGGCAATTGAAGAGACTGACCGATGTTTATTTTTATTTTATTGGATCTAGGCTTCACATAGCCGCAAGCTCTTATAGTTAATTATAACTTAACAAATGCCCAAGAATCTCAATTAAGGGCATCACTATGCTTTTAATTGATGTTTGGAGGTTAGCTTTGTTTTAGTGGATGAATGATGATAGATAGTTAACTCAATCAAGATATCATGAGTTCGTCATCACGAGTCAACTTTAAAGGCATAGTTTAACAATGATCAATATTCGAAAGAATACATCATTGAAAGTGTCTAATTAGTAATGATGAGTTGCTTCTATCATACTCAAATAAACTAGGGTGGCTTCATGCCGAGGGCCATATTGCTTTAAGTGAGGCCCAAAGTTTCTTAGAAAGAAGAGGACCAATATAGCTAATCACAGTTCAAAGGTGCAAGAACGTAACAACAAAAGCGCAATGCATTGGGCTCAATAGATTGATGTTGGATTTGTCTTAAATGCACAACATGCGGTTGAGTATAATTAGAAGTATTAACACATGATTGCTTTTTGCTTCGAGGCAACTTGCAAAAAATGTGTTTCGAGAATCAAAAGGAAAAGCTTCTTTTAATAAAAATAGTTGGTGGTGGAGTCAAAATATGCAAGAAAAGATAAGAAATAAGAAGCACTGTTATAAAACTTGGTGTAGATGTAAAAACTCAAAAAATTTAGAAAGATATTAATCGACTCATAGAGATTCTAAGAATCCAATATGCGATGCAAAAAAATGTAGCTCTTAGTAATTTATATAATATATTAGATACCAAAGAAAGTGAAAGATGTATGTATAAGCAAGCAAAAAAAAGATGGAAGAAAGATCTAGTCAGTGATTAATAAGGATGAAAATTATAAAGTATTTTTTTAGAAAATGAGATTGAAAATAGGTGGATGAGTTATTTTGATAAACTTTTCAATGAAAGATCTGAGAATATGATTGATTTTAATAACCTTAGTACACTAATCAAAAATAGATAATTTTATTTTTATTATCCTATTAGTAAATTTGAAGTTGGAGAAGCTTTAAAGAAAATGAATTATGGAAAGATAGTAGGACCTAATGATATTCCAATGGAAGTGTGGAAATGCTTAGGAGATCAAGGAATTTCTTGGCTTATGAATCTTTTTAATGTTATTTTAAAGATTAAAAAGATGTCAGATGACTGGAGTAAGAGTTTGTTGGTTCTTATATTTAAGAATAAAGGTAATGCACAAGAGTGTGCAAATTATAGAGGAATTAATTAATGTGTCATACATTAAAATTATGGGAGAGTAATTGAGCATAGGTTAGGATGTGATACAAAAGTTTCTCAAATTCAGTTTGGTTTCATGCCGGGTAGATCTATGATGGATGCAATATATTTGTTGAGAGGTTTGATAGAGAAGTATAGAGAAAGTAAGGAGGATCTACATATGATATTTGTTGATTTAGAGAAAAATTATGATAAAGTTCCAAGAGGAGTCCTAGGTTGCAAGAAAATCATTTTTTCGTTATCCTGGAAATGCTTTGGCAATACATGGCTCCCTTCATAATACGAATGGAAGATGGAAAGAAAGGGACTAATCATAAATAAAATATTTATCAAGTTCACTAAAAAACTTGATTGTTGGCGGTCTCTTTGTATGTCCGGAAAGTGGAGGACTTAATGATTATTCGCTCGTCAACCAAAAGTGAAAGTTATGAGGTGAATCTATATAAACGCCTTTTGAGGAATGGGCCACCCAAGCATTTCTCAAGAATCAGAAAAGGTCTACGATACTACCACTTGGATCCGGAACCTACATGCCGATGCTCGATGATAGTCATACCGGTGATTTGGAAGAGATCTCGAAAAGTCTTTAGTGCTCATTTTGGCCAACTCTATTATTTTTCTGAGTGGCATGTACTTCCATGCGCTTTTCCAATTATGAAGCATGGCTATCCTATTCATATTGCACCCAATGCCCAAGTAGTTTTAGTAGGTCAAGAAATATTGAATGGGGATGTGGGTGGTGGTTTCAGGAATACAAATAACCTCCGATTTTTTTCAGATTTGGCAACATCCGGAATCACTAATGAATTACAACTCTATTGTACCGCAATTGGTGCATTGGTCTTTGCATCGTTAATGCTTTTGCGGTTGGTTCCATTATCACAAAGCCGCCCAAAATTGGCTTGGTTCCAAGATGTAATCTATGTTGAATCATCACTTAGGGTTACTAGGACTTGGTTCTCTTTCGGACACCAAATCCAATCTTTACCAATTAACCAATTTCGACTGGAGTTGATCCTAAAGAAATACCACTTCCTCATGAATTTATCTTGAATCGGGATCTTTTGGCTCAACTTTATCCAAGTTTTGCCGAGGGAGCAACGCCCTTTTTCACCTTGAATTGGGCAAAATATGTGGAATTTCTTAGTTTTCGTGGAGGATTAGATCCAATAACAAGGGGTCTTTGGTTGATAACTACTCCTCTTACTATAGGACGCTTACCTAGCCAACACTTAGATCTAGCTCTACCCAAACTTTTTTAGTTCACCCCAATATTACTCAATTATACGATTGTTGCTAAGCAGTTTTTGGATATCAAACGGACCTCCCCAGATGCTAATCTTAATGTGGCCGATTTACCCTCTTTTGTAATCAGCTGCCATTGGCCAGCTTTAATTGTCCACCCTTTCCAAGTGTGATTTCTATATTATGTGCATTAAGGGCATATCGGTTGAAGTAGATTCTTCCTTTTTATCAATTAAAATCCCTTTCCAAACTATACAAGCTTCTTCTAAAGCATACGACTTTCTAGATGTATATAATGATATCTAGACAGATGGATCTTATATGAATTGTATGATGAAGTACCACATGAGTGGATATATAATCCAAATCTGTCGAATCATTTATGTTATGATCTTCACATCCTAGTATCCCGTCACATCGCTTATGTTCTTCATGTATCATTCTGACCGGATGACTCTATGAAATTACGTCGATACTTGCACATATTACGAGTAACGTAGGAGACATCTCTATTTTTTCCCGGGGGATTTTTCTAATTACCACTGCTTAGCTTTCAATTTGCCTCTGACCATTAAATGAAATGTGGATAACCCGTTCTCCTCTCTTTGAAACAAGGGCCCTTCCGGTTCTGTGCACGCTTCAAACAATTTTGTCTTCTCCATATTACCATATCTCAGAGTCAATAATTTTCTAGGAACTACTAAACTCAATCACTTCGTACTCAATAATTTTCTAAGTCAATCGTAGGTACTCCAATTGGATCTGATCGATTTCTAGGTTTCATCGTAAACCTAATTGGTTACTTCCAATTACGAAATCAATTGTTCAAACCGCACTCAAAGGTATGGCATTTCCCATTGATATAGGAACTTTGTACGTAAACAATGGTATCTCCAATTATAGCTCTCTGGGATGTAAAATATATCTCTTCTCACCATCCCCATAGTATGAGACAAATGTATGCATTTCGACAGGGTCATATTTTATGGTTACGATTCTGATATCCCTTTTTCATTCATGAAAGTCGATTTTACTCAGATATAGATGCTTATGACCTCCCCTATGCCCCGCGATAATGATCCCTCTTGCACGACCTTTACCACAATGATGCTATCCATAGATCAAATTATTTTGTGGATTGAATTTCACTTGATTTACCGCTTCATCAGGTGTTCTGGGTAGAAGTTTTGTATAAATGTATTGTCGTAAGTCTTTTGCTTTAAGTTCTTTTCTATAAGAGGTGGAATAGAATAACCCGGGTTGCGTAATGATCATACGTAATGCATTGTATGTCCCATAACAGTCCCATCCTTTTACCCTTTCCTGTGAGTCGATGACTATTCATAGCTCTTATCTTGACACCAAAGAAGAGTTCGACCCAATGCTTTATTTCGCCCCTAGTTGATCCCGATTGACATTAGAAGTATATTGATTGTTCCCCAATAATAATACTTTTTCGTAAATCGCATATTTAATTCCATCCATAAATCCATTTTCTTCCCTATGAGTTCCGATCGATAAGAATTCTAGTTCTTATTGTTCATATGTTATGGTATGAATATACCATACCAATTCCATGTATGGATGATGAGATTCCATCGATGAGCCAATTCCATTAGACTTATTGAATGTTCCCATTGGCGCATCCGCAGGATTTGAACTTAATTTGCCAATTATGAGTTGGGCGCTTTAACCAGCCATGGATGCTTAATAGGGATCATACATGAATAACCAAATTCTAATTGAAATGAAATCTGAGGAATGACATCAATTCAAATTCGGATATTGAGGAGAGATATTGAGAGAGATCAAGAATTCTCACTATTTCTTAGATTCATGGATCAAATTCGATTCAGTTGGATCTTTCACTCAGATTTTTTTTTCCACCAAGAATGTTTTATGAAACTCTTTGACCCCGAATTGGAGTATCCTACTTTCACGTGATTCACAGGGTGCAACAAACAATCGATATTTCGCAATCAAAGGTGTAGTACTGCTTGTAGTAGTGGTCCTTATATCTCGTATTAACAATCAAAAGATGGTCGAAAGAAAAAATCTCTATTTGATGGGGCTTCTTCCTATACTTATGAATTCCATTGAACCCAGAAAGGAGACATTGGAATAATCTTTTTGGTCTTCCAATAGAAATAGGTTGATTGTTTCGCTCCTGTATCTTCCAAAAGGGAAAAATATTTCGGAGAGTTGTTTCATGGATCCACAAGAGAGTACTTGGTTATCCCGAAAAAAGCGTATCATGCACGAATCTAGTTCATGGGTGGAGGAACGATCGAAAAAATAGGATTCTAGTTGTCGATATCTAAGGAAACCGTGGAATTGAGATATCATTCAAAGAGAAAGATAGCAAATATCGGAGTTTTTTTTTATCTATACGGATCCGATACAAGGACTATGATTGAGAATTTTTTGATCTTTTTCCGAGGAAATGAAACATAATTAACTTGAATTGGACAACTATTCAAAATCTTAAGGAAAGACTTGATTTGTTATCTCATGCCGCTGTGAAAAAAGACCAAGTCGTGGGGAGAGTTTCTTCAAACAACAAGAGGTCAGCAACTATGCAATCCAATGATATATTGAGCATGTTTCCCATCTCTTCTCGAGAAACAAGTGAGGTATTTCTTTGCAAAATTGTGCTCAATTTCATATGTGGAAATTCCGCAAAGATCTCTTCGTTAGTTGGTGGAAGAATCAGCACGAATCGGATTTTTGGAGGAACATCTCGAGAGAGAATTGGATTTGGTTAGATAATGTGTGGTTGATAAACAAGGATCGGTTTTTAGCATGAATGTATTGCCAAATATTCAATATGATTCCAAGGTCTATTTTCGCTCAAGTGGATTCTAGCCAATGGAAAGGATCTTCTTACGATCAATCCGAGATCATTTCAATTCCGTTATAAATGAGAATTCAGAATATCACACATTGATCGATCAAATAGAGATTCAACAACTAAAAGAGAGATTGATTCTTTGGGATCTTTCCTTTCTTCAAACGAAATGAACAAGATAGAATCGACATTGATTCAAAATGCCTTTTGGATCTTCCTCCATGTCACGGCTATTCACGGAACCTAAGAAGCGGATGAATAATCATTCGCGAAGAAATCAAGAATTTCTTGGGAATCCTACAAGATCCATTCATTATTTTTTCTCCGATGGTGAACTTCATCTCGATTCAATCCTACCGAGAGGTCCACTAGAGATCATAAATTGTTGAAGAAAATACAAGATGTTTCTTTTGTCCCTTCCAAAGCAGCGTAAAATAAAGAAATGGTTGATATATTCAAGATAATTACAAGATACTCTCAATTCATCCTTCGAACCATATCACATCCCTGTTCAAGGATGAACCGGATATGACTCCAATAAGATTTCATTCTTGAACAAAATCCATTTTTTGATTTCTTTCATCTATTCCATGAGAATAAAGGGGATACGCTACGCCATGCATTTTTTTTGAATCAAGTCCAAATGGATCTATTCACTCTATCAATAATCGATGGATAGTGTTTCGTAGAGATTTGCCTTTTCTATTGATTCCACGTTGGATCAAAAAAATTCTTGAATGAGGTATTCAACTCAGATGAATCAAAAAAAGAAATCTTTATTGGTTTTACCTCATCTTTTTTATGAGGAGAATGAATCTTTTTCTTGAAGGATCGGAAAAAAATTGGTCCGGATCTACTGTGGGAATAAGTTGGAAGATCCCAAATTAAAAACAACGGTATTTGCTAGCAACAACATAATGGAGGCAGTCAATCAATATAAATTGATCCAAATCGATTCAAATCCAATATAAGACCTATGGGTACATAAGAAATGTATCGAATCGATTCTTTTAATGCATGATGATCGCAACTTCAATATGGAATTGAAGGGATCGATAGAAATGATACTCAATCATATAATATAATGAAATATATGATCAACCAACATTTATCGAATTTGAAAAGAGTAAGAAATGTTTGATTCTCTTATTAACGAGATCCATGAATCGGGATCCCGATGCATATATACAAATGGTCCAATTGGAGCAAGAATTTCTAGGAACATTTGAAACATTTTGTTTCAACGTAAGAATCATTTTCAAGTAAGTAGTGTTCGATCGACTACGTATTAATCAAGATTCGATTGATTGGTCTGAGGCTATCAACAAAGAAGATTTGTATAAGTCACTTCGTTTCTTTTTGTCCCAGTCACTTCTCTTTTTGTCCAAGTTACTTCTCTTTTTCTTTGTAAGTATCGGGAATATCCCCATTCATAGGTTCAAGATCCACATCTATGAATTAAAAGGTCCGAATGATCAACTCTACAATCAGTTGTTAGAATCCATAGGTGTTCAAATCGTTCATTTGAAGAAAT
This sequence comes from Cymbidium sinense, assembly GCA_021442155.1. NCBI lineage: Eukaryota > Viridiplantae > Streptophyta > Magnoliopsida > Asparagales > Orchidaceae > Cymbidium > Cymbidium sinense. The sequence continues at coordinate 189,931,364 of CM038221.1, forward strand.
TGAAATCCTTCTTATTAGATGATCATGATAGTTCCTAAAGAGCTAAATTCTTGATCAATAGAGGAACAATATTACCATTTTTGTTCAAAAAGATACCAAAGCGGGTGATTGACTCATTCCATACTAGAGAGTTCTAGAAAAGAAAGGAGTTAATATTAGTTATATTCAAGTCATTAAGGATATGTATACTATAGCTATTACTTGTGTCCAAACACAAGGAGGATTAACAAAATGTTTTTCTATTTTAGTTGAATTACATCAAGGGTCGGCTTTAAGCTCTTATCTTTTTTGCTTTAGTTATGCATGTTCTTACTAGGCAGGATGTAACTTGGTGTATGCTTTTTGCTGATGACATACTTTTTATTGATAAGACTAGAGAGGGAGTCCAAGAGAAACTTGAATTATAGAGGTCAACCTTAGAGTCTAAATGTTTTCATTTGAGTAGATCTAAAACTGAATATATGGAGTTTAATTTTAGTTGTATAATTTTAGTGTTGGTGTTGTGACACTGGATAATAAAGTCATTAAAAAGAGTGAGCATTTTAGATATCTCAGCTCCATTGTTTAAAATGATGGTGAAATAGATGGGGATGTTATTAGTAGAATTCAAGTTGGATGGTTGAAGTGGAGGAATGCATCTAGCCTATTGTGTGATAGAAAAGTATCGTTTAGACTTAAGGGAAAATTTTATAAGATGGTGATAAGACCTGTAATGATTTATGGTGCAGAATGTCGGCCAGTAAAAGAGAAGCATAAGACCAAGTGTTGCAGAGATGAGGATGCTTAGGTGGATGAGTGGCTTTACTCTTAGAGATAAAATGTGAAATGAATATGTTCGGGAAAATGTTGGAATAGCTCCAGTGGTAGATAAGATTAGAGAGAGTTGCCTTAGATGGTTTGACTGCATAAAGCACCGTCTGATGACCCAGTTATGAGAGTTGATGTATTAGATTTGCCTCATATTAAGAAAGGTAGAGGTAGACCTAAAAAAAACTTGATTAAGATCTATAAAAAATGATCTTAGATTATTAGAATTAAATGAGAATTTAACACATAATAGGATACAATGGAGAAGAAGGATTCATGTAGCTGATCCCGCATAGTGGGATAAAGATTTGTTGCTGTTGTTGTCATCTTTTGCTTCGAGGCATGGGCAAAGCCTTGTTCAAAATGAGATTAGGCTCACCCATGGGAATTGCATCCTTTAGGCACATAAAGTAAGGGCTATGTATTATAAGGCACCTTTGTTTTGAGGCTCGACACTCAATGGTCCATCCCTTGTTGTGAAGGTTATCATCAATGTGGTAAAGATTTAGTTGTTATATGCACGATTAGCCTTAAAGTAGGGAGTTTTATGTTAGTCTGAGTTGGCTTGCTTCAAGTTCGTTCCCCTTTTTTGAAAAAAAAAAGTTTTTCCTCCCCATCATGGAGATGATTAGAATGGATGATCATCAATCATTCAAGTGTTTCCAAAATATATGATGATCTCCACCTTAGTAATATAAAAAAATTTTAATTGCATTATTGACCCATCAACCCCTTAAATATTTGCTAGCATTTTCTCAAAAAATATCCCACATCATTCTAACAAGTAGTGGACTTTTACTATATTATCCATTGATTTGCATGTGTAGTTATATACCTGAACAATCCATTCAGTTTTGTAATTATTATAAAATAAATTTTAGCTATCCATTTGAATTAGTACTTGAATATTTTTTTTGTTTCCACAAGCATGCATAAAGGTATTTATGTATGTATACATATATGTTTTTTTTACATTCTTTATATAAATTGATTTTTTTATGAGAATATTTTGCATGCATGTTTACTTGTATGTTTTATGCTCGCTATGCAATTTGTGCTATTAAAACCAAAAAAGAAAACATCAAATCTTAAATTAGTCTCCGACTATTCGTATGTAGAAATTATGATATAAAATTGATCCGACTTTCATTCTTTGTTCTATATAAAATTTATTGCAATTTAATCTCTGAGAGACTATTTTGGATCAATTTTTATAGTTAAGAGACAAATTTGTAGAAATGTGATACTACAATAATAATAATAAGTCTTTATCCCCCTATGTGGGGTCGACTATATGAATCATTCTTCTCCATTGTGCCCTATTAAATGTCAAATTCTCATTTCTATATGAAATGTGATACTATGAGACTAAATTTGTCACATATGAATAGTTGGGGATTATTTTAGAGTTTTGTTAATAATACTTTATAGAGATTCTATGAAATATTGGGTTAAACTCTAAAATAATTCCGGAGCCATTCATATGTGGCAAATTTAGTCTCAAAGTATGATATTTCTCCAATGTGATTCTTTGATTATATAAAATTGATTCAAAATGATCTATCAAAAACCAAATTAGGATCAATTTTGTAAAGTGTAGACAAAAGAAAACCTAAATTTAAAAAGGTGTTATTATCATTTATGTTAAGACACATGATAATATTGGGTTCATTTTCATATATGAAAGCTTAAATTTATGTTATTTAGAAATACCAAGTGGTTGGCCATCATCCATTAACTTAAGTTTTTGGTCCAAAATGAGTTTGCTTATTGGTATGCCTAACCAAAATTTTGGCTGCACTTTCCAACAAATTAGTATCATAGTACAATTTTGAGATCCATGACGGTAAAGTTCAAGATTTAGAAGTTTGGAGTAAAGAGTTTTCAATTTTTTAGAGAAACAAGATGTGTAATATGATCATCAAATAAGGTCTTGTGAAGTTATTCATGTATCATTCAACGATGATGACAATGATGAGTGAAAATGGAAAGGCAAAGGTGGATGAAAAGCACTTTCAACTAGACAATTATTTTAGCAGATAAGGTCTTGACTGAGAGTTTGTTAAGTCAACCACAAAGATTTATGGCTCAAGCTAGATTTGTATGGAGGAACAAAAGCTCTTCAAAAAATATATTAGTAGCAATGGCTATCTTTTCACATGCATGAAGGAACATGTGAATTTTAATAATAAGAATCAGGTTTTATTATTAGTGTGGCCATTTCCTCCTGCTCATATGCACTTCCATGATCCTATGTTATATGGGAGAGATACCATAAGCTTAAAAGATGTAAAAATTTATGTAAAAATTTTGCTTTTGTCAAAGGATGTAATTTTTAAGTTTAGGGGTGTAAACAAAGCAACGTAAGGAATTATGGGAAACCATTGAAGAAGGGGTCTACCTTTAGAGATAAGTCTGTTGACTGAAATAATACCTATTCTATCGCCAAAAGCAAGACTATGAAGAGAGGTTGTATGGTGAACTAATATTGATACTCTAGATTTTTTTTTTGTTTTTTTGTTTTTTTTTTTGTTTTTTTGCTATTTTAAGTTAGTGTAGCTAATGGAGTTGGAGTGTTTTTGTTTTTGTTTCTATTTGTAAAAGACTGTTTTAGAAATACCAAATGGTTGGGATGTTTTGTGATTGTAGAAATACCAACTAATGCAGATTCTATCATATTCTGTCCAAATGTATTCTCGTAAGTCATTATTTTCTTGTTGTAAACCATGTAATGGCCGTATGTATATAGGTAATAATGTTGTGTCTAAAATTAGGTATCTTGGTAGTTTTTGTATATGGCATATGATGGTGCATTTAGGGATTTAATTAGAGTTTGATATGCATATATTCTAAGAATGAATCTTCTATCTTTGGGTGCTATGTGTGATTCAAGATATTAATTTTTTAGGATTTTGAGATACTCAAGATTTGGATGGGTTTTCTGGTAGTTACGAGAGCCATAAAATTTAAAGGATTATAGGTATTGCAAGTGCAACTTCAGGGATTACCTCAATTTTATCTCACTTGCATTGAAGCATTGCCTTTTTGGTGAAATAGGTGAGGCCAAGCTTCCTGTCTACATAAAAAATTCTGGTGCAATTTCAGAGCAGATGGGGTTGTTTCAAGTAATTCGATGGATTAGGTTTACATTCTGTGTCAATTTCTGGTTGTACTATTGCAATATTAGAGTCAAGAGAACAACTGCAAGGGTACAAAATTCAATGGTTGGTGTATGTTTAAGTTTGGTTGTACCACTTCAATGCACATCATTTGTAGTTTAGGATTTCCGCACAAGTATTCCATTCATGCGAAATTTGGGCATAATGAGATTGTGATATTGAGCCCATCAGAGCTTTGAAAGCTTAGAGGGACTTATTCCTTTCTAAACTTTTTGATTCTAACCTGTTATCCGCCTCAAAGTTTATTTTTGCAAAGCAAACCAGTTTCTAGATCTTACCAAAACTCAGTTCAAAACACACTATTCAAACGGGGTATCAAAATTAAAAATTCAGGATCTCAAAAGCAAAACGCACTAAAAAAGCTCTCCCAAACGAGTGGACTTAGTTTTTCCATTGCATTACTTATTATTTTATTACCCCTGTGATAGATTAGGTAATTAGGAATTACGTCTGGTAGGCATTTATGCCTTGGGGTCAGAGCCGCTCCCTCTATTTTCATGGCAAATTTATGAATCATGATTTAAGATCATAACTTATGACAGTCAGTGTTTGGAAGAACGGAAGGTGTCCCAAGTCTTGTGCTTCTCATGCATAAGTTTAGGCTTTTTGGTTTAAAACGAGCTTGACTATTGATGTATCTATCCCACTTTAGATTTCCTTTAGTTCACCGTCTAACATTTGGCAGACAATTAGTTATCTAAAAAGCTGCTCTTCAACTCTTTCTCCCCTTCTATCTTGTGCCAGTATTGAAGCTCCCATAATGGGGTAGAAAGAATTTGAATTCCAACCAATCTAGTTTCTTCTAGGGGTAAAAAGATGATGGAGCAAGTGTTGCCTGATTAAGGCGAAGATCTGCAAAACACTAAGGCAGGATGGGAATTTCTAAATCTCAGGACATGAATACCGCCTTTCTTATTAAATGATTTTTCTTCCATAAATTAGGACAAGGATCTGTGCCATCTGAGAAGCTTGTCTTAGGCTCTATTTGGGATCAATTTATTTTATTTTTTTTATTTTGACGTTGTTTTTAAAAATATGTTTGTTAAGTATATTTTTTAAGTGTTTTTATTTTTTATCTTTAAAAATAAATATTATTATTTTAAAAAAATTCAAAATAATTTTTAGATGTTTTGAATATTTAAAAATAAAAACTAATATCACCAAACATATTTATTTCGAAACTAAACAAAATTGATCCCAAATGGCTCATTAATTATTGGATGGTTGAAGTTACCATAAAAAAAATCTCAGTCAACAATTGAATGAACGTAAACAGTTATCTTCAGAACCTCAGAAACCTTTATCTGTGTTGCCATTACGAGATCTCAGTTAATGGTTTCTACAGTTTAAAAATGATACGGAGCTAAGAAGAATCATTTAACAGCGAATAGCTTCATCTCTCTTAAAACTATCAAAACGAAGACCAAAGGAGCTTTGGCTCCATTCTTTTTTGTGATATTTTAGCGATGTGGTCTGCAGTATATAGTTCTTCAACTCATTTCCCTGCTACTAGATCTATCAAATCAACTTAATGCTTACGGTATAACTATCATGTTACCAGGTTATTTAGCTATATTCAAGGGAACAACGAGTACAATGTTAAGATAGAGATGACAGGTCCTGTCATCACCCAGATCTTACCCAGCGATGGCCCCTTCTGTACCTCATCATTCGTCGTGAGCTTCTATGTGCCGAAACAGAACCAGGCCAACCCTCCTCCTGCAAAGGGCCTTCATCTGCAACAATGGGGTGTCAAATACGCAGCGGTGCAGCAATTTTCAGGTTTTGTTTCAGATTCCGATATCGGCGTGGAAGCAGCAGCTCTCTACTCCAGCCTCGCAGGTTCCACCTGGGCGTCTGCTATTGATAAAAGCAGGAAAGGTTATTCCACTTCACCCTATACTGTTGCTCAGTATAATTCTCCATTTGAGTACACTGATAGAGTGAATGAGATATGGTTATTGTTTGATGAGGAAGATATCAGCAGCAGCTAGATAGAGTCAGGACTAGTAAGCAAATAAAGTGTGCCTCCATGGCCGGAGTGACTAAGTTATTAGTAAAGCTTATAAAGCGTGCCTCTATAGCCTTTTACTAAGCAAACTTTTGTAGTTAATATGCTGTATCAATTGAAATATGTTTCACTTACTGATCACAGTATTTCATAGGTTAAGTCTTGTATGCTAAAATCATGAGAAGAAAAATTTACTTAGCTTGGAGAATCCAAAGACACACACGGTATTTAAAGAAACAAGAAAACTCCGGAATTTTACGTAAAACCTCAAAAGAGGAAAAAACCACGCTTTCAAGAAAGCTTCCACTATGTATCTGTTTGAGATAAAGATCTTCCGATACGGATTAGAATCAGAGTATGATGACAACAAATGCATTCATAACGCTGACGACGATGTCGGCGGCGATGTTGACAACAATGTTGACGACGAGCGACGATGACGTAACGATAATTGATGATGACCGAACAACATGTCGACGGCTGGCGATCACGGGTGGTGACGGCATACGGCGGCGGTGACAACCGTGAAAGTGGTGACGATTGTGCTTGGGATCTTTAGAGCTTCTCTCTCTTGCCGCCTCCTTCTCCTTCATTTGGCCTCCTCATATGAGGAATGAGGGCTTTTTATTGGAGAGCTGCCTCAGAATACATGCAAAACCCGCACTACTCCACTTCATCTGACGACTCAAAATGATCCCTGATCATATGATGTATTTTGTGCATTTGAATACTCAAATGATGTCAAATTATGATATCTTGTTAGATTCGCCAAGACGCTTCGATTTGACTATAAACACTCCAATGTTAAGAATTGATAATAAACGCTGATCTCTTGCTGATTGATTGCGCATCAAGATATTCGCTCACTGTGAGGAATTTTCGCCATATTAAGTCTATTTATACTGTAATTCTTATAATGTAATACGATCTTTAATATTTACATAATCTCATAATGTAATAAGAGTTATTGTTCACGGCAGCTAAAAGTCATCTAAAAAATCCTAATTGTTGGGAGATAACTCATGATTTGTCATTGTTGCACCCCCAATAATAATCAAAGTAAAATAAAGACCAAAAGAATGCTCCAACGAGGCAGCAAAAAAAATTTTCAAATAAATCGGACATAAAAAAAGCCTCTAAAATCATCTAGAGAAGAAAAACGACGTTTGTAATACCCCCCCATAGATCTCAGAAAATTTCCAACAAGGTAAACTGTCATTTATTGAACATTATAATTGGTAAGACTTCTAGGAAAAAAAATTGAAGAATATAGTCATTTATAGATAATAATTAAGAGAAGTCCATTAATAAGACTAAACCATCATCTACAAAAGAGTATTCATAATCACTGAAATGCAACAAAGAGAACAAAAATAGAATAACTAAAAAAGAAAGTATTAATAATGTTAGGAATTCTTCTGTTGAGATTCAAAAATTTAGGGGCCATTTGGGATCGTTTTTGTTTTTTATTTTTTATTTTATTTTGTTTATATTTTATTTTAAAATAAAACTTATTTGATTGTACTTGTTGTTTTTAAAAGCACTCAAAACATCTTTTAGATATTTTGAGTATTTTTAAAAATAATATTTTTTATTTTTGAAAATAAAAAATAAAATCACATAAAAAATATTCTAAATAAACATATTTTTAAAAACAACATAAAAATAAAAATAAAAATAGAAAATGATATGTGGAAAATTGTAGTACTTGATGATATTCCAATAGAAGTGTAGAAATGCTTAGGATATTAATAAATTTCTTGGCTTACGAATCTTTTTAATGTTATTTTAAAGGCCAAAAGATGTCAATAAGTAGAGAAAGAGTTTGTTGGTTCTTATATTTATGATAAAGGTGATGCACAAGAGTGTACAAATTATAGAGAAATTAAGTTAATGTGTCATACATTAAAATTATGGGAGAGAATAATTGAACATAGGTTATAATGTGATAAATATTTCTCAAAATCAATTTGGTTTCATCTTGAGTAGATCTATAATGGATGCTATACATTTGTTGATAGGTTTGATGGAGAAGTATAGAGAAAGTAAGGAGAATCTACCTATAATATTTGTTGATTTAGATAAAGCATATGATAAAGTTCCAAGAGATGTGCTTTGGTGAGTTCTAGAAAAGAAAGGAGTTAATATAGGTTATATTCAAGTCATTAAGGATATGTTTACTAGAGCTATTACTTGTGTCCAAACATTAGGAGGATTGACAAAATATTTTCTTATTTCAATTGGATTACATCAAAGATCGGCTTTAAGCCCATATCTTTTTTGCTTTAGTTATGGATGTTCTTACTAGGCATTTACAAGAGGATGTATCTTGGTGTATGTTTTGTTGATGGCATTCTTCTTGTTGATAAATCTAAAGGAGTCCAAGAGAAACTTGAATTATGGAGGTCAACCTTAGAGTCTAAAACTGAATATATGGAATGTAATTTTAGTTGTAGAAATTATAATGTTATGTTGTGATATTAGGTGATTAAGTCATTTAAAAGAGTGAACATTTCATATATCTTGGGTCTATTGTTCAAAATGATGGTGAAATAGATGGGGATGTTATTAGTAGATTTCAAGTTGGATGGTTGAAGTGAAGGAATGCATCTAGCCTATTGTGTGATAGAAAAGTACCACTTAGACTTAATAAAAAGTTTTATAAGTTGATGGTAAGACTGCAATGATTTATGGTGTAGAATATTGGCTAATAAAAGAGAAGCATAAAACTAAATTAAGTGTTGTAAAGATGAGGATACTCAGGTGGATGAGTGGTATTACTGTTAGACATAAAATGTGAAATGAATATGTTCGTGAAATGGCCGGAGTATCTCCAGTGGCAGATAAGATTAAAGGGAGTCATCTTAGATGGTTTGGTCACATAAAGCATCGGCCGTTGGATGACCCAGTTAGAAGAGTAGATGTATTAGATTTGTCTTATGTTAAGAAAGGTAGAGGTTGAACTAAAAAGATTTGGTTAGGATATATAAAAATGACCTTAGTTTATTAGAATTAAATGAGAATTTGACACTTAATGGGGACAGAAAGGATTCATGTAGCGACCATGGGGTAAAGGCTTATTGTTATTGTTGTTGTTGTTCATTAATAATGAATGAGGTAACAAAGCTATTATCATGGAGTTTTTCATTTCATTCACTTCAGATGGATAGACTAAACATAAAATTATAGGAATATAAAAATTATGATGCATCAAGCCAACATATTTTAATAATTGAGCCATAGTATGACTTATTAGGAGAGTATGCCCAAAAGAAAAGCAGTGCTTGATTAACTCATTGATGAAAGGGCATCTAACAAATAGGTGGTTACTAAGTTCATTTTACATGCAGGAGGCATTCTTGATTAATCAAAATATTGTATTTGATAAGAGTATCATTCATCTTGGGCTCCTTTTTTAATCCAACCAACCAAATAAGAAGAACCATCAAGAAACAAATTTTATGTCAAACCAACTTGATATGACCTCTGAAAAAGTGAGAAAAATGGTTTTCTTGAAATCTCTGTGATTGGTATGCACATGTTATTCCATAAACTTGTATGACTGTTAAGAGATACAATAACAATGCATCTAAGAAGGAGATTTGCACAAACTGAAGATCTCACTGGCAGAGAGAAATATAAGAAATTAGTATGGCCAACAAATTCATCAAACACTTATATGAATCTTAGGTCATAAAAGAAAAATGAATTGGTTACAAATATTGTTAAGAGATGTGAGATCTAAATTTATGCAATTTTAGATATGACTTTTCAAAAGAAAGATGGGCGAGAGGAGAGCCTTTGCCGACTATTGATATGTCTTTCTCCTTTGGGAATAAAGATAATCACTATGACGCAAGTAGTCCCATGTGCTTTTCTTCTTTGCAAGTATTGTTTAAAATCTACAAAGATGAGATATTGAGAACAACTTTGATCTTGGCGGTACAAGTATATTTTTAAGATATGAGATGCAATTTTTTGGAACATGGTCCCTATCATAGAGGAACCTATACCATAGATACAAATACTTTTTATAATGTTGATAGGGAGGAATATAGATCTTAACCAATAAACAATCAACTTTCAAATGAAAAATTCATATGCTTGAAACATGCTAGCAAAAGAAAATATCTTGGCCTTCCAGACATTAAAATGTTTGATAACCATATATATAAGATTTTAAAAATAAGAAGATTCGGGCTAAGAATTGAAAATAAGGATACCCGAATAATTAAAAGGTGTTTGTATGATTTTTTTTTTTTTTTGTCTAGCTTATCATTGATAGAGATAATAATGGTAATATTTTTATAGAAATATTTAGTCTTTTTATGAGCAATCATCAAAAGAATATTTTGTTTATAAAATATCTTAAATTATAAATGTAGGCAATTAAGGTTTATATAGTTATCTTACCAAAAAAAAAATAGGCATATTACCAATATATAAAAGATGAAAGAGCATAGGTTAGCAATTGTAATTCTAGTGTAAAAGGCAAAAGAGACGTAATTGTCAACAAAGCATATAGAGATTCTACAACAAAATATAAAAAAGTAGGAGAGAGGGAGAGAGAGGACAACCTTGCCTAATGCATTTAAGGACATAATGCCATTAAGAAGTACATAAACCTTCAAGGTTACCATTACTAATAACAAAGTTGTAAAATTATAAAAAATAGGCATTGATCCAGTAAATTAAGACAATAGGAATGATCTTATCTTATATGCTTTATATAAGGAAACTCTTCCAACTCAAACTTATAGAAAAACTCAACTTTCTTGACAATTTTTCCAAAGTCTTTCATAATGAGCACTTTTTTTCATGAAGTCACCAAACTTCATCCAACAAAATCAGACACCCAAAATATAATGACAATCTCTCCTCTAGATCCTAGAATCGTCAAATTCCCTCTACTCATTTAAAAATCAAATGCATTCATTTTCAAAATTTACTATTTGGTACATTACATTTAGAATGCAATATATTTTGAGAGTATATTTAAAATACACTATTTAGATCAAATTTTGTGTATTTAAAATGTTTTAAATTTAGATAAATTTCAAATACTTCATTTGGTATAAAATGAGATTGCTCCATAATGTTTCGCTCCACCCGGCTACCCCATCGCCACCGAACAACCATCACTTTGTTGTTGTAGCCCTATAATTTTTCACACTTAACCATCACCATCTGCCCATCGAGCACATCATCATTAGCCACTATCTCTGCCACCAACAATCTTATTTTAATTTACATTACATTGAACCAAACAAAAAAAAAATTTAAAATCCTGCATTTGTATAGTTTTCAACCAAATAACTTAAAAGATTTTAAATACATTACTTACTTTATACTATATTCCTTTTACACTGTATTTTAAATTCAACTAACTTTATACTATAATGGTGTTCAAGTGTTTGTGGAGACTATGTACTATTTTAGTGCAACAAAAAGCTAGACTAGTTATAAATAGATCTAAACCATCATGACTTAGGCTAAGAGTTGTATAATATAATGATGAGTTGGCATGCTATTTGGTTGTAGTTATATTCACTTTGGGATACAATTGAAAGCTAAAATACAATCCCAAGTGCATCATAACCTTAGGATGCCTAAGATAATTCTTATTATAACATGTGTTATGCGATAAATAAGTTTAGTTGGACAACTAATTAAAGTTTGTTATTACAATTAAGGTTTAATAGAAATGTTTAATTTATATGTAAATGGTCATTAAAGCTTTAAGAATGAAATCAATAATTTTATAATTTTAGGGGTTTATTAATTAAAAAGGTTATAAAGAACATAAGGAATAAACATTAGGGTTCTTTAATTAATTTTTAAAAATATTATTTTAACTTTTATTTAGCTTTTTTTTTTCTCTCTAAATAATAATATATATTTTTCTATTAATATCATCTTTATGCTATCGTAAGTAGCTTACCTTCTAAAAGCTTAAATAAGTAGCTTTATTAATTACTTTTTTTTTCATCATGTAGTAAATATATAAAAAATGATGTGTTATCCTCGTTATCTATTTATGAAATGAATACAATCATCATTACTTTATGAAAAAATTTCTATTTTATGTTAAAATTTTATTATGATGCCACCATCAATATGATAAAGTTAATTATCATCATTATTATCACTTAAAAAAAAATTCAACTTTAGTTGTATTATATAAATATAAAAAGAATTTTATTCCACTATTATTTTATATCATATAAGAAATATTATGTCATCCTACAATAAGCATTTTAACTTTGAGGGATTTCTTGAAGTGTTGTAAAACATGATGTAAAATAAGAAAGCCATGATAAAAATTAAATATTTAAGTGGAGTCATCATCATGCAAAGAATTTATCAACATGATATAATTATAAAAAATAATACTTTTTATTCTCATCGTTCATTTATTAAAATAATATAATCATCATCACATTATAAAAAGTTATCTTGGAAACTATTATGCTGCCACCATTATTATTTTTATGACTACTACTTAATTTTAGAATAAAAATAATTAAATTTAATTTTATTTCATGCTATGAGCTTCTTTAATTATGGGAGAAACAATCAATAAATATATTGTCTATTATAAAGTAATTATTATAATCTATTCTCTTGCCATAAGGGGATGACCAAAATTTTAGGAAATGCAACCCCTCACATGCCAGCTTCCATCAAGGTTTCAATGCATAAAAAAAAACTTTGAATGCACTATTATGAAGGATCTGTTTCAAAAACAAGATTGCCATTTATTGTAATGAATATTTCGAAACTGTTTTCCATCAATGAAATGATATAATAATGTATATTTCAGTGCTCTTAAATGCTCAGTGAGTTGTATTTAAAGAACATGTTGAGTTGAAATATTGCAAGGCTAGCTTGTATGCAATGAAAGGGGAAGCTTAGTGGCTTCCTCTTATTAAAATTCTTAAGTATCTTTTTGAATGTGTTATTTTATTTTTTTATGTCATTATTCTTCTTTGAATACTAATATATTTTATGTATTCATTATAGCTTTATATTATTATTAGTAGCCAGGGGCGGAACCAACTAATTTTTTCAAGATGGGCAATATTTTAAATAATAAAATAATATAATAATTAAATAATAATCATAATAAGTATAATTAAATAAATAAAATTATATAATATTTTTAATTTTAGAAAAATACAAATAATTAGTAAGATAAAATCATCAAATTTATAAGAGAAAATTATAAATAGATAAAAATGTAAAAATTATAGCCTATAATTTATAGTTTAATCACCTTCTTAAGATTAAATATATAAATTAATTTTACCCAAGATTTATAAATTAAATTATTTGATGACTACAATGTTAATAAAATATCAAAATTCTCTTTATCCATTTTTGAAATACTAAGTACAAAATAAATTTATTTTTAAATTTATATGACGTAGATTAATTTAAGCAATTTATGAATTTAATTAACATTAATATTAATTAATATGTGCATGTTAAATGTTTTAAAAAAAATGTAATATTAATATATAAATATAAATATAATTTATAAGAAGAATATAACTAACAATACAAAAAATTTTAAAATTTTTTTATGATTTAAAATTATTATAAAATTATAAAATATAGTTTATAACTAGATCATATGAGTTAAAAATATTAATTATATGAGATTATAATAAGTTAAAATTAAATTCATTTTAAGATGTATTCATCTCAAAATTATTCTTAAGTCGGAATTATTTTGAGGATGAGCAAAATTATAAACTTTTCTATCTAATTGAATAAAATTAATATTTTTAGGCTGGGTAAATGTGCAAATTGTAAAAAATTTCATCATATTATATAAATTTAATATTTTCAGGGTGGGTCCGCCCATGTTAGTAGCCCACCTTCCATTTGAATCATAAGCTTGATAGTGAGGCTAAGGAAATCACTTTGAGTTAACATTAGTCATGACAATGCCATCGATTGGGTGAATCAACTCAATGGAGTCTTGTTGGAGCTCAATCAGTGTCTAAATTGATTAAGAAGATCCTGAATGAATTCAAAGATACTAAAGTCAAATGCCTAACTAGACCAAGTTAGTATATCGAATCAGAATTTATTGAATTAGAGTAGGATTCATATGCGATCGATCAAAAATACACTCGGCATATGCTAAAACTTGGGGAGAAAGTCAATAGGAGAAGTTTGAGAATTGTTAAGTAGGTTATAAGCTGTATTTTCTTGGATCTTAAATAGGCTAAAGGGCATATGATAAGGCTATAATATGAAGATAAACTTAACCTACAGTGAGATGCATTTACCAAAGCTCACACCCTAACAAAAGTTGGAAGCACAATATAATCACCAAAACTTTTACCCTAAACTATCATTAGTCTCTTCAAAGCTCAACATTAGAGAAAAAAAGAAGTTTTTTTTTTCATGTTTTATTTTATAATATATTTTAATTATATTCCAACATATGATTAATATGGTTGAAGAAGAAGAAGAAGAAGAATACTCACTTTCATATTTGCAACACCCACAATAAACCATTGATTAATATGGTTGAAGGTCACAGCATTAGCTTTATTTTTCCTATATTTCGGTTATTTCATATGAAACATGTGATTGTCCCTAATGCTTTATTAAAGAGTGATTTCGTTGATGCCATTCTTTCTTTCTTCTTTCATTGGAAAGTACTATTCATGAGATGGTATAAATTAATAAAATTATATATCTTGCAAAATAAAATATCACGATATAATTATAGACTAAAGCAGCTCAAATATTTTAGAAATTATTAATGAGGTTAGCTCACTAAACCTTACACATTTATTCTTGAAGGCTAATGCCAACCGAGATTTTAAAAATTCTATTAAAAAAGAGAGATGTACATACACATCATACAATTCTTTTATATTTATATATATATAACATTTAGATCTTAAAGTATCACTTCAAATATATAATTATTACGTGCTAGAAAATCAGTTGCAGTAGAGTAAAGTTTACGCCCTTACAAATCCAAAGACATACGCGTATTTACTGTGAACAAGAAAACTCCGTGAAATTTTAACGTGAAAAAACTTCGAAAAGAGCAAAAACCACGAGGCCTAAAAAAAGCTTCCACTATATATTTGTTTTGAAGAGTTTTCCGATAACGGATTATATAATTGTATATGAGAAGTCTTAATAATGGGAATCCAAAATCGACAACAACAACCATATGGGCCACATTCAGTAGCAGCATGGTGATGGATACAATGTTTAACAACCATCGACATTTAACGCCGCCATGATGGATAATGATTGGCGAGATGTGGCGGGTGGTCGACAACCGCCAGTGGGTGGCACGACTGTTTGGAGGATTTTCAAGCTTTAGAGCTTTCTCCTCTCTGCTTGACCCTCATACGATGAAAGACTATTTATGATCGGTGAGCGCGTCTATAAATACATGCAAAATTTGAACCACTCATCTCCATCGGACGGCTCAAAATGATTCCTTTGATCATATGATGGATTTTGTGCATTTGAATGCTCAAATGAAGTCGAAATTATGAGATCTTCGTTAGATCCCGGCCAAGTTCAATTTACTATAAACACCTACGCTTTAAGTCGATTGATAATAAACGCCGATCTGCTAATCGTAATCGACTTAATATCAAGATTCTTTCGATTAGAATTTTCAGGATCATATCAATAATTATCACTATTTTTTTAAAGTGAAAAACATCTTTTTCATTCATAAAAAAATATTATATTTATAAACATAAAATTAAACTTGATTTTAAGTATAAGATATATAAATATATAAGATTTGTTGGATATGCATGTAAACCTTTTTAAGAAAATTGTTGTACTGCATTTTTTTTTTTTTTTAAATGAGCACAGCCCGGTAGATAAAGAAAAAAGGGGGATTTATATAATTTTATTTTGCACATTTTATAATCTATTATTCAAAATTTAAAAAAATATATCTTTAATAGTAGAGATTTATATTTAAAAATCATACAAATTCAATTGAAATATGATTTGATGGTATTTTCCATAGAATATGGTATTCCACATACGTCACCGTCAACGGCTAGAAGTTTATTTTGACCATTAACAGTGCATCGGAATTTATGTAAACTCTGAAATTTGTCTTATTATATGAAAGTTTTATAAAAAATTTATTTATATATTATATAATTTTTTAAATATATTTATATATTCAATATTTAAATTTTAATATTTATTTGTATAATTAATACTCATATTTTAAAATTATAACAAAAATATAATTAAAATTAATTTCTTAAAATCATGTATATATTTTGTCATGATTGAAATATTAAAATCATTATTTTGTGTATATTTTATTTCAAAATAAATATATTTGATGATAATTATTATTTTAAAAAATTTAAAACATCTAAAAATTATTTTAAATATTTTTTAAAAAATATTATTATTTATTTTTTAAAATAGCACAAAAAAAATACAAAATAAAATTTATCCCAAACAACTCTTATATCAACACAAAATGTAGAAAAAAAATTTTATTTAAACCCAAAAATTAGGTTAAAATCAGCTCAAAATTTGAAATTGATAAATTTTAATTTGATTTAAATCTAACTCGAGTCAGAATTAGAATTTTTGATCTCAAGTAATTATGTCACTTGAACTCAACTCAGTGTATCCTCCAAATGAGTGAATAAGTGACATTAATATCGAGAGGTAAATATGTTGAGAGGGGGGCAAATTAATTGTTCAATTAATATTTTATATTTCTTTCAAAATAGTATTAACTCAAAACAGTCATAAGAAAAGTACTAATGAAATTTTAGTTTACATAGCCTTATATGTATTTCTAATGCTTCGATGAATTTCTAAGGAATATCAGGAGGAAGGGCCACTTCCAAGATTTTTTTTCTTAGAAAATGAGGATCACACCCAGCCAATTCATTAATGATCAAAATAATAAGCTACAAGTATAAAGAGCAAAAAGCAGAGAAAAAGTGTAAACAAAATCCACACTTAAACTATAAAACAAGTAAAAATACGTGAAAAAATAAAATGAATCAGAAGTGAGCTCACAAAAATCTAAATATGTATTAAAAAAATATAGTTCCTTATAAGACTATTCAAGACAAGTGCATATTAGCCATGAACTTGAAGTCTTATGAGATGTAGATAAGTTAGAATACATAGGTTCAACCTTTAAAAAGATAAAACAGCAATTGTGCAGTCCTTAAAAGATATGGGAGACAACAAAGAACCGACAGCTTTGAAAAGGTCCAAACGAGGAGTTGCAGGCAATCCAGGTAAAATACAACCATGTATATAAATGGGCATAATAAAGATCATCTGTATGCAGATATAACAAAAGGACCATGAGAACTAATCGCAACTAATCACCCACCGTCTCTTAGGTCAGTTGGTGGAAGGTGAAACCCCCGAGTTGAAGCGCCTATATCTGGGGAAAGTAAGTGACCCGCCAGGTGTGAGAAATGAATGCTACAGCCGATAATATTAACAATCCCACCCACAAGATGGGTGGGGTGTTGGGTGGATACCCATTGCAAAAAAAATAAATAAATAAATAAATAAATCACAACAACCAAATGGGCAGCGAGTTAAACGAGAATTAGGATTGTCTGTTGAGCTCATACTATAAATGGATGTCATCATAGCTCACCAAAAATTAAACCCAACAACAAAACATATATTCAGAAGCACCAAGAATATATCAAGAGTATAAACAGAGCAAAATGAAAATATATAACCTCAAATATTATAGATACTTCTGAATTGATTTTGTTTACCATTCTTAAACTTCCACTTTCTGCTTTTCTATTTGGTAGTTAGATGTATTTTTTGAATCAGCAGACTAAAATGGGTGGGAAAATCCATGAAAATCCTATTATTTCTTTATATCCTTATGTAGTGAGCAGTGATATGCACAGCTAAGGCAAAAAATTTATTAAATGTTTTGTATGTCAGGATGTCTGAGTGTGTTAGCACTTGAACAAGTTTGCATCCGAAAAGAAAAAAATTTCCATCAAGAATGCAGCCCTTTAGTCATGCATGAGAATGGGGGCATTCAAAAAAAATAGAAAATTTTGGGATTCAAGCATGGAACGACAGAAGACATAATATCGGTTGATAGAAATTCCTCTTTTATGGAGGATGTCATTTGCTTTCAAACTTCCAATAAGAATTTGTCAAGCACTCACAACAAACTCAAGGGAATGGCTTTTGAACTAGATATATCTACTCCAATCCACTTTAACGCAATCCTTATAAGCAAAAGAGTAAATAAATTTATGTGAGTAGAAGTCATTCCCCCCTCTAAGAAGATACCTTTTTAATTTCCCCAATTGGGGTATTGAGAATGAGTTAAGTGTAATGTTTTGAGGCATTAGAAGTGGAAGGAAAAGACCAGGTATGATTTGAAATAACTTCAGAAAGCTTTGTGTGGATAGTGTAGGAGAACCAGTTGAAAATAGGTCTACCAAATTTCTCATAAAGAGAGGAACCATTAAGCCAATGGTCAAAATAGAAAAGGAGGTTACTATTATTGGTTGCTTGCAATGACATACATCTTCTAATTCTAAGTACCACTTGCAACAAAGCTTTCCAAAATGCAGGGATGTTAGATCTCATTTTAAGCCAAAGGGATAAAAGTTAAGGCACCAGTTAAAAAGATAAAAAATATAGTTATAATGTCTCTAGATAATCCTAAATTTACACATGAGATTGATGATGTCAAAGTTAGGAAGGCCCAAACCATGACATTCTTTAGGTTTGGTAGTAGTGTTCCAAGCGTAGTATGCATCTTCTTCTTAGCTCCACTATGATGAAGAAAACTCTTAATGATAATTGAGAGTTTCTTTCTCAATCCTTTTAGAATGATAGTGGATTTGAATCAATAATAGAGATAGCTCCATATAGTTGATTTAATCTATTGAAGTCTTCCAACAAAATAAAGATACTTTTGTTTCCAGGGAGATAACCAGGTTGAAATTTATCAATAATCCTAGGACAGTATGAAGCTTTAAGCTTGAAAGCATTAACGCCAAGATAGTACCATGGGCGAGGCTTGGATTTAAAACCACTTGCTTCGTATATTTATTGTTGCATATGAGAATCAATAGATTTCAAAAAATAAATTACAAACCTTAAAAGATTGTCACACAGATTAGAGGCCATATTGAAAGCATAAGAATAGAAGACATGCAATTAATAGAGTTGAGATCAGCCTTTCCAAAAATTAGTAAATCATCAGCATAAGAGAAATATTTCAACCATTCACCATGATACATTCACTGTTGAAGTTGGGCTAATGAGAATCTAGAAGTCTAGATAGGGCATCTATAACAATAGAAAAAAGGTAAGGGAAAAGAAGGTAGCCGTGCCTTAAGCCAAAAGAAGATTTAAAGTAATCTTTAATCTTGATAATGTAGGAAAATTAACTTGGGCAATGCAGGCTTTAATTTCTTTAATAAAGGAAGGGGGTAAACCCAAACTTTTCATTATGATGTATAAAAATTGATGTTTGTCTCTGTCAAAAGCCTTCATTAAATTAATTTGGAGTAAAATTTCTTAGGGGGGAGCAAGATGAATTGAAGCTATATAAGAGTTCATTTGCAAAGATAATATTATCAACAATATCATGATCAACAATGAAGGCAGCCTGAGCAAGGGTGTGCAATACTAGGAAGGATAAGTTTAAGTCTTTCTACAAGCAATTTAGCAATGACTTTAGGTCTATAGTCATTAAGAGACTATATTAAAGGCTCTCAAGGGAAAGAGTGATAGCAGAATGTTTAACTATATCCGAAAAGTTTAGAGGTGCTGAAGAAGTATTTGACAGTCTCAATACATGAAGAACTAGTGATAAATCATGTATCCTTAAAGAACTTAAAAGTAAAGCCATCTAGGCTCGAGGCTTTGGCAGATCCAATTTTAAGAATGGTACATTTAATCTCTGTATGAGAAAAGGTTTTAAGGAGAACTTCACATTTAAAGAAATTTAGAGTGCTAGCAATAAAAATATTCCCAATATAGTTACTAGACACATTAGCGAGGGTGTTAAGCAATGTTGATAAAAAAGAGATAGCTTCACTGGCTATACCATCTTGTGTACCAATGTAAGAGCTGTTAGATATGAGCTCTCTCAAATAATTCCTTCTACGCTTGACCTTAATCTTTTGATAAAGAAATTTAATATGCATTTCCCTTTAACAATCCATTTATACTCACAATAAGTAGTATTGCTCAATTGTCTTTAGATAGAAGAGGTTCTAGCAAGAAGATCTTTACATAGAGGTTAGCTTTCTAATTGAATCATAATCTCTTTTTGTTAGTTTTTGAGCTCAGAGATAGAGTTAGATATGTTGTTGAAGGAGTTTCACTTTGATCCTAGGAGCATATTTGACCTTTTTTAGCTTGTTATAAAGAGCGTAA
The DNA here is from genome assembly GCA_021442155.1 of Cymbidium sinense. Classification (NCBI taxonomy): domain Eukaryota; kingdom Viridiplantae; phylum Streptophyta; class Magnoliopsida; order Asparagales; family Orchidaceae; genus Cymbidium; species Cymbidium sinense. The sequence goes on from CM038221.1 coordinate 189,951,791, forward strand.
ATAAGATCTCTAGCCACATGGAAATTCCAAGCATTTGTTATGAGGTTAAGAAAATCCAAGCAATGGCTTCAATAATTATTGTACATGAATTTGAACTTTAGTTTTAAAGCATTTCTAAAAAAAAAAAAGAATAGGAGAATGGCCAGAAGTAATAAGCTCCATCACCTAAAAGTGTGAGAAAGGGGAAGAGTTCATCCATAAATCATAGCAAAATCCCTATCCAAAAGACATCTGATAGGATTATCCAATTGTTGATTGTATCAACTGAAAGATAAACTAGTATTTGGGAGATCTAGGAGATCATAGTTAAAGATGTAAGAATGAAAATCTATAAGCTTACATGGGATTGGAGGCACATCACCAAGTTTTTCTTCAGGTTTGTAGATGCAATTAAAGTCTCCTAGTATAAGCCACAACCTACTATTATTGGCACCTAAAGTGTTAATAGAATTCCACAACTCTTTTTTCATAGAGCCACCATTTAGCATAAATGAAACTAACAAGAAAGTGGATGGTAGCAGAGAATGTAATAACTCCATGAATATATTGTGCATGAATTTTTAAAGTTGAAAAGGAAATGAAGGAACTATTTCATTTAATCTATATGTAGCCACTAGTAGTGGTATTGAGTTATGTAGGCTATCTTCAGAAGGGAATACATTGAAATTCTTGTAGGAAAATGGATCTAAAATGGAGGAGAGGGAGAGTTTGGCTTACAGTAAGCAAATAAGGTCAATTTTTTTATCTTTAACAAGTTTTTTTACAATTAGTGATATAGGTATCACTATTAAAATCACGGACATTCCAAGCAAGAATGTTGGGGTAAAACATGACTCGCTGTTAGGATAAAGAGGTACCTCATTTGGGTCAACCTTTTTTAGGCTTTGAGGTGACAAGTAGGGAGGAGGAGGTGGAGGATGTGTTCTTAGTAAATGAGGCTTAACTATTGGATATGAGGTTATGTGATGGGTTTGAATTAGGGGTGCACATTCAGTCAATTAGGTTGACATTTTTGTCAAAGCAAACTAAATAATCTTGATAATCTGACCAATTAGCGTCAAAAAACTAAATTAACTGAACCAATTCAACCGTATAATACTTCAGTTTATTCGGTTCAATTTTTGGTAAACTGAATAACATAAGCATGATAACAAAATGAAAGAGTACAAGCAAAATTAAAATAAAAGTTATTAAGAACTAAATATATATACATATTTTAATGGAGATATTCTCCCATAGGAAGTGTAATTTAAGGTGTCCATAAAATGAACAATATCTAACAACAAAAATAAAAGAGAAAAAAAAATATAAGAGGATATCATGATTCATATTTTATATCACATTTAAGTAATAAATTTGAGTAAACTGTAAATGTATCACTCATGTAGACACAGTTGCACTCAATTATCAAAGCCTCATTGTCTGTTGAATGCATTCCAATCATTTCTCCTTGAAACCTTCAAACCTGGAAGAATGTGTGTGTGTGTGTGTGTGTGTGTGTGTGTGTGTGTGTGTATTTGTAGATTAGGACTTAAGCTCAGTTATAAAAATATCACTTATTAACAAGATTCAAGTGTAATATTTGAAAAATATGATCATCATATATACATATGGGGCAATACTAAATTTAAGAAATCACCAGCTCTGAGAGGGCAATAACACCAAAAATAAGTAACCAACTATATATATACATTGATCATTACATCATTGCTCTTATTGTCCCTAAGAAGAATTAGAATATAAGCATTTAGTAGAGAGAACAATCAATCAGAGGGCCCACAATACATATATACAAATAGATTTAATAAAAAAATTGGTAGCATTTAAAAATAAAGCAACCATCGATTTAGAAACCCACCCTCACCCATAGGCTACAGCTAGTCAATCAGGCAAAGTGGTAAACTAAGCTTATAAAACAGAACAAGTAATGATGTAGAGATAAAATAAAATAAAAATTTTAAAACTCTGATCTAGTAAAGGTGCATAAAAAATAGAAACTCAACAGCCAATAGCCACAAATTAATTCCCTACATCAAACTAGTAAATATCACAACTCATAAGTAGTAGCAAAATATATAAATGATCTAAATTGCAACAAAGTATATAATTTTTAGTCTACCTCGCTCTTTAAAGTTCAAATTGTTGCATCTAAATGACAGCAAAGCATGTAAATTTTAGCCAATATTACACTCCCCAAAGTCCAAATAACAACAAGTGAGAAACTAAAAATAAGCTAAAAAATAAGAAATATCATGTCAAATCAACCATTCACCAACATAAATTTAAGTAAATAACTAATAGCTTATCAAATTTTCTCAATAATTCAATAAATTAAAATCTCCAACAATCTCATATTGTAAAAATTTTTAAGCAGCATCATTAGTCAAGTCATAAAGTTTGTGTTTCACTTATAAATTTTGTTAAATCTATAAAATAATTGAATAAATAATTATTTTATTTAATAAGATTAGAAAGAATAAATAATTCTAGAATTAAGAAGTACCTTCATCAAATTTGTCAATTTTATTAATATTTTTTTCCATATTTATTAGATTTTGTCAATTTTGCTCCCATCCAATATTGAGCACATATTATAGCTTATGCAATCTTTGGGGATAATGAACTTCTAAATGTATCAAGAATATGATCACTTATGTTAAAAGTTAATTCTGAGGCAATGGTATAAATTAGAACTGGCTAAACATCACAAGCCATGTGTGAGAGGATAGTAAATCTCGATGCATTAACCTTCCACCAACCTAGAATATCAAAATCTTCTCTCATGACTTCAGACTCCTCAAATAAATACTTATCTAGATCTATTTTATTATCTAGATCATCCTTGTAGAAATTAGACCATTTGAATTCCTCTACCATTACATATCTTTTTTGTAAGATTGCATTTGCAAATCACTAGGCCCTTCAATAGAAATTATTTTTCAAGAAAACTACTCTTCACCCGGCTTCCATTCACAGTCTTCATTTTATAATCATGAAACATAGCATAGAATAATAATCTAATAAGTTGTGTAAAAGTTATACCATTGGATCCTTCATATATATCCATCATAATAAACTTTATATATCATAGTTTAAAATAAAGATATAAAATAATAGTAAGATATTGTGATGTTTATTTTTAGAATGTGTATATGGGGACACCACACAGATTTGAGGGTGTACTTATTGAGGTGATTGGGTACAACATTAAGGAATAGTGCACTATCTCGAAAGATAGAAATCACTACCCTACAATGGACCTAATCACCTAATAAGGACCCCTAAGGCATGATGGGTTTTGAATATACTAGATTTTTCTACTTTACATGGATGAATAAGGTAGGGTTTATTTAAACTGTTTTCCTATGGGGCAAGCCCCATAATACATCCTAAGGAAGATGAGTTCCTTAGGAATACTCTCGATTAAAGTAGGCAATTATCATCTCCAAAGATTTTAAAGATAGGACTATCAATAAATTAGTTATATTTAGAAAATCAGGTGGGATAGATCAAAAGGAGAGACTTATTTATCAAAATTAAAGGAGATGAGTAAGGAATACTCAGGATACTAGGACAACTTAGTGAGCATTCCAATCTATCCTATGGTTGGGCTTTATATATTTGAAATTGAGGAGAATTATGTATTTGAGTTAAAATTTATTAGAAAGCTAGGACTTATGATTCCACAATGCAAGATTATGAAAATATCTAAGAAGTGATGATTTATTCTTGTAGACTGAGGGAAAACAAAAATCTCATATCCTAAATCTAGGAAGCTTTAGCGAGGGCCAAAGCATATCCTAAATTTAAGACAAAAATATGTATATTATTTACCTCCACAAGAGAGGGTAAATCACCCAACTTCTTATACTTAGTGGCCAACTAACTCCTCTTATATTTTAAAACCATGTGATCAAGTCATATTTTTTGCAAGATGGTTAGGATGTTATTATTTAGAAAGAAATTAAAGCCCTTAAACCCACTCTCTAAGATACTAGAGCATGAGTGGTATGAATAATGACTTAGTCTAATATAAATTTTATCAATTTTTATTTGATTTTGGACTTTTTATTTTGATAAAGGCTATATGATTTTATATGCCTAAATGCATGATAAAATAGGGTTATTGGCTAAATCAGAGAGAAAGAGATATTTTTCACCATAAGGGAGACCCTCAAAGGTCAAGTCTTCCCTTATCGTGCAAGGATGGAAATCCTCTCTTAGCAAGAATGAAATAAGATGATATGCATGATATTAAGCATACAACATTCAGCTAAGGGGTTACTAAATCTTTTAATTATTTGATTTATCCGTAGGCTTTAAATGAGGTTATGAGTTATATAGAAAATTAGTTATGAGTTGTAGTTGGGGTAGAAAGTGTATTTTTCTCTAAGAGCCTAATCGGATCCAGGCCATACATTAAATCACCATATATGAAGAAATTAGAAAAATACAGGTCATTTCTATTACACAATTATAAATAAAGCATCAAACAATTTATAAACTCAACATAAAAGAATAATAGGCCAGTGCGGTCGGGTACCACCATACAACCCGAAAAGAGAAATGGGTAGCCGAGCTCTACCTTTATATAACCCAGAAATGAAAGAATAATTGTAATTACAAATGAATAAATGTTTTGGGGGGTCTTCATTCTTCATATCTTCATATATCCTCCATTTCTTCATTTGCATTTGTTTGCTTCAAAGGCATCATAGGGTCTCCCAGGATAATGCCTTTTAGCCTCCACTCATCCTAATCCCCCATAACACTAATCCTAATTCCTAATGCACAATTACATTAAAAATAAGAAAAGTAAATCTAACTGCACATGCAAGACAAGTGTTAGCTAAATATACATACCATCAAGAAATGTATATACTTGGACTTAGACTTACATGGTAACCAAGTCCACCTGTCCTAATTTAGATTGTGCTTAGGGGTTAAGCAACCTGTAAAAGAGAGCATTTTTATTTATTTTAAGTGCCTCTTGAGCACAATCTCCCGCAGAAAATATGATTAGGCTAATCGCGGCCTAGCATCTAGTCTACGAAGCATACACTAACATTTAGTCTACAACAATACATCATAAAATCAAACATACATAAAAGTATGCACCACCCTAACATAAAGCTAGAAGTGGTGACTTAATCTAATGTGTGTGTATTAATGCTTTTATGGTATATTCTAACTAGGCTTTGTTGTAATTTCCTAAGTATGAAGAGATTTAATTATGAAGGGTGGTTTCACTTTAAATGAATTAATTGATTTAGGAATTCTTATTTAATTTTTTCGTTTGGTTCCATTTGGCTTACACTTAACAACTAAGTATTATAAAGAGAAGAAAAGAGAGTATCACTCTCTTTCACCCCTACCTTAAGTCACATCTAAAGCAAATTAATTAAATAAATTTCCTTTAGTGAATGGCTTATTACATATTTTGATTAATCCTAGGTTTAGGTTCTCTTTAAATAATCTCATTCAATAAGAAAGACATCTTAAGATTAATTAGAATTAATTACTATCACATAACACATATTTGTTCATTTCTTTCCATCATATATAGCATGCATATGATTAAGTCCTAAACATACCTATACATGTAATTTGTATCTTAGCACACTTAAATGATGAATTTAAGCAAATGTACTTGGATTTGATGTTTCATTTGGTTGAATTATTTTTTCATATTAATTTAAAGTTCTATCTAAATTCTTATACAAAAGTATAAGAAAAGAACTCTAAATCATATGACTAATCAATCCAACCACATGAACAAAATATGAGTGCATGTCTTTTTAATAGAAAAATGAGATTTTCATTCATTAGATAAACACACATTCAAATGTATAAAAGTTTTAAGCAAGTACGTCACCATTATTTTGCACTAAGGGAGTGAGGTAGGAACCTCCTTGGGGCTACTTAAAGCCATGCGTCCCCGGAATGTCCAGACTAATATACCCGCTATTCTTAAATACATATGGATGTATAAATAACTATAAGAATAAAAATCATGCAAAAATTGTATTTGATTTGTTGATTTACCTGTGTGAATGAATTAAAGTTATATATAAATTATAATGTCAAAATGCATAAGAATGAAATCAAACGGGTACATCGCCATTATTCTAACCAGGGGAGTGAGGTATAAACCTCCTTAAGGCTGCTTAAAGCCGTGCGTCCCCGAAATGTCCAGACTATTATACCCATTAACATTCAAACTTATACAAATCAACATATGAATGTAAGAAAAAAAGACTTCACTTCATAAACTAAGTTTATAGTCACATGCACCTCCTATGTATATGTAACTAAAGTCATATATATATATATATATATATATAATTATTATTCATTAATAAGCTTTTGAGAATACATTTCAGAATTAATATTGATAATAGCCACACATATTTTTAATTAAGTCAATACATGCAAATTTGACATAAAGGAAATCATTTTATTTAATTAATTTTTGAAAGAAATAAATGCATGATTACAAGTGGCATACAATATTTAAACATGATTGAAAAGATATAAAGAAACACAATCATGCAATTTCATTCAATCAAACTAATTCTTAAGGACAATCATATTAATTAAGATCATTTAAAATAAACCAAATTTTCTTAAAGCCATTTTTGATCTTTATGTTTGATTTATTTTAAGAAATGTGAATGAGGTTTGTTAATCCTAATCCCATTCCCCATATGTGTGAGTTAATTTGATTTAACGAAAAGTAATTAAATTGATTTTATGGCTTGATTAGGTTGAGGTATGAATTAAATCAATTAATTAAACCCTTGCCTACATCACCTTAAGTTAATTAACTAAATAATGATGAGACAACATGAGATGCAATCATATAGAAAAGTAAATTAGCAATGCTCCTAAGAAATGAAAGGGGTCTAATGCAATTGGCTCATAACTAATAGTTAATTAAGCCTTAGGGATTTGTTTAATTACTTTTATGATTTTCTCACACATGCAAGATAATCATAATTTCATTAAATTTCTTTAAACTATTAAACATTTAAAGAACTACCCAAGGCTGATTAATCAAAGTTAGGAATGAATTGGATTTTAAGTTAATTTAATTAAGCACTTAATTGATTAATTAAATCCTTTGATTATATTTTAATTAGGATAATGAAATTAACTTAGGGAAAGAGATCAAGGAAGAGTCCTCAATCCCTAAGTCATTTCAAACAATCAATTAGGTTAAAATAATTAGACTCCTTTTTTTTGATTAATTAGGACTAATTAATACTTAAACTTTGATTAATTTGAAATAAATGAAGAGGCTTACTGAAATGGTCATAAAGAGTAAACCTAAATATTTTCCTAAGACTTTTCACTATTAACAGATGGCAATAAGCTTAATTAATTAATTAATTAATTGTTCATTTGCTTAATTATCATTAATTAAGGTAGGAGAGTAATTAAGACTTAATCAATCAATTTTCGTAATTAACTATCCAATAAATTTCAATAAAATTAGGAGAAGCAGAGGTCTTCCACTAAACATATCTGGAAAGTTTGAAATTAATTGGATAATTAATCGAGATTAATTAGTCTAATTAAATTTTTATTTTAACCTTGATTAAGCAAAATCACTATTCAAAATTAATTAATAATAATTTACTTGGATTCTTCTCTAAAATACTTTTAAAATGTGCCTTCATTTATATTTTTTAGATTATTCTAGGATTAGTTATGAATTTTAGAAGTTTCAGCCTTAAAAATTAATTAAGCCTAATTAAACATGAATCCGTGGCTACGTGCATGGCGGCGATCTTTCCGCAGATGGGATAGGTTATTTAAGTTGTCACATTCATGTGCCTCGTCGGATGGATGAGCTTTCCTATGGACCGTCGGATCTAAGATCTGACGGCCACGATTAAATTTCGTGGTTAAGGAGAAAATAGAGAGGAATCTATGCGTGATCTAATTAGAGCCATCCATTCTGATCACGTGGAATGGATGACCCATGATTTATCTCCTCCCAGTGGTGAGAGATGGAGTCCGTCCATCGTTTGTCGCATCGATCCATGCTCACCTGAGCTCGAATGAAGATCAAATCAATCCCACACCTTTGGTGAGGCAAAACAAAGAGATCCAATAGTGGAGATCTCATGACATGAAACTTTCCTTCACAAAAGACCAACCCATTTTTATACAAAGATCAGTTTTGAGAAATTAACACATCAGAGCTTGTGTCCGGTAGTTCCAGCTATTGAGGAAGTTTCATGTGGCAAAAATGAAGCCCTGTTGAACCGCACGAGCTTTGATTTGAGGTAGATTGCTCTAGAACCAAGATCCTCCCTTTGAGTGTTCGGTCTTGATCGAACTCTTGCTTAGAGTGGATTTGGAGCTAGGAAAATGGCTTCAATGGCTTTGATGACACACGAGGATGGTGTGTGCAAGAGGAATCGAAGCTTGGTGGACCTTTGAGCAAATGAGACTTGGATTGGCCTCCCTTATTTTGATTTCAAACGAAGAAAATTTGATCAAGGAGGCCTGGGAAAGCTAGGGAAGGCTCTAGGGATTTCTTTTCTCACTTGGGGTCTCAGTGTGTTTGAATGGTCATGCATCCCACTCGAATTGAGGGAGTATACCCCTCAATTGCGTGTAATGAATGGACAGGATCCATCCCTGAATTTTTTCCAGTTCACCATTATTAGGGCACCAGAGGGGTCACCGTCAACTCCACGTGGCACACCAGAAGTGGAGGAAGCTATGGTAGGCAGCCCAAGGAAAGATGCGAGGGGATTGAGTTTGCTTGATCCATTGGGTGCTCGAGTGTGAAGGGAGGTGATTTGGTTCACCTCCCTTTGGTCCATGGTGAGTCCTAGTTGTTCTAGGGTGGGCTAGGAGGCTTAGGTGTGCTCCATATAGCAATTGGATGGCTACCATAGTGATATGAGAGTGGACTTTGCTTCTTATGGAAAGAATCCAATGCAAGTAAGGGTGTCCAATAGCTAATTCCCTTGGGTGGGGTCCATTTGCTTTTGGGATGGTTTGGGAGTGATCTAAGACTAGTTTGGGTTGGGTTTGGCCAACTCTAGGTCCCATTGGTTAGTTTGGGATGGTTTGGCTTCATTTGGGCAAATGGATTCATATGGATTCATGTTAGATTGGGTTGATTAATTGGTCAAATTAAATCAAACCAAGGTTGGGTTAGGTTTAAATGATGATTTAAAGAGTTTTGGTTCAAGTGGTTTTGATTAATTTGGCTTAAGTTTGATTTTAGCTCATTTGAAATCCAATGGGTCAAATGGGTCAAGTTGACCAATTTGACCAATTTGACCAAATTGGGTTGGGTTTGGTGTTGGTTCATGTTCAATTGATTAATTGAAAATGATTGTAGGCTTTGGTTTGGTTTGATTTGGGTTTAATTTAGATTTTTGCCAATTTGACCCTTTAGGTTAATTTGGGCTAGGTTGGGTCAAATTAATCAATTGGTCAAATTGAGCTCACTAATGGCTTTGGACAAGTTCAATAAATGATTTGGAATGAACTTGAACCATTGGTTGCAATCAATTTAGGTTAAATCATGATTTGATCCATTTTGACATTTTAGGTTAATTTGGGTCAACTTAGGTCAAATGACCAATTGGACTTGGTTTGGCTCAATTAAGGATTTGATCATGTTCAATCATTGATTATGAGTTAGTTTGAATCAATGGTTTCAATCAATTTGATATATGGTGAGTTTTGGCTAGTTTAGGTTTCATTTGGGTTAAAGGCTAACTTGGTCAAAGGATCAAGTTGACTTGGTTTGACCCAATTCAAGATAGTTGATCACCATAGGATTATTGCTGATCATGATATGAGGTTTGGATGGGCTTAGTTCAATCCAATTTGGGTTAGATTAGAACTTGGCTCAGAAAGGGTCTTTAGGTCACTTTTGGATCAAGTGGACCTAAAGGGGTTAATTGGTTTGGTTTTGGCTTGATTCAAGTTTAGTTGAACTCATATATGAGCCTAGGATTGAAATATAAATCCAACTATAATCAATTTGGAGTGTAATGAATTTTGGCTCATTTGAAGTTTTCAAGTCAAAATGGCTAACTTGGCTTGACTTGGGTTGACTAGAGTTGATTTGATAATTATAGTTTATGTTAATATTTGGGTGGGCGATTGAGGGAATGACTGATTCATGAATAAATCTATGGGTTTTGGCTTGATTTGGATATGATTTGGCCAAGTTGAAGAAATTGGCTAAAAAGGATAAAATTAAAAATTTGATTTGATTTGGGTTTGGTTTTGGCCATTGGATTTATATTTCATTTATATTTGTGAATATAAATGAAGGTATAAATGATTCATGGGAAAATCACTTGAGTTTGGAGTGATTTGAAAGCAAATTTGACCAAGTTTAAGGATGTAGGTCAAAAGGGCTTAAGTAGAGGATTGATTTGGTTTGATTTATTTTTGGTCATTGGAGGGTGGGTTTCATTTATATTTATAAATATAAATAAAGGAATAATTGATTTATAAAGAAATCAATTGAGTTTGGGTTAATTTGGGTTGAGATTTGATTAGGCTTATGGATGTAAGTCCATATGGCTTAGAAATGTCTTGATTTGGTTTAATTTAGTTTGATTTGATTTGGCTCATTTGAATTTGGATTTTATTTATATTTGTGAATATAAATAAATGAATGATTGATTTATAAAGAAATCAACCAAGTTTGATTTGGTTTAAAGGAGATTTTGACTAAGCATATGAAGGTGGTTCATATGGCTTAGGAATGGATTTTGGAATTTGAATTTGATTTTTGGTTATAGTCAATTGATTTGGAATTTGATTTGAGATTAAATTGGTATTTGAGAAAATCAATTAAATTGGGGTTGATTTGAATTTGGTTAAGGCTAAGTCCATAAAATAAAATCAAAAGGCTTAGGAAGGGTTTTGGAATTTGAATTTGATCATGGGTTTCAATCATTTAGTTTGGAATTAATTTATGATTTGGATTTGAATTTGAGGTTTGGTTTGAGAAAGGAAGCATGGATTGGGTTTAAGGCTATAGGGTAGGCAAGTTTTCCTAAATCCCTAAGGCATGACCTATTCCCATGGCTAATCCTTCTAAGTCTCTATGCTTAGGTTAAGTGTTCACCTAATCACTAGAAGTATCTTAAGACTAAGGAGCTCTTAGTGTTTACAAGAGTCCTAGATCTATGATGAGGAAGTTGAGAGCTCACTCCAAAAGTGAGGTCAACAGATATAATCAAATTCATTTTTCTACACTACCCTAATATTTATCAAAATTTGCCTTCATTTTTGAAGTCATGTTTCTTAGATTTATATTATTATCCATTTTCCAAACTTGAAGAAGACAAACAACTTCAAGAATTTCATGAAAGAAAGTATTTAATGTCATGTGCAAAGAACCATAAATTCTTAAAGCAAGGTCATAAAATTTTTCTAAGAAAGAGAGCAATCTTCTAATATTTTCTCAGTCATTATCATTTAAAACTCTCCTTACATCATGACACTCCTAATCTCTTTTCTCTCATTTAGATTTAAACTGAGTGTCCACCTCCTTATATTTTTCAAAAGCTCTGTCAAACTTTTGTACTACACTTAACATAAAAAATGTGGAATTCCATCTAATAAGGACATCTAAGCACAACATGCATTTGCTTTTTATTTTTTATTTTTTATTTTTATGTCAATACATTATTTAAATTTTTGTAGCCACAGGTGACTATCAAATATATTTAACTGCTCCTCTAACACAGTGCACAGATTTACATATATCCTTTAAGCCATCTTATGCAATTAAGTTAATAATGTGAGTTATACATCTCATATACGATAAGCAATCATCAAGAATACTACCTCCTCTTTTATCAATTTTTTTTTGCAGGTGTGTGATGATGTCATTATTTGAACTTACATTATCAACTATTATGGTAAAAATTCTATCAATCCTCAAATCAAAAATATTTTTTTTCAACTTGTTGCCCAAGTAACTAACCCGTGTGACTATAAATAAGACAAAAGTTTATAACTATTTTATTAAGTTTTCACTATTCATCAATAAAATAAGTTGTGATACACATATAATTAATTTGCTAAATGGATGTCGAAGTGTTAGTTGTTAGACACACTCTATGGCAACACTACTTGAATATTTATTTTTAAAATTGATTTCTATTTCAAGTAAAATTGAAAATAATCACATATCAATATCCATCCTAAAGGTATTTGAAACATTGGATAACGTTGTATTTAAACCCCCAATATTTAACATGCTTGAAAAACAATTCATCATAAATAACCATTATTACTAAAGCTTTCCTCATGTTTTCTTGATCAAATCTCCATGCCTTATGGCTTGCACATACATCTTCACTTTTAAAATTAAATTGTAATGCTAGTTTAGTATGATTTGGTGCATTATTAAGAGGACTCTTTTGACACATAGAAAGATGTGTCATTAAGTTTATTGTGTCATTAATCTTTTGATCACTGTGATATGACTTTTCACAATAATTTCACTTGTTCATTTTTACTCCGACCTCATTAGTATACCTCACAAAGTTATCTCAAATCTCAGAACTAGGTTTAGGAGCCTTTCTTTTTTTTCTTTGAAATAGGCGTCTTCTCATTACTAGCACTCGCATCTCTTGTAACTTGAACCTGTTGAATATTTATTATAGCTTTGGAGAAACTTGTAGTATTTGAACTATCCCCAACTTATGACATATCTCTAAAAAATCCAAACACTAATGAGAAAAGAAAACTATACTTTGATAAATCACGAGAATAAAACTTTTTTCAATTAAAGAATGATTGCACACTACAATAAATCATGTAATAGTATGATTAAAATATTTATAATGATTAATTATTACAACAAAAATTAGTAGTATATAATAAATAAAATAAGCATTGATGAATAATAATAAGACAAAATCAACTCTAAATAAGAAATGTATCCCAAGTTACAAGTATCAAGGTCAACACTATAACAGGAACTAATCACACTTTTTGACATTGTCGTACTAAAATGAGCAATAAATGAAAGCTCAAATTCCAAAATCTATAAAATGGGAATTAAGCTTTCAATATTGTTTGCATTAAAGAATTTTCAATAACATTGCTCACATAGAAGTCTTTTTTAATAATCAGTTAAAATGAGAAAATAGATGAGTGAGAGATATATCAATATAAAAGATTAGAAGCTTACATAGTAGCCTTGAATACTCCCATGAATTTGATGACACCATTGCAAGCTTGTACAAAAAATTAGAAAATTTTTGGTTCAAGCATCCAGCAACCCAAAGAAAATAAAACAATAAATTTTCATTTAAGCATCACAAATAGAAAATCTGGCAACCCAACTGATTGAAATAAACAATAAGAGATTGCTCAAAGCCTCATAATTGTAAGCAAATATTTTGATTGTAACATCATAACTTATAAGCTCGCAAAAATTTCAAAAATATTACCTTTCAAACATCCAACTACCAAAAAAATAGAAAATATATTTTTCTTGCAGTCATCGTAATGAATACCAAGATACCTTGCATAAATATAGTCAAACAGTAGGTCATTCAATCACCGAGAACATCAACTTCAACTTCAAACCCTAGTTATATTAAGCTGAACCACAATAGAGAAAATAGAAAGTGGGATATGATTGTTACCTACACAATCTCAATAGGAAGACATGTTAAAGACAATAATTGAAACTATTAAACCTCGCCCATAGAAGCGTCCCCTTATTTCCCGATTGTGGGACTATCATTGTTACCTATATGTCACCGTGAGATACTACAATGTAGTATCCATAAAGAATGGCTAGGGTGTGATTGAGAAGACATGGGAATGGGTTCTCATCTCTCAAAGGATCAGAGTTAGAGACTCGAAGATGAAGGCCCAAAGAATCATGGATCTTCGCCTCTTTGTCACATAAGGCGTGATCGGCTAGGGCAAAAAGACAAAAAGCAATGAATGGTGTTGCAAAATGAGAAAATAAAAATTAATAAAGCCCTTATTTTACACATAAACGACTCACGATTTGGGTCACATGAATCATGACTAATGGCCACTTTTGGACTGAGTTCTCAATCTTCCATTTTAGATTTTAGGACTCTTCTAGACACTAAGAGCTCCTTAGTCTTAAGCCATTTCTAGCAATTAGATGAGCACTTAACCTAAGCCTAGAGACTTAGAAGGGTTAATCATAGAACTAGGTTATTCTTTAAAGATTTGGTTGATCTACTTATCCCATGACTTAAACCCATCCTATGCTCACCTTCTTAAACCACAACCAAATTTAATTCATATCAAACCCAAACCCAAATCCAAATACAAATCAAATGATTGAAACTTATAATCAAATCAATCCAAACTCAATTAATTTTCCCCTAAATCAATTCTATAATTAAATCAATTTGCCAAAATCTACAATCATACAAAAACTAAATATCAAATCCAAATCAAATCCTTCCTAAGCCACATGATCTAATTCCATGAACTTAGCCAAATCCCCATTCAAATCAAACCAAACTCAATTGATTTTCTCATAGATCAATTATTTCCTCAATTAATTTTCCAAATATAAATCAAATCTACATTCAAATAACCTTGATCAAATCCAAATCAAACCAAACCTTTCTCTAAGCCCTATGACCTACCTTCATGAGTGTGGTGAAATATTTTTATATATCTCTGCCTTCATCTATCCCCTCTTTTGGAAAAAGAAGGATAAATGAAAATATAAATTTATAAAATACGCCTTATTGGGATGCCACACAGATCCGCAGATGTTCTTATTATGGTGATCGAGTACAACATTGAGGAAATGTGTACTATCTCGAGAGATAAAAGTCATCACCCTACAATGGACCTAATCATCTTAATAAGGACTCCTAAGGATCATGGGTCTTTAGAATGTACCATAGATTTTTCCCCTACTTTACATGGAAAAGTAAAACATGATTTATTTTAAACTGGGTTCGTTAAGTTCTCTATAGGGGCAAGCCCCCATAGTTAAGTACATCCTAAGGAACGAGATTCCTTAGGAATACTCTTGATTAAGATAAATGATCATTTTCTATAAAGAATTTGAAAAGGTAGGACTATCAATAGATTGGTTTATTTTTAGAAAGTCAAGTGAGATCGATCAAGAGGAGGGAGTTCTTATCGAAGCCAAATGAAAGCAAGTAGGGGGTACTTAAGATACTAGGAAGCCTAGTAAGCATCCCAAACTACCCTATTGTTAGGCTTTACATTTTTGAAATTAAATTAATTTGTTTTAGTTGAATTTATATTATAATGTGAGGGCTTATAATTTCATGATACAAGGTCATGGAAATGCCTAAGAGATGATGATTTATGCTTGTAACCCACAAATGAAAGTAGCAACCCTGAACCTAAATCTAGGGAGCTTTGGCGAGGGCCAAAAGCAAGACCTAAATCTAAAGAAAAAATTGGTATTTAGTTTACCTCCATAAGAGAGGATAAACCACCTGATTGTTGGACTTACAACCGCTTGGGGGTGGCCACCATCTAACTCCTACAATTTTAAAATATATAGGCAAGTCAAATGCTTTTGCAAGATAGCTAAGTTATTGTTTATTTAGAAAGAGACTAAATCTTTAAACACACTCCCTAAGAGACTAGATCATGTAGGGCATGCTTTAATAACTTAAATCTAATGTAAATTTTGTTACATTTTTATTTTTATTTTGGATAATCAATTTGACACAGGCTAATACATGAGAAATTATATTATGGGCCAAAATTAGTAAGATAAGGAGGTGTGTTTCCACCATGGCTCTCATAGGTCAAGCCAAGTTCTCTCAGTGGAAGCCCAATCAAGAGTGAAATAATGATGTTAGATGAAAAAGACAACATCCAAATAAGGGTTGCTAATTTTTTATCTTGTTTTATAACCTAAGCTTTATGAGAGTTTATGAGTTGTTTATTTTTAATTTGAGTTATTTAAATTGATAGAAAATTTATTTTTTTCTAAGAGCCCAATCGTCATCCAGGTCATACATCAAAGCAAGGAAGAAACTAAGAAAAGATGCCACATTAATGTGTAAGTTAAACAAACATCAATCAATTTATAAACTGACACAAAAGAAAAAAAGGCCATTTGTGATCGAGCTCCACCGCACAAACCAGAAAATAAATTGGGTAGTAGAGCTCTACCCTTATACAACTCAGATTATAAATGAATTAATTATAATTAAGCAAGGAATTCATGTTATGGGGGTCTTCATTCTTCATTTCTTCTTTCTTCTTTTTTCTTTCTTCTTTTGGTTAGTTGGAATGTGGTTGCTCCAAAGGCTTCACATGGTACATAAGACATGATCTTATGACTAATGCTCATCCTAATCCCCATAACAATCATTCCAAAATCCTAATTGCAAAGTACATGAAAATGTGAAAAAAGGAAATCTAACTAACACCTGCAAAATAGAGATTAGCTAAACAAATCATATAATCCCAAGCATGTATATATATTAATTGGACTTAACACCCCACACATAGGTAACCAAGTCCACCTGGCCTATTTTGGATTATTCTTAGGGGTATAAGCACCTCCACAATAAAAGTTATTATATTTTTATTACAGCACCCCTTAAGCACAATCCTCTGCAGAAGACAATGGTTAGACTAAGATCACCTTACCATTCAGTATAAACACATGCACCCTAACATCCAGACTAAAATAAAATATTATAAAATAAAAGTAAACATCAAACCATGCACTGCCCTAACCTAAAGCTAGAAATGGTGACTTAGCCTAATGTGTGTGCTATTTAAGGTTTGTGTGGTATGCTTAGCTAGACTTTAAGGTTGAAGTTTTCTAAGTATGAAAATATTCAACTTAGAGGGTTTGTTTCATGTAAGTGATTTAGTTGCTTTGGTTGATTTTATTTTATATTTTGATTGTAAAGAGAGAAAAGAGAAGAGAACATCTCTTTCCTCCCTAACTTAAGTAATTTCTAAGGTAGATTCATATTTGATTTTTGTTTAGTGAATATTTTATTATGTGTTTTAATTAATCATAGGTTTAGAATTTTCCTAAACAAACCTATTCAAAAGGAAAGAAATTTTAAGATTAAGCAAAGTGAAATATTATCACAAAACATAAATCACTTCATTTCTTTCCCAACATGTGTAACATACATATGGATGAATCATAAGCATATCTATACATGCAAATGAAAATATTTAGCACACTTTAATGATGAATACTAAGAGAACTTGTTTGAGAAATTTGAATGTTTTTATGATGCATGATTTTGTTAAGTAGAACAAGAGGGATTTCTTTTATCCATTTTTCATACGCACATGTAGATGTATAAAATGCATAAGTGAGTACGGCACCATTATTAGCACCAGGAGTGTAAGGTACAAGACCTACTTAGGGTTACTTAAAGTCTCACAACCCTGAGGTTGTCCAGACTAATATACCACTTTCCTTAAATACATATACATATACAAAAGAAATGAATGGAAAAAGAAAGATGCAAAAGTTTGTGTTTGTTTGTTTAATTTGTTTATGAAATTTATATGTGTAAGTGTGGATGTCTTTCTTAAGTGATAACATAGGAATGAATTTAAGAAAGTGTTGTGTTCTTTTCAAATGAACTATATACTTTACCAAATCCTATTCAAAACTATGCTAAAAGAAAAGAGAAGGAAAGCCACACTATACACATCTTTATATTTTTACTCACATGCAAGCTCATAAATAATTATAAGTAGCATACCTTTCAATTTTGATAATTTATTTATAAGTTTTGAAAATAATTTTGTATTTAATAGTGATAATAGCCATTCATATTCTTACTTTAGCCAAAACATGCAAGTTGACATAAAGGAAACATTTCATTTTTAATTTGATTTTAAAAGACATGAATGTGATTTTCATACACATTTAGCATGTTAGGAAAGAAATAAAGTGATGAAAGCATGTAAATTCATCCACCCTAATTAATTTAAAGACAATCCGAAATAGAATAAGATTATTTAAAGTAAATCAAATTTGTTTTAAGGAGAGTTCATATTTTGTTTGAGTTTGATTTCAATTTAAGAAATGTGACATGAGTTTGCTGGTGCTAACTCATTCCCCCATGTGTGAGTTATTAAAGTTCAATTTTTTAAGTGATTAGATTAATTTTATTCTTTGGTTAGGTTAAGGTGTGAATTAAGTGTGTTAATTACCCCTTACATACACCACTTTAACATATTTAATCACATAATTATGAGCCAATGTATGACATAAAATCACACAAGAATTTAAATCAGCAATGCACCTAGGAAAGAAAGGGCCTAATGCAATTGGCTCATAATTAGTGATTAATTAAGTTAAAGAGTTTAATTTAAGTACTTTCATAACCCTTCCCACACATGTGGGTTGGATTTTGATTTCCTTAAGCTACTTAGGTTATTGAACACCTAACCACTCACCCAAGAAGAATTGATTAAGTTTTGGAATGTTTTGAAAATTTTATCAAGGTAATTAAGTAGGTGATTAGTGGGATAGCCCTAATTAAGTTTGTATTAAGGAAGGAAAGGGGTTTAGGGAATGGCTTAGGGAAAATTCCCCTAATCCATTCCATAAGCCTCTTCTTCACTTAAACAAGGCTTAATTAACTTAAGGGAATGGCAGGAAAACCTAATCCATTCCATAAATCTTATTCACTTAAACAAGGCTTAATTAACTTAAAAGGGGGTAAACCACTATTCACATGCTTAATTACCCTTAATTACATAAAAAGGGTGATTAAGGATTCATTACATGATTTCTCTAATTAACTCATCAATAAATCCCAAGAAAATTAAGGGAGGTAGAGGTCATCCCACTAAATATACTAGAGAAATTTGAAATAGATTAATAAAATAAATAGAGAGTAATTAGAGTATTAAATTTTCATTAAAACCCTAATTAAGGAAAATAAACTATTCAAAATCAATTGGAAACACTTTTATATTATTTTTCTAAGAAATATCTTTACAATGCATTTTACCTTGTATTGTTATGATTTTTTTAGAATTAGTTATATTATTTTGAAGTTTTCATGATTATCCATTAATTAAATAGCCTAATTAAGTGATTAATCCTGTCGGAGCTATGTGGAGGCTGATGCGGCACATGCTTTCTACATGGGGCAATGAGAGAGGTCACTAAAGTTGTCACATCATAGTACTGCGTCAGTGATAATGCTATGTGCTTTCTCCTCATCCGTCTGATCAAAGATCGAACGGCTGAGATCAAGCCCACGATATTAATAGGATAAATTAGGGATCCTACGCATCTTGATCATGGCCGTCCATCCAAAATGCGTGGATGGATGGACCATGATCCATCCCTGAGCTCTTTAGGGAGATGGCCACCGTCCATCTTCCATTGGGATCGAGCTTGATGGATTGAGCTCAAACTCAACCCACACCATCATCATGCAAGGGGATGAAGATCTAACGGTCCATTTCACTTGGGGTGAAACTTTCTTTCATAAAGGACCAAAGAAAATTGAAATTATGCTCGATTTTAAATATTACCTCACCAGAGGCTATCAGCGGTGCTTGAATCATCGATAGCTTTATGCAGTGGGAAGCCATGTTGAAAGTTATTGGGATTTAGATCTTTATATGGAGCTCCTCTTTAAATCCTTGCGCCTTGATCAAGTCCCACCTCCCTTACCTTGAGAACTTAAAAGGTTTGGATCAACTCATTGACTCCTAAAGATGCTTGCAATGAGTTGATATTGATAATGAAAAGTGGAAATTGCCTTAGCCTCCTTATTTTTTTGGTTTGAAGGAATCATAGAATTCAAATGCTTAGATTGCTTACTTGGGAAGCTTGAAGGTCTCTACATCAGTGTGTGTGTGATCTGAAAGTATTAGGTGGAGTATATCTCCCTAGATGGATGATATTTTGAGCTTCCTTTCCATTTTGATCAATTGATTGATTCAATGTTTGTTAGCATTGGGACTTTCAAATGGTTATTTTGATTTGGAGTGGGTGGTGAAGCTCCATGTGCTTTAATTGAGTGGAGAAGGGATCATTATTAATTCTAAAATTATTTGGCCATTATGTTGGGAGTGGAGTTTATAACTAAGCATAATCCAAATAGGCGGTGGACTTGGTTACCCATGGTGGGGTGCTAAGTCCAATTTATTCATATACATGCTTGGGATTGTGTGGTGTGTTTAGCTAGTCTCTATTTTGCAGGTTTTAGTTAAATTTACTTTTTCCATTTTCATGTAATTTTTGTAATTAGGATTTGGAATGAATGTTATGGGGGATTAGGATAAACATTGGTCATAAGAGGCTGTCTTATTTACCATGTGAAGCCTTTCAACCACATTCCAACTCCAAAAGAAGAAAGAATAAAGAAGAAAGAAGAAAGAAGAAAGAAGAAATGAAGAATGAAGATCCCCCATAACAATGAATTCCTTCTTGATTGTAAATTATTCATTTATAATTCAGGTTGTATAAGGGTAGAGCTTGGCTACCCAATTTGTTTTCAAGTTTGTGCGGTGGAGCCCGATCACAAATGACCTTTTATTCTTTTGTGCTAGCTTTATAAATTGATTGATATTTATTTAGCTTGTGCATTAAGATGACACCTTTTTATAGTTTATTCCTTGCTTTGATATATGGCCTGAATGATGATTAGGCTCTTAGGAAAATAAATTTTCTATCCAACATAAATAATTCAAACTAAAAATAAAATAACTCATAACCTCACCTAAAGCCTAAGTTAAAATCAAGATAAAAGAATTAACAACCCCTTTGTTGGATGTTGTATTACTTTTCTCACATCATGCATTAAAAAGCCATGGTGAAAACACACCTCCTTTTCTTATTGATTTTGGCCCATAATCTAATTTCTCATGCATTAGGCATATGAATCCTAAAGCCCGTGTCAAATTGATTGTCCAAAATGAAAATAAAATGTAACAAAATTTGCATTAGATTTAAGTCATTAAATCATGCCCTACATGATCTAGTCTCTTAGGGAGTATGTTTAAGGACTTAGTCTCTTTCTAAGTAAACAATAACTTAGCTATCTTGCAAAGCATTTGACATGCCTACATGTTTTAAAATCAGGATGAGTTAGTTGGTAACCAGTTGTAACTCCACAGGTGGTTTATCCTCTCTTGGAGGTAAACCAAATATTTTTTTCTTAGATTTAGGTGTGCTTTTGGCCAAAGCTCCCTAGATTTAGGTTTAGAGGTTGCTACTTCTCTTTTGCTATGAGCATAAATCCCCACCTCTTAGGCATTTCATGATCTTGTATCATGGAATGTAAAACTTTCTAATGAAAATTCAACTCAAATAAATCAATTCAATTTCAAAAATATAAAGCCCAACCAGGATAGTTTGGGTGCTTCCTAGTATCTTAAGCATCCCTACTTATCTTCATTTATAAGAACTCCACCTCTTGATCATCCCACTTAACTTTTCTAAAATAAACTAATCGATTGATTCCTACTTCTTTCAAAATCTTTGGAGACAATGATCATTTACCTTCGAGAGTATTTCAAAATCCTATTCCTTATGATGTAATTAACTATGGGGCTTGCTTAGGGAACAATGAACCCAATTTAAAATAAACCCTACTTTACTTTTCCATGTAAAAGGGGAAGAATCATTCAAGACCCATAGTCCAGTCCTTAGGTGATTAGGTCCATTGTAGGGTGGTGACTTCCATCTTTTCGATATAGTACTTTCAATGCTGCAATACTCATAGAACATCTGGATCTACATTGTGTAATAAGGTGTTTTATATATTTCTTTATTTTCATTTATCCACTTTCCCAAAAGAGGGGATAGATGGAGGCAGGAATATACATAATATAAAAAATTTTACCACAGATTTTTCTAGCGAGTCCACTAGGAATAGTTCCTCTCTCCATCTTTGGTAAATGATTGTTATTTCCAAGTATCGATAGTGGGCTTGTACTTTTGTATGAATCCAAGACTATCTTTCTTTTTCGTTGAAACTTAGCTTATTTTGTCCTTAAGTTAAGCTAGCCAACATCTTTAGGTTTTAGGACCTCATCCCGTGTTGGTCTTAAAACCCCCATTGAGTTCTCCAATGGGTGAAAATAAAAATTTAATAAACAAAATAATTAAAGACTTATTCATTACCATTTTATGGTAAGGAAAGGTTCATTGTAAAAATAAAGAAAAATAAATCCTTTATGAAAAATATCAATTTCCAAAAACACTTTTTCAAAATACACTTAATAAAATATTTGCCCTACATCTAGCAATTTTCATAATTGTTTCATGTAGGAACATTTAAAAAATAAAACCAACAATCATATTTTCCAAAAGCACAAATGAATATCTTCACTCAATTTACTTGAATGAAGATTTCATCTTCAAAATCTCAAATTATTTCCATTTTGGAACTTGATTTGTGTTAATTATGTTTAAATGATCATTTTATATTTTGTGATTGATTAATTTTGATAAATTTGAATTAGATTTTGATTTTAGCCAAAATTGACCATTTTGATCTATATGGATTAAATTGGGTTCAATTTAGTCAAATGACCAATTTGACTCAATCAAAGTGTGTTTAGGCAATATGGGAGAAGAGTTATTTAGACTAAAAATTATAAAACCTATATTCCTTATCTTTCAAAATTTCAAATTTTCCCAAATATTGAATCTTCATAGATGAAAAGTACTAAGTCACTAATCAATAAATAACATTATATTAAAAATCTCCAACAATGTTCCAACATTTGAGTCCTTAAAAACTTATATACTCATCGAATAAAATTTCACAATCATGAAAAGCACAAAATTTGAAGATGGTCCTTTCCATTCAATATCATTTGTTGAATGGATTCATCTTCAAGCAAAATCATTATGAAATTCCACTCAACACATTCCACATGTGTTAAGTTGGAATTTCCACCTTTTCAAAATACACATATGAAACCTCTTCATTCAATATACCCATATTGATTGAATGGATGTTTCATTTCCAATCAAAATAGAAAATAAACTTTCAATAAGCACATATGAAACCTCTCCATTCAATATACCCATATTTATTGAAAGGAGGTTTCATTTCCAATCAAAATCAAAAATAAACTTTCAAAAAGCACACATGAATATCTCTATTCAATATACCCAAATCTATTGATTGAAGATTTCATTTTCAAATAAAATGACACTATTTTGAAATCCCACTTAACATATTCCATATATGATTAGGATTTCCTCTTTCAAAAAAATTGATTTCCATCTTACATACCCAAAATTTAAATAAATCTTTCTTTTTTAAAATCAACAAAACACAAAATTTTAACAACACATTTGGAACTTCATTTTTAGCATACCACATTTTCTAAAGTGAAGTCTCCATTTTTTAAAAAATAAAATAAAATTTGAAACACATTTTTGGAATTTCATTTAGCATACTCAAATTTGCTAAGTGAAATCTCCATTTCACAAAATTCAAAATACATTGAAACTTCATTTTAGCATACCACATTTGCTAAAGTGAAGTCTCCATTTTCAAAAAAAAAACAAAATTTGAAACACATTTTTGGAATTTAATTTATCATACTCAAATTTGCTAAGTGAAATCTCCATTTCACAAAATTCAAAACATATTTGAAACTTCATTTTAGCATAACACATTTGCTAAAGTGAAGTATCCATTTTCAAAAAAAATAAAATTTACAACACATTTATTTTCAGAATTTCATTTAGCATACTCAAATTTTCTAAGTGAAATCTCCATTTCACAAAAATTGAAACTTATTTTATATCACATTTGCTAAGTGAAGTCTCATTTTCAAACAAAATCAAAACAAAGAAACACATTAGGATTTCCTTAGCATACCTAAATTTGCTAAGAATCCTATTTTCAAAATCAAATCAAAATTAAAAGAAACACATTAGGATTTCCTTAACATACCTAAATTTTCTAAGAATTCTATTTCAAAAATTTTTAAAAAGAAACACACTTGGATTCTTCATTTAGTATACCTAAATTTGCTAAATGAGAATTTCATTCTCAAATCACAAATGATTCACAAAACAAAGAAAACAAAGAAAAAGAAGAAATTGTTTTCCAACACTTCACTTAGCATACCTAAATTTGCTAAGTGAGTAAACTCCAAAAATCCAAAAAATTAAAACAAAATCAATTGACCCTTTACTTTAACAAACCCAAATTTGTTATATAAAGGGTCCTCAAAATCAAAATTCAAAATTCAAACATAAACCTATGGAAGCATCTCTCCAAAAATATTTGAACCCATTTTCATCATACCCAAATTTGTTGAAAGTGGATTCTACATTCAAAAAATCCTTTTTTCAATCAATCTCAAAATATCTTCTAAATCCATTTGAGCCCCACTTAACACTTTCAAAATGTTAAGTCTGGGTTCAATTTCTAAAATTTAAATTCAAAAATCAACAAAATAGAAATCTAATTAAAGTTTGTTTTTTTGACATTCATTTTGATTCACCTTTAGTCTGATTCAGTTGATTGCAATGGTGCAAAGTATGTGTTCATATTTCCATGGGATGGACTTGGCCCGGGTCAACCTTCCATGATCGACTATGCCCACCTCATCCACTTTGGTGAGGCTTTGAGTGGGCAGATTACATATGAGCCTCCCCTCATTAGCGAGCATGGTGGCAGGCGGCGATCATCTAGGTCCACATGCCATCCAATTTGAAGATCCCCTCACAGAAGATGA
Organism: Cymbidium sinense; assembly: GCA_021442155.1. Classification (NCBI taxonomy): domain Eukaryota; kingdom Viridiplantae; phylum Streptophyta; class Magnoliopsida; order Asparagales; family Orchidaceae; genus Cymbidium; species Cymbidium sinense. Next base: position 189,976,508 of record CM038221.1, read on the forward strand.
AGGTTATGGTGGTTCCCATAGAAGTAATATCAATACCAGTGTCAGTGCACCTAGTTGTTCCCCATGCTACCCTAGTTAGCTAGCACTCCACTCATAGCACCCTCCAAGGGAAGGCTCCAGATCCTGAGATTGTCTCCCCACTTTTGAGGTTGGGTCTAGCTCTTACTCTCTACCGGACCCAAAAAAAAACAAGAATCGCATGATAAAGTGGTACCACACTATTGCTAGGGAGTTAGAGGCACTACCTCCTGTGAGGATCTACCCATGATGGTTTCCCAGTTACAACAAACCATCCACCCTCTCTCATGAGAGAGGATGTCGAGGATTTCCTTCCTCCACCCTGATTCAATTCCAGTGCCGGTCGGTGAGAGGAGGTCAATCTGAGTCCGAAGCTTAGTTTGATTTGAGATATGTCATTCCTAGTAGCATTGGTAGGCAACTTAGGCAGGAGAGAGCTAGAGGCCCACATCATTCATGTTACTAGAGTAGGTATGGTAGGCGATAAGTGGCCTCCTCTTGTGGATTTCCGGTCGTCACACATCGTCGACCATACTGAAAACATCTTACTCATGTGGACCACACATCATAGGAGAGGAGCACCTATCTCGAGAGAGTTAGTGGTGCCTCCACCACACCGCTCTTCTCCCCATTTTCCATCTCCCGTACATGTTTCAGCATCTACTATTCTAGGCAAGTCCATGAAGGCCATATTGGGGGAGAAGAGAACCTCGTTGGTGATCCGGCTATGACTGAGAGATCCTGTCCCATCTACACTGCCTACTATGATAAGGTTGAGCTCTCCTGCTCGACCTTCTTCCACAGTAGTGGTGAAGAACAAATGGCAACCTCGAAGTATCGTAGTCGTCCCATCACCACCACCACAACAGTAGGATATGGAGTTTGGTGTGGTTGAGAGAGAGGAGAATAGATTCACCCTATGGATAGATCCTCCTAGAGTGCTACTCCATCTAGATCCCAACGGAGTACCATTCTTGAGTAGTCCTCACAAGATCCTTCTGACTTCAAGGTTAGGTGATTGTCTGCATGATAGTGATCCACTACCGGTCGGACCAATCTTTATTTTTGTTTAGTTGGACCGATCCCTATATGACATAGTAGCTCAGTATCTAGTGGAAAAGAAAGAAATCTTAAGATGTGCCTAGTCCAATTTAGATAATGAAAAGGTCAGATTTGATTCGGATGAGGATGACTTATTAGAGGATTCAGCGGGGGTATACATGGTAGATACTCGGTGTTCTCTCCTCCATGAGCTATAGACTATGGAAGGTGTGTTGAGGCGAGAAGAGACACAACCTACTCACAACCTCTTCATCAAATAAAATAGAAGATGATGAATAGAAGATGCTCGGACTTGTTAGCGGGTCTTAACACTTCAAAAATAAACCGGACAATCCATCCTACATAGGCCTAGTCAGAGTTGGTGCATGTCTTGGATCCAACCAAGACTTTACCTCCGATGAAGCGGTAGCAGCACATGTATAGGAAGGTAGTGGATAGTACCTCCATACAAAAAAAAGATATCAGAAGCATGGTTGAGCAGTAGGTGAGAGAAGTGTTGGCTCAAGCCTGAGGAGGATCATCCGTTCCAAAGGGTAGACCCTACCCAGAGGAATTCGATGACATCCAATATCCTAAGGGTTTCGTGCCTCCTTCTTTCAAGAGCTTCAATGGCAGTGGGAACCCGAGGCAGCATATTGCGCACTTCAGAGGTAGTTATTGCAATGTCGATGGCAGTGACACTTTACTCTTTCATCTCTTTGTCAGTAGCTTAGTGGGTATACCCTTTGATTGGTACGCTGAACTTCCCAATAGTTTAGTGAAGACTTTTCGAGTTGGAGCAACTCTTCATCAAGAGGTTTTGAGCTCACAAAGGTGTCAATCTCATTGTGGCTCAATAAAACCCAGGTGAGTCCCTCGTTGATTATATTCTCAGATGGCATAATTTGAGTATGAAATGTGAACCATAGCTGTCTGAACAACATGCCATTGATATTTTACTTAAGAATATCCATGGCCTGGTCGTCTTCATGCTCAAAGGTTTCACCATCAAAATATTTGAGAAATTAATCAACAAGGCGGTTAGCTTACAAGGAGAAGCCAAACAATCGCCTTTTCCAAACCAATCAATAAAGCAGAATCCACAAAAATCTTTTGACAAGAAGCCCGGGGTAGTGATAGTAGTAGACAAGGGGAAATAGTCAGAGCGGTCAGAGACCTCATGCTCTGACCATCACTTCCACCTCCTCTACCACCACCGAGGTAGCCCACGGCCTACAGCCTCCATGGCTTGCCGCCCTCCTCCTCCCATCATCATGGTAATGGTACACATACCCCGCCCGGTAGGTATGGTCCACCTACTTTTGGATAAACTTAACAAACCTTATTCATTTAAGAGGAGGTCAGAAGATCTTTAAGAATCTCTTAAAGAAGCCTGATTTTTAGCTACCTGAACCTAGGAGACCGAAGGAAGTGGGCAAAAGTAATGATCTAACTTTTGCCCCTACCACCATATGCTAGATCATGTTTTGGAAGATTGCTTTACATTCAAGGAATGGCTTGAACATAGCTTCAAGATCGGTGCTATAGTTATCCCGAAGGAATACATTGTGGAAAAACCATCCAGTTCCATTAGGGTAATCCTTGGGGATACTTGCGATCCTTCCAAAACCAAAGAAGGTTGGGATATCTCCTTATCAAAACCTATAAGAAAATTGTCTCAAAATCAAGAAACTTTCCTTGTAGGTGCACGAGCGCTCAAACCTCCAACATCAAGAAGGTTTGTGTTGCGAGCCAACTTGGAAAGAGCTTCGGAGCGGCAACAATATGTGCCGGCCGGGATAGCTAAGTAGCAACCACGAGCGAGACTAGCCTCATCATTGCAGTACCACATCGTGCCTCTACTTGACTAGTTCTTCTTCTAGTAGACATCTTGTATCGATGGATGAGGGCATCAAATCCCTCACCCCTCTTGCTTTTATTGATCTCTACTATGTACCTCCTATCAAATCCAAGAAATTGAAGAATAAAGCTAGCTTGAATTATATATGTGTCACTTCTAATGGGTTATCTAAATCTATTCATAATGATAACTCTTCAAGTCTAAATAACAACTATAATGATTATGATCTTCCTCTTTCTGATTCAAAGTTAGACTTTCCTACTGTGAATACTATGGGTTCACCTCTTGAGATAGACCTGGAATCATCGATTGAGGGTCCCATAGAGAAGCTGTAGGTGAGCGACATGGGTAGAATCTTCCATTACCACGCCATGAGATCATCAGTCAACCTCCGTAATGGCAAGGTTCTACCTCCTAGGGCACCTCAAGATAGAGGGAAACAAGTCATTGGTTGAGGATAGAAGCCCTCCACGGATGCTCCACCCTTGGATATGCTTGTGGAGGATCAAGGTGGACTACAATATCTCTCTCACCTAAGAAAGTTTCCATCTAAGCTATAATATGATGCCCTTATCTTATCCAAAAGATGAGGGGTCATTAATCAAGGCTCTCCTTGATCACGAAATTCTTAGTGACCACTTAGAGGAGGCACATTATTCCAAAAGCCAGGGATCACTTTCATGAAGACCTTCTTAGGGGACATGGAGCATCCCCTACATTACAGTGGAGATGGGTAGATTCAGACTTGCCAGAGTTCTTGTCAATCTAGGTGCATCAATGAACATTATGAGTCTAAAGACCCTTGCCTATTTAAGGATCAATATCTCTACACTTCGAGGAGATCGAATGATGTTGAGAGGATTCAATGAATAAAATGAGAGGGCTTTAGGTTCCATAGTGTTATCTTTGGAGATAGGTGACTACAAGACTGAATCCAAGTTTTATATCATTGTTTTGAATACTTTGTTCATCACTTTGCTCGGTATGCCTTGGATACATTAGAACAAGATGATTCCATCCTCCCTCCATCGATTCATCAAGTTGAAGGATGGGATTGAATCTTGTGTCAAGGAGATGAAAAGCTATTTTCGTTAGAGGTTGAGATATATATGAGATGTGACCTACTATCTTCCTCAAAACACCCTTTCTCATGAACTTGGACAAAATTCAAATTTCAAAAGAAAAAAAGAAAAAAAAGAAAAGAAAAGAATCCAAGTGAACAAGAAAGGAAAATTTAAGAAGAAATGGAGCTGCAAATCACATTCAACCCACAGTTCATTCCATCATATGGGCATGTGGGTAGGATGACTCGACCTCCACCAGGTAAAGGCAGAGGCAGAAATAGAGGCAATTCCAAAGGTGGAAGACCCGCTGGTTGGCCATCAGCAAACAAGGGTTATGTTCCAGTTCACAGGAGTACCCCTACTATTCACATAGACTTGGAATCCAGCTGAGAGGAAGAATCTGATGTGATTAGCATACCATCTAACCCCTGTGAGTGGGTTTCATTGGAGGTGAAACTCAAGCTGAATAGCGACAAAGACCAGGTCTCCAGACAAAGCACAAAAGTATTTGAATCAAATATAGGTAAAATTATCAGGCAATAGTTAGGAACCATAGCTCTAACCTCACTTTCATCTCAAAAATTTGAAGGTTTAGTAGTTAAGGAAGCCTCTCAGTCTTCCAAGGATGTCAAGCCGAAGAGATTCTTTTTGGGATCATCATACTCAAGCCTTGAAGTTGATGTATAACTTGAGGATGATTAATATACAGAATTAATGGAATCACCTTTTGATCAGTACTCTCATTGTGTTATTAATCTTGCAAAGAAAGGTTTGATTACTTATTCATGGTCTAAGCATAGGTTAGATTACTTCAAAAAGCTATGAAACAATAAAGGCAGGGATGCATAATCAAGATCAGGACTAAGATTCAATACGGTAGTTGATGATGACAATTCTTGGTTGTCATCAACCATGAAATTACGATAGGTTCTTTTCACACAAACCAACTCTTATGAGGATGTGTGTTTAGAAACTTGATGATCCATATGATCTCAAATCAAAGATGCACCACCATAATTTGAAGAAGATCCATTCCATAATTGAGCTTAAATAAATCAACCTCGGGATAGAAGAAAATCCATGTCCATACATCGGTTTGTTGAATGAAGAAGAAACCAATGACTTAGTTAGGCTATTGACTAAGTTTAAGGGCTTTGTATGGAGTTATGAAGAAATGCCCGATTATTTCATGTAGTAGTCCAAACTAGCAATAGATCCCACACTATCAAGCAAGCTCCTAGGCATGCGATTAGAAATCAAACAACAGCTCATTTTTAAAGTCAAGAAACTGATCAATGCTAGTTTCATTAGAGAAGAAAAATATCCTACCTGGTTAGCTAGTGTCATACTAATTAAGAAGAAGAATGGCCAAATTTGCATATGCATCACTTTCAGGGACTTAAACAAGGCATATCCTAAGGATAAGTTTCCTCTTCATATACTAGAATTAATGATGGGCATCGCCACATCTTATGCAATTTTCTCCATCATGGATGGGTCATCTGGCTACAACCAAATCAAGATGGCCCCAGGATGAAAAGAAATACTACTTTTCAAACTCATCGAAATCTTATTATAGGGTCATGCCTTTTTTGCCTTAAAATGGTGCTACATATACGGGCCATGACCGATCTTCAACGAACTCATCCATCATCAGGTTGAGTGTTATGTTGATGATCTAATAGTCAAATGTGAAGAAAAGGAAGACCATCTCTTTTACTTAATAGTAGTTCTCAAATGGTTAAGATAACATAACCTCAAAATGAATCCTCTGAAGTGTGCTTTCGGAGTAGCTTCAAGAAAATTCCTTGGGTTTGATGTCCGACATCGGAGAAAAGAAATAGATCCAGAAAAGATCAAAGCTATCTTAGAAATGCCACCTCATAAGAGTTTGACTCAACTCGGATCTTTTCAAGGACAGTTGGTGTATCGAAGATGTTTTATTTTGCAACCTATCGGGGAAATGCAAGCCATTCTCAGCACTTGTCAAAAAGGATGCTAAGTTCAAGTGGGATGACAAGTGCCAACATGCCTTTGAAGATATCAAGTAGTATTTGGTGAAGCCGCCATTTCTAACAGCCCCTATCCCGGGCAGGCCATTCATCCTCTAAACTATTGCATTAGACGACTCTCTCAGCACTCTATTGGCCCAAGCCAATGACGAAGGGAAGGTGAGTGCTCTTTACTACCTCAACCATCACCTGATTCTTGTTGAAGTGAACTACCCACCTATTGAGAAATATTTTTTAGCTTTGATCTTTGCATCTCAAAAGCTATGACATTATATGCTTTCTCATAAGATAAACTTAATTTCCAGAACTAATCCACTGCAGTATCTCATGACATGACCAACGCTATCTGGATGTTTGGCACATTGGTCCATGATTCTCTCACAGTTTGATATCACATTCATACCCCTCAGTGCGGTGAAAGGACAAGCACTAGCAGATTTCTTAGCAGCACACCCACTTCCTGCGATTCCCCTCTTGGTGATGATCTCACGACAAACAAATCATGAACTTAGGAGGTTGATAACCACCGATGGGAGATGTATTTTGATGGTGCATCTTCTTTCATAAAGGAAGCACCATGATCTACTCTTCCGAAAAAGGCGGGGGTAGGAATAGTTCTCTTAACTCTGATGATGATGAGATTCTCATACTATCTTTTAATCCCTACCCAATAATGAAGTGAGTATGAGGCTTTGATTTTTGATGAGTTAGCTATCACAGTGTGTGTCAAGAGCATCAACATCTTTGGGGATTCTTAGTTGGTCATCAATCAGATTCGGGTACAAGTTCTCAAGCTTCATTACCATGAGTATACCAAGTTGTTGGCCCAAATCCACGAAGTCACCATCTAAGGTTCCCGAGTAAGAATGGTAGCGGATGCTTTGGCCAAACTTGCCAAATTGGCATGTCGGAAGATGAGTCCATTCAATAAGGGTCCAAAATAGACAAGTCATATCCCCTTGATGTTGAACTCATCAAGAGACTTTCTCTTGAAGGGGAGGTTGTCATTTCTATGGGACAAGGAGGCTGGATTGGAGGCAATGATTCATAGAATATTTGAACATACCTCAAGAAAAGTCACAAGCCCATCGGGTGAAATAGAGAGCTCTCTGCTCTCATTGATGGCACTATCGGTCTTTGATCAAATGTGGTTACTATTTTGATAACACAAAGCCCATATTGTCGAGGTACATTCAGTATGCAATCAATCCGATTAAAGATGAAGATAAAGATCAAGAGACTAGGATACTACTGGCCTTCAACAAATTGCATGGATGTAGCTAGGAGATGTCATCATTGTCAAGTACACGGTGTGGTCTTACATCAACAATATTGGCCTTCATGGCCATTTTGAGTGTTAGTCGACATTGTGGGTCTATCGATCCTCCTTCTTCCAAGGGTCATCAATTCATCTTACGCCACCACTACTTTTTCAAAGGTGAGGGCAATCCCACTCAGAGGATTCGAGCATGTGCTTGATTTTTTTAGGAACCATATATATATAGGTTGGGGTGCCTCGATGAATTATATCGATAATGGTACTACATTCAAAAGCACCAAGATCAATAGCTTCCAGAAGACATGGTATAGATTGAGATACTCCATCTACTACCCGAGCAAATGGCTTAGCGAAGCATTCAACAAAACTCTCATCCAAATACTAAAGAAGACTCTTGATGACAACAAGTGGTAGTGGAATGAGTTGGTTGAAGCCTTGTGGGTACTACACATATAACTCAATCACCCCATTTTCTTAGTGTATGGGTCAAAGTCATTCTACCTTTAGAAGTTCAACTCCATCACTAAGGATAGCATTGGGTAGCAAGATCACTAGGCGAGAATGCAAAGTTGCAGTTGGACACCTATGAGCTTGCCAAAATCTCGAGTTGTACAAGGCAAAAATGATTCAAACTCATAACAAGCTGGTCTACCCTAGGTCTTTCCAAGTAGGAGAACTTGTGTTAGTCCTAAGGAGACCAATTGTTGCCCGTCAAAAGATGGGAGGCAAGTTTGAACCCACTTGGGAAGGCCCTGTCATAAAGAAGGCCTACCAAGGAGGATCTTATCAACTCATTGATTGTAAAGGGGAACACCCGATGCTTCCAATTAATGGGCTCTATTTGAAGAAATATTACCCATAAAACATGTTTGAAAATAATTATCAATAAAAGAATAAAATCTGATTCCATTTCATCAAATCTTCTCTTCTTTTGAAGAGTTGTTTGCTTGTCTTGCGAATCCCCATGATGTGTTTAGGATAGGTGTAAAAGTCCCCCAGAGGCATTCTATTCCTCTTTCACAACATAAACACAATCAAATAATCTCCTGGCGCTATTAGAATAGGTGTGAGAGAACCCAAGAGGTATCCTATTTTGATTAGCATAAATAAGTTAGGTGTGAGAGAACCCGACATCCTTTCTTGTGGGAATTGGTTTGCCATCCGGCACCATTTCATCAAATTCCTCAAGTGTGTTTAGATGTGTGAGATAAAAGCATCCTATTCCCTTTAACATAAGCACAAAATAAACACATATCTTTTGTCTCTACTTTGATGTGAGCAAGCCCGTGGCACTCATCATTAGTCTAGGTGGTACATCTACCTTGCTAGTATGTCACCCGATGGTCACTTTGTTTGGAAGATGTGAGTCATGCTTTCTTTCTTAACATTGCAAACCAATGAGCGCCTTGTTAGTTTGGTAGACTTCACTAGCCCTCTGTTGATTTTTTGTTAAGAAGATGTGAGTCCCAGCTTTCTTCTTGAACTAATCATCATGATCTAACTAGGTCAGTATATTTGAGGTTTAGGATAAGTCCCAGAGGCTCCTTTCCTGACTACATTTGAGTTGATATAAGTCCTCGGTGCATTCACTCAGTAGCCCTAGGTGATAGCACTCGAGTCAAGGCAGACTATCCAATCAATTCACTTTAGGAGGATGTGAGTCCCCAGCTTTCTTCTGGGCGATTTTGCAAGCACCTTAGGTTGGTTGATGTTGCTATGTTGACTCAGATGGATACACCACTCTTTGTGTCCCCGCTTTCTCCTTGAGTTGGCCCAATACTATTTGATATATAGCCATGTCATCTTCTCCAGGTTTTGGATCAAGCCCTTAGTGGCCCCTCTCGGGCATTCTATTTGGATCACATCCTTTGACCCCATTTAGACACTACAGTTACTTTTTGGATTGGACAATCCCCTTTCCTAGTAGCCACTGTTGGAGAATTTGTTCAGGGATGCAGATTCTCCCTTGGTTTAGTAAATCTGAGATAGGTCTAGGCTGATATAAGCTCCTTCTCAGTTTGATCCCTCATAAACTAATAGGGTCCATGATAAACAAACAACAAAATATATTCACTTGTGGATTAGAATTCAAGCCCCCAAAGGGCCCCTTTTCTCAAGCAGGCATCTTATCTTTGAGGCGGTGTTGTGAGAACTCCCGAATTTCGACTGAGTTGAGATAAGTCCCAGTGGCACTCACTCTATAGTACCTTAGGTGGGTTCAATCTATTTTTCCACAAGCAAGTTACCACGTCATTTCACTTTGGAAGATGTAAGCTATGATGTATTCTTTCTAGCATGACTTTCGCAGGTGGGGTCGATTGTTGCCCAAAGCAATGATCACCCAATGGTCTTTGTAGTGGAATGTGAGTCCCCATACTTTCTTCCCAATTGATCATTGCAAATGAAAGGCACTCCTTTGGTTGGATAGTTCTCCCATCGGTAGAAGCTACTCCCTTTGTCGATTCAGAGATAGGTCTAGACTAATATAAGCTCCTTCGGTGTGATCCATCAAACCAATGAATCCATCAAAATAAACAAATTAAAAATGAAAGTAATCTATCTTTGAGATTTAAGTCCCCAGCATTCACTCAATAGTCAGCCCTAGGTCGGGTTTGATTTGTTGCCCAAAGCAATCGATCACCCTAGTGGTTCCTTGTTTTGGAAGATGTGAGTCCCCACAATTTCTTCCTAACTTGACCATTGCAAACTGAATGGCACCCCTTTGGTTGGATAGTCCTACTATGTGGTTGGAAGACTGCTCCCTTTGGATTGGTAAATCTATGTTAGCTCTAGGCCTCCATATACTCAGTCCATCCATCATGATGGGATCCATCAAAATCAAAAATTAAAAATGAAATTAATCTTGACTATGTTTGAGCTGATATAAGCCCTTGGAGGCATTCACTCAATAGTTAACCCTAGGTTGGGTTCAATCTGTTGCCTTGCCAATGGATCACCCGACAGCGGTCCTTACTTTGGAGGATAGTGTATTGCTTTCTTCTAGTCTGACTTTTGCAGGCATCCCTTTGGTTAGTCCTACTATGTGTTTGGTAGACTATCACTTTGGATTGGTAAATGAAGTTAGGTTTAGGCCTCCTACTCGTGTGATCCATCATACCAGGGGCCCATCAATCAAAATCTAAAATAAAAAAAAAAAATTCGACCCTCCTCCCTCAGTGGAGTCAAACAATCAAAACAATCAAACAAATCAAATCAATTTCTCTCCCGATGATTTGAACTATTTCCCTATTAGTTTACATACTTTTTTCACTTACTCTCTTATATCCATAAGTCATATTGCTTCTCAACTACACCTTGAGAGTAGATCATTTTTTGCTTGTGATCATTCATTGTTGATCATTTTGGTCCATATGTGTGGTGTTTCACACATTGAACTTGACCTCATTTTAAGCTCACCATCTTAGACATAGGACTTCTCTTAGACAAGACTCTCCTTGGTCTTAAGATACTTCTAGTGATTAGGTGGACACTCATTCAGTGACTTAGAGTTAGCCATGAATTTCATGATGTTCTTCACCCTATAGTTTGAACCAACTCCTCCTTTGTCAAATTCCAAATCAAATTAACTCCAAATTAAATCAACTCAAACTTAAATCAATTCCACTTGGTGATTTTCTCAAATTCAAATCAATTCCAAATGATTGAGCTTGGTTTAATTGAGTTCAAAATCTTCACTTTGATTCTATCACCTGGACTTATTCAAAATCCTAATTCAAAGAAATTTTCTCACCCATTTATATTCTCATTTATATTCACAAATTTAAATGAAATATAAATTCAAATATCAAAAACTAAATTCAAAATCAAATCCAAATTCAATCAAAATCTTGATCAAGTCAAATTGAACTTGGCCAAAATAAATTCAAATCAAACCTTGATTTTCTTCCTTCAATCAATCCTTCAATCATGAATCCAAATATAAATACAAACTTCAATCATCAAATAAAATCAATTCAAAAAAAATCAAATTCAATCAAAAATTCATTCAAGCTTTGTCAAATTCTTGAACTTAGGAAATTCAAATTAAGCCAAACTCTTGATTTTTCTTCATAATTCAATCAATCCTTCAATCATGAATCCAAATATAAATATAAATTTGAATCATCAAACCAAAACTAAATTGAAAAAATCAAACCCAAATTAAACTCATGTTCACCCTTTGAACTTGAAATTGGAATTGACTCAAACCACCAAATGAATTTATATTTTAATCATAAGTATGAGTTCAACCAAATTTTTATTCAACTTGATTAAGCCATTTCTCACTTGACCCAAATGACCTAAGTACCCATTTGAGCCAAATTCTAATTCCCAAATTGGATTGACTAAGCCCACTAAGCCTCATATATTAAGCAATAATCAATATGAGATCAATCACTCAATTTTTTCAAACCAAAGGGTTCCAAGTCAATTAAATCCACCATAGGCCAAATTGATTCAAACCATTCATTACTCATTTGATCAATGTTTGAACACCAATCATCATTAAGCTAACCTAGCCCATTACTTGACCCAATTGACCCAACTTAGTCAAAAAAATTGTCATACACAAATTAATTGAAACCAATGGGTCAAGCTCATTCCAAATCACTTGTTGAACTTGAAACTCTTCATTTAGCAACATATCAACTCCTCCATGAGAACAGCACATTCACTCCCACCTTTTGCACATGGCAACTTCTCCACTACCTCTGCGAACCATGCACTACAACCAACCATTGGTGTGAATTGGATCAAAATGGCAAAAGCTAGGCCATCCGATTCACCTGGAGATATACTCCTCTAATTTGACTTCATTCCAACACTCTCACACTGATTGAGAGGAAACTCAAGAAAATAATTGTAAGTCTCCCAAGCTTCTAGCCATCTCCAATTCTTCATTTCGGTTTCTTCAAAGCAAAATAGGGAAGTTCCACCATTTTCCCAACTTACTCAATACACAAAATCAGCTCAATTCCCTTGGAAGCATCTTCAGAAGAGTCAATCGAGTTGATCCAAAGCTTCTCCCAAGTTTTAAAGGCAAGGGAGGTGGTGTCTAGACCAAGGGCAAATCCATTTGAAGGTGAGCTTGGTCCATAGGAAGATCCACTCAATCTCAACACCTCAACCTTCAGGCTTAGTCTCAGACAAAGCTACCTGGTGGGAGCATTCACTCCTTTGAATTTTCTTGGTCCTTTTGAAGATGTTTCACCTTGATGATCATTAGATCTTCATACCCCTTAGTGTGGGTGAGTTTGACCTCAATTTGAGCTCCATCAAGCTAGATCTTCCTAAGAGTGGGCGGTTCCCCTCTCATGGCGAGCTGTGGCCGGATCATGGCAATCCATCCATTTTGGATGGGCGGCCATGATCAATTATCCCCTTAAGAATCCCGGACTCAATCTCGACCATCAATCTTTGATGGGGTGAGTGAGAGAATGTGTAGCCTTCAGCGTGATATTGGCATTACGATGTGATAACTTAGTGGCGAATCACGCGCGTGGAAAGCGCATGGCATGGGTGGCATGGCGCGTGATTAGTCATAAATTAGGGATTTAATTAATAATCAGAATCTTCAAATATTCATAACTAAATGTTGAAAAATAAAAAAATACAAAAAAGCATTGTGAAGATAATTCAAGGTGAATAATCTAAAATTAATTTCAATTGATTTTGAATAGTATTTTTGAATTTAGGTTTTATTAATAAATTATGTTAATTACTCTCATTATTCATTTCAAACTTCATGTATTATTTTGACTTCATCTCTAATTTTTTTGGGATTTATTAATGGTTTAATTAGGAAATTGCAATTCATTCCTAATCACTCTCTTAATGTAATTAATTAACCTTTTAAATAGTGATAAATCCATTAATTAAGTTTGTTAATCATCTTAGAACAGTGACTGAACTCAGGGAATGAGATTAGGATTCTTTCCCAATTCTTCCTTTCCTAAGTTTATTTCATTTGGATAAAAATCTATTGAAGGTGCAAATTAATTAAATAAGTTTAATCACTTAATTAAATGGCTTAATTAATCAAAGTTTTAAAATCAAATCAATCTAAACTTAATCATTTTCTTCTTGGGTGGGTGCTTAGGTGTTCAATAACCTAAACAGCTTAAGGAAATTAAAATCCAACCCACATGTGTGGGAAGATTTATAAAAGTACTTAAATTAAACCCTTTAGCTTAATTAATCACTAATTATAAGCCAATTGCATTAGGCCCTTTCTTTTGCATTTTGATTTAAATTCCTTATGTGGTTTTATGTCATACATTAGCTCATAATTATTTGATTAAATATGTTAAAGTGGTGTAGGTAAGGGTAATTAATGAATTTACACCTTAACCAAAACATAAAATCAATCTAATCACCTAAAATTAAACTAAAATAATACACACATGTGGGAAATGGATGACCATAAACCTTTTCACATTTCTTAAATATAAATCAAACTCAAAAAACAAAACAAAATCTCTTTAAAATAATTTTGGTTTTGCTTTAAATAATCTTATTCATAAGATTATCTTTAGAATTAATTAGGGTGAATGAATTTACATGCTTTCATCACTTTATTTCTTTCTAGCATGTTAAATGCTAAATGTCACATATGAAAATCATGCATTCATGCCTTTTAAAATCAAATTAAAATGAAATATTTCCTTTATGTCAAATTGCATGTATTTGGCTAAAGTAAGAATATGAATGGCTATTATATTACTATTAAATCAAATTATTTTCAAAACTTATAAATCAAATATAATAACTGAAAGGTATGCTACTTATAATTATTTATGAGCTTGCATGTGAATATAAAATATGTTATGTGATTCTCCCTCTCTTTCTTAACATAGAATTATTAGATTTGCAAAGTATATAGTCCATTTGAAAAGGACATAACACTTGCTCAAATCTATTCCACACTCTATGTCATGACTTAGAAGAATTCACATCACACATATAAACTAAACAATCAAACCAAAATCAACAAATATAAACTTTACATGATTCTCTTTCCATGCATTTCTCTTTGCACATGCACATGTATTTAAGAAAAATGGTATATTAGTTTGGACAACCCCGAGGTTGCGAGGCTTTAAGTAGCCCTAAGTAGGTCTTGTACCTTACACCCTTGGTGCTAACAATGGCGTACTCACTTATGTCTTTTATACTTGTAAATGTGCATATGAAAAATGGATAAAAGAATCTCTCTTTTTTTACTTAATGAAAATCATGCATCATAAAGCATTCAAATTTTCTTAAGAAATATCATTTAGCATTCATCATTAAGGTGTGCTAAATATTTCCATTTGCATGTATAGAAATGCTTAGGATTCCACCATATGCATGTTACACATGTTGGGAAAGAAATAAAGTGTTGTGTGTTTTGTGATAGTATTTTACTTTACTTAATCTTAAAATGCCTTTCTTTTTGAATAGGTTTTTTTTAGGAAAAATCTAAACTTAGGATTAATTAAAACACATAATAAAACATTCACTAAAAAAATCAAATATGAATCTACCTTAGAAATTACTTAAGGTAGGGAAGAAAAGAAGTTTTCTTCTCTTTTCTCTCTCTTTAACTTAGTAATTAAAAGATTCATTTAAACCAAACAAAATCAAATAAAATCAACCAAATCAACTAAATAAATGAAACACCCTCTAAGTTGAACATTTTCATACTTATAAACTTCAACCTTAAACTGGCTTAAGCATACCACACAAACCTTAAATATACATATTAAATTTGAAATTCTAGCTTTAGGTTAAGGGGATTACATGGTTTATGCTTTGCTTTTTTTGTTGATGTTTTATTTTAGTTTGGATGTTAGGGTATGTTGCGTGAATGGTAGGATCTTAGTCTAACATTATTGTCTTCTGGGGATTGTGCTTAAGGGGTGTTGTAATAAAATAGAACTGATTTTGCTTTGTAGGTGCTTATAACCCTAAGCATAATCCAAAATAGTCCAGGTGAACTTGGTTACCCATGTGTGGGGTGCTAAGTCCAATTTATACATATACATGCTTGGGATTGCTTGGTTTGTTTACCTAATCTCTGTTTTGCAAGTTTTAGTTAGATTTCTTTTTTTCCATTTTCATGTAATTTTGCAATTAGGATTTTAGAATGATTGTTATGGGCTATTAGAATGAACATTGGTTATAAGACCATGTCTTATGTACCATGTAAAGCCTTTGGAACAACTACATTCCAACCAACCAAAAGAAGAAAGAAGAAAGAAAAAAAAAGAAGAATGAAGACCCCATAATAATGAATTCCTTCTTGATTGTAATTTATTCATTATAATCAGTTGTATAAGGGTAGAGCTCACCCAATTTATTTTTGTTTGTGCGTGGAGCGATCACAAATGCCCTTTTATTCTTTTGCGCTAGCTTTATAAATTGATTGACGTTTATTTAGCTTGTGCATTAAGATGACATCTTTTCCTAGTTGATTCCTTACTTTGATGTATGGCCTGAATGACGATTAGGCTCTTAGGAAAATAAATTTTCTATCCAACATAAATAATTCAAACTAAAAATAAAATAACTCATAATCTCACCTAAAGCTTAATTATAAAAAGAATTAAACAACCCCGTTGGATGTTGTATTACTTTTTTCACATCATGCATAAAAAAGTATATTATTTCACTCTTGATTGGAGGGCTTCCACCTTTTCCAGAGAACTTGGCTTGACCTTTGAGAGCCATGGTGGAAACACACCACCTTATCTTACTGATTTTAGCTCATAATCTAATTTCTCATGCATTAGGCATATGAATCCTAAAGCCTGTGTCAAATTGATTATCCAAATAAAAATAAAATGTAGCAAAATTTGCATTAGATTTAAGTCATTAAATCATGCCCTACATGATCTAGTCTCTTAGGGAATATGTTTAAAGACTTAGTTTCTTTCTAAGTAAATAACAGCTTAGCTATCTTGCAAAAGCATTTGAGTTGCCTACATATTTTAAAATCATAGGAGTTAGTTGGCGACCACCCCCAGGCGATTGTAAGTCTAACAGTCAGGTGGTTTATCCTCTCTTGTGGAGGTAAACTGTATACCCATTTTTTTCTTTAGATTTAAGTCATGATTTTGGCCCTCGCCAAAGCTCCCTAGATTTAGGTTTAGAGGTTGCTACTTCCCTTTGCGGGCTACGAGCATAAATCCTCACCTCTTAGGCATTTTCATGATCTTGTATCCTGGAATTGTAAGCCCTAACTTTCTAATGAAAATTCAAGTCAAATAAATCAATTCAATTTCAAAAATATAAAGCCTAACCATAGGATAGTTTGGGGTGCTTACTAGGCTTCCTAGTATCTTAAGCATCCCCTACTTATCTTCAGTTGGCTTCAATAAGAACTCCTTGAATTTTTTAAAAATAAACCAATCGATTGATAGTCCTACCTTTCGAAATCTTTGGAGATAATGTTCATTTACCTTAATCGAGAGTATTCTTAAGGAGTCATGTTCCTTAGAATATAATTAACTATGGGGGCTTGCCCCTATAGTGAACTTAATGAACCCGATTTAAAATAAATCTTTCTTTACTTTTTTATGTAAAATAGGGGAAGAATCTCTGGTACATTCTGAAGACCCATAGTCCTTAGGAGTCCTTGTTAAGGTGATTAGGTCCATTGTAGGGTGGTGAGTTCTATCTTTCGAGATAGTACACCTTTCCTCAATGCCATACCCGATAACCCTAATAAGAATATTTATGGATCTGCATGGTTTTCCAATAAGGTGTTTTGTATATTTATCTATTTTCATTTATCCTCTTTCCCAAAGAGGGATAGATGAAAGCATGAATATATATATATAATATAAATATTTTCACCACAAAGAGATATCCCAACCTTCTTTAGTTTTGAGAGGATCTCATGTATCCCCAAATATTACCCTAATGGAACTGGATGGTTGTTCCACATGGTATTCCTTTGGGATAACTATGGTGCATGTCTTGTAGCTATGCTCAAGCCAATCCTTAAATGCAAAACAATCCTCCAAAATATAGCCTAGCATGTGGTGGTAGGGGTAAAAGTTAGGATCATTACTCTTGCCCACTTCCTACGGCCTTCTAGGCTCAAGTAGCTAAAAGTTAGGTTTCTTTAAGAGATTCTTAAAGATTTTTCTAACAATCTCCATCTTAAATGAATAGGGTTTATTTAGTTTATCCATAAGAGTAGGTGGATGGTAGCTACTTGGCAGTGGGTATGTGTACTGCTGCTACGGATGTGGCTGAGGAGGAAGCGGCAAAGGCTATGGAGGCTACTGTGGCGGCTGATAAGACAACCTTGGTGGTGGTAGAGGAGGTGGAAGTGATGGCTGTGGAGTTTGAGGTCTCATCATCTTTTTGCTACTTCCCTTATTTATCCTTTCTCTTGGTTTCTCCTCATAAGCTTTCTGTGGTTTTGGCTTTGTTGATTGATCCAAAAAATGGCAACTGTTTGGCTTCTCCTTGCAAGCTAGCCACCTTATTGATTAGCTTCTCAAATGTCTTGATGGTAAAACCTTTGAGCATGAAGGCAACCGGGCCATGAATATTCTTCAGTAGAATTTTAATGGTATGTTATTTAGACAGTTGTGGTTTGTATTACATACTCAAATTGCACCATCTGAGAATACAATCAACGAGGGACTCACCAGGGTGTTGTTGAGCCACAACGAGATTGCCCTACTCATCGAGCTCCAAACTCTTAATAAATAGTTGCTCCAACTCAGCAAAAGTCTTCACTGAATTGTTGGGGAGTTCAGCATACTAATCGAAGGCTATGCCTTTTAAGCTACTAATAAAAAGTCCAAAGAGTAATGCATCACACCATTACAAAGATTGGCTCAAGTGCGTATATGATGTCTTGGGTTCACGCCAAGCTCTTAAAGATGGTGGCATGAAACCCTTGAATATCTTGGATGGCATCAATTCCTCTGGTAGGGTCTACCCTTTGGAACCGATGATCCTCCTCGCTTCGAGTGCTTCTCTCACTTCTTTCAACCATGAGTTTAATATCCTTTTCTTATGGAGATACTATCCACTACCTTCTATACAAAGGTGTAAGTCTTGGTTGGGTCTAAGACATGCAACAACTCTGGCTTACTAGTCTCTACAATAGTAGGATGCACTGTCGGGGCTTGGTTCTGGAGTGCCAAAATTACTGTTGGCAAGTCTTCAAGCCTTTTCCACATCCTATATATTTGTTCATCCTTTTGCTTAATTTATTTTAGGAGGTATTGGGTTGAGTGGGCGGTATCATCCTCTGCTTGTCCGGTGCAAACTTTTTGTTGATCACGAAGGAGGGAACCCGGTGTCCATGTGTACCTCTGAATCTTCTAATCATCTTCATTAGGATCAAAGCGCTTCTCATCCTCTAATCGGATGTATATCCTAAGATCTCCTTCTTCTCCACTAGATATTTTACAATGTCATCTGGGATTGATCCAAAGTATAAAGATCAAAGGTAGTGTGGATCCATCATGAAACAGATAGAATCTAACCTCTACTCTGCTGGAGCTAACCCATGAGGTTATGCTGCTAGAAGAAAGATGCTCTACTCATGCACGGATGGAGTGGTACTCCTAGGAGGATATATAGTCATGGGGATGACTGAACTGTCTCCTCCTCCCTCTACTGCTGCAATCTCTATAGCCTGCTGCGGTGGTGGTGGTGATGGAATGACCACTATAATTTGAGGTCGCCATTCCTTCTTCACCACAACTGGGGTAGAAGGTTGAGCGGGAGAGCTCTGCCTCGCCTCAGTAGGTGGTGTAGATGGAATGGGATCTCTTGGACATTGTCGGATCACTAGTGGGGCTCTCTTCTTCCCGGATGCACCTTCATGGCTTTTGCTAAACAGTGGATGATGGAACATATACATGAGGTGGTGGGCATGGAGTAGAGTGGTGTGGTGGAGGCACCACTAACTCTCTCTAAGTAGGAGCTCCTCTCCTATGATGGGTAGTGCATGGGATGTTATCAGATGATCGACAGGATAATCGATCAAAAAGTCCATGAGGTGGCTTTGCCTCCAGCCTTCTCGGCTTGTGATATGCAATGCGGCCTCCCCCCCCTTGTCACGATATATGCGCCTGTTGGGGATAACATCTCAAATCAATTGAGCCACGGACTCACATTGTACTCGTGAAGAACTAATCTAAGGATAGCATATGACTTTCTCCTCTCTCTGATAGGAGCCTGATAATGAACTGCAAGTGGAGGTGAAACTAAGATCCTCTTAACGTCCTCCTCTCCATTAGATCCAAAGAGGAGGTGAAACTTATTCTATGTGATAAGAGGAGACACTACCCTAGGTAACTCCTCTACTACAACCTGAGAAACTGCCTCCAACTCCCTCGCTATGCAAGTATGATCGCTTGATCATGCGATTCTTATTTCAGCACTGAGTCCTGGTGGGACGAGCAGTGCAGGAACTAGACCCTACATCATAGGTAGGGGAGACAATCCTTGGAATCAGGAGCCTTCCCCTTAGAAGGAGCTAATGAGTGGGTCTTGCCACTTGGGGAAGAAGGAACTCAGCACTAGCTGTAACTGGCTGCGACGCACAACCTTCCTCTTGGTGAGAATCTGGGTTATATGGCATCTCAACGGATGATCACACGCGGTCTGCAGCTCTATTTGTTGTGAGGGAAAGTGATTCTAGCCCCCTTAAAACCTCGGCCAAAATGGATGAGGTGGAAGAATCATGGAGGCTAGGATCAAGGCCAAATTCATCCAGAAATGTGAACACACGCAATTTACATAAACTGAACATAACTGAACTAAAACTGGCTAAAATTGATTGAAAGTCTGCAATGTTGAAAAATAAACCCGAACTAGATTTCTGCTTTAATTTGTTTCTAGATTTTGAACCCACACTCAACAATTTGGATATGTTAAGTTGGGCTCATTGAATTTGGCGAGATAGATTTTTGAATTGATTGGAAAGAAAATTTTTGAATATAGAATCTATTTTCAACAAATTTGTGTATGTTGAAAATGAGTTCAAAATATTTTTGGAGAGATTGATGCTTCCATAGGTTCATTTTTTATTTTTATTTTTGATTATTTAGGTACCCTTTATTTAATAAATATGTGTATGTTAAAACAAAAGGTCAATTGATTTTGTTTTGATTTGTGATTTTGGAATTTACTCACTTAGCAAATTTGAGTATGCTAGGTGAGGTGTTTGAAAACAATTTTCTTCTTTTGTTTGCTTATTTGTGAATTATGTGTGGATTTGAAAATAGAATCTTTACTTAACAAATTTGGGTATGTTAAATAAAGTCTAAGTGTTTTGTTATTGTTTTTTAAAAAGAGGATCTTTACTTAGCAAATTTGGGTATGCTAAATAAAGGATCCTAATGTTTTTTGTTTTTAGTGATTTTGAAAAGAGGATCTTTGCTTAGCAAATTTAGGTATGCTAAATGAAAGATCCATGTGTGTTCTGATTTTGTGATTTCAATTTTGAAAAGTGTATCTTCACTTAGCAAATCCAAGTGTGCTAAATTAAAGATCCAAATGTTGTTTGATTTTGTGATTTTGATTTTGAAAAGTGGATCTTCACTTAGCAAATTTGAGTAAGCTAAATGAAAGATCCAGATGTTGTTTGATTTTGTGATTTTGATTTTGAAAAGTGGATCTTCACTTAGCAAATTTGAGTAAGCTAAATAAAAGATCCAAATGTTGTTTGATTTTGTAATTTTGATTTTGAAAAGTGGATCTTCACTTAGCAAATTTGAGTATGCTAAATGAAAGATCCACATGTATTTCATGTTTTGATTTTTGAAAAGAGAGTTCTTTACTTAGAAAATTTGGGTATGCTAAATAAAGGATCCAAATGGGTTTTAATTTTTGTAATTTTTTTTGAAAAGAGGATTTTTAATCAGCAAATTTGGGTGTGCTAAATGAAGAATCCAAAAATGTTTTATTTTTGAAAAGGTGATTATTGACTTTATTTTTGAAAAGATGATTATTGATTTTATTTTGGAAAGATGATTATTGATTTTTTTTGAAAATAAAATCTTCATTCAATAAATTGAATGAGGATACTCATTTGTTCTTTTGAAAATATGATTATTGATTTTATTTTTTTGAAAATGAAAGCTTCATTCAATAAATTGGAGAGGATATTCTTTTGTGTTCTTGAAAATTTCATTGTTGGATTTTATTTTTGAGAATGAAATCTTCATTCAATAAATTGAATGAGGATATTCATTTGTGCTTTTAAAAATTTGATTGTTGGATTTTATTTTTGAGAATGATCCTACATATAATAATCATAAAATTGTTAGATGAGGTTGATTTATGAAATAAAAAATAAAATAAAAATTTTGTGCAAACTTTTTATTATGTGCATTTTGAAAAAGTGCTTTTTGGAAATTGATTTATTAAAGGATTTATTTTTCTTTACTTTTGGAATGAACCTTACCTTACCATAGAAATGGTAAGAAAGAAGACTTTAGTTATTTTATTTTATTAAATTTTTATTTTCACCTATTGGGAAACTCAACGGGGGTTTTAAGGCCTACGTGGAGTGAGCTCTTAAAACTTAAAGGATGTTGGCTAGTTTAGCTTAAGGATGAAATAAAATAAGTGCCAACGGAAGAGAAGGATAGTCTTGGGTTCATATACAATACGGACCCATTATCGATACTTGGAGATAACGATCATTTACCAAAGATGGAGAGAGGAACCATCCCCAGCAGAGTCGCCAAAAAAATCTATGGTGAAAAATATTTCTAATCTTCATCTATCTTTTGAAAGATAAATGGAGACCAAAAATATAAACCGCCTTGTTGGGACACCACATAGATCCGCAGATATTCTTATTAGGTCGATTGGGTACGATATTGAGGAACAATGTACTATCTCGATAGACATAAGTCACCATTCTATGATGGACCTAATCACCTTAAAAGGAACTCCAAAGGACAATGGGTCTTCATATGTACCAGAGATTCTTCCCCTACTTTACATTGAAAAGTAAAGTAGGGTTTATTTTAAACCAAGTTCATTAAGTTCCCTATGGAAGCAAGCACCCATAGTTAATTACATCTTAAGGAATGAGATTCCTTAGGAATACTCTCAATTAAGGTAAATGATCATTGACTCCAAAGATTTTAAAGATATGACTATCAATCAATTGGTTTATTTTTAGAAGATCAAGTGGGGTTGATCAAGAGGAGGGAGTTATTATTGAAACTAAGAGGAGATGAGTAGGGGATTCTCATGATACTAGGAAGCCTAATAAGCATCCCAAACTATCTTATGGTTGAGCATTTTGAAATTGAAGTGATTTATTTGTTTGAATTAAATTTTTGTTAGAAATCTAGGACTTACAATTCCACGACACAAGATCATAGGAATGCCTAAGAGGTGAGGATTTATGCTTGTAGCCCGCAAAGGGAAGTAGCAACCTCTGAATCTAAATCTAGGGAGCTTTAGCTAGGGCCAGAGCATGATCAAAATCTAAGATGAAAATGGGTATATGGTTTACCTCTACAAGAGAGGATAAACCACCCGACTGTTTGGACTTACAACCACCTAGAGGTGGCTTCCAACTAAGTCCTATGATTTTAAATGTAGGCAAAGTCATGCTTTTCAAGATAAGCTTTATTTAGAAAGAGACTATGTCCTTAAACACACTCCCTAAGAGACTAGATCATGTAGGGCATGAGTAATGACTTAAATCTAATGCAAATTTTGTTATGTTTTATTTTTATTTTTTTAGACAATTAATTTGACACAGGCTATAGGATTCATATGCTTAATGCATTAGAAATTGGTTATGGGCCAAAATCAGCAAGAAGGAAGTGTGTTTTCACCATGGCACTCAAAGGTCAAGCTAAGTTCCCTAGTAAAGGTGGAAGCCCTCCATAAGCAAGAATGAAGCAAGATGTTTTTTATGCATGATGTGAAAACATATAACATCCAACTAAAGAGTTGCTAAATCTTTTATCTTGTTTTATAACCTAAGCTTTAGGTGAGGTTACGAGTTATTAATTTTTAGTTTTGAGTTGATTAATTGGGTCAAAATTTATTTTTCTAAGAGCCTAATCACATCCAGGCCATTCATCAAAGGAAGAAACTAGGAAAACATGTCATCTTAATGCACAAGCTAAACAAACATCAACAATTTATAAAGCTAGCACAAAAGAATAAGAGATTTTTTTTTGTGGTTCTGCACAAACTGAAAAAAATTGGGTAGTCGAGCTCTACCCTTATACAACCCAGGTTATAAATGAATTAATTACAAATATGAAGGAATTCATGTTATGAGGGGTCTTCATTCTTCATTCTTCATTCTTCATTTCTTCTTTCTTCTTTTTATTCTTTTCTTCTTTCTTCTTCTTATTTTGGTTGGTTGGAATGTGGTTGCTCCAAAAGCTTCACATGGTAAATAAGACATAATCTTATGATCAATGTTCATCCTAATCACCCATAACATTCATTCCAAATCCTAATTGCAAAAATTACATGAAAATGGGAAAAGTAAATCTAACTAAAACGTGCAAAATAGTGATTATCTAAACTCACCACACAATCCCAAGCATGTATATGAATAAATTGGACTTAGCACCCCACATACGGGTAACCAAGTTCACTTGGCCTATTTTGGATTATGCTTATATAAACTTACAATAAAAGCATTTATATATTTTTATTACGCCCGCACAATCCCTCTAAGATAATGATTAGACTAAGATCATCCTACCATTCGTCTCCATACACTAGCATTCAGACTAAAATATTACATCACAAAGAAAAATCATGCATTAAACCATGCACCGTCCTAATATAAAACTAGAAATGGTGACTTAGCCTAATGTGTGTATTATTTAAGGTTTGTGTGGTATGTCTTAGCTAGGCTTTAAGGATAAATTTTCTAAGTATGAAAGATTCAACTTAGAGGGTGGTTTCATTTAAGTGATTTAGTTGATTTGGTTGATTTTATTTTATGATTTTATTTGGTTTGATTGAACTTATACTTAATTACTATGTGTTGTAAAGAGAGGAAAAGAGAAGGGAACTTCTCTTTCCTCCCTACCTTAAGTAATTTCTAAGGTAGATTCATTAGTTATTTTTGTTTATTGAATATTTTATTGTGTGCTTTAATTAATCGTAAGTTTAGATTTGCTCTAAATAAACCTATTCAAATAAGAAAAGCATTTTAGGATTAATTAAAGTGAATTACTATCACAAAATATACAACACTTTATTTCATTTCAACATGTATCATGCATATGAAATGATCCTAAGCATATCTATACATATAAATGTAAATATTTAGCACACCTTAATGATGAATGCTAAGGGATGTTGCTAAAGAAAATTTGGATGCTTCATGATGCATGATTTTGTTAAGTAGAAAAGAGAGGGATTCTTTTATCCATTAATCAAATGCACATTTACATGTATGAAAGAATAAGTGAGTCCATTATTTTCTACACCAAGGGTGTAAGGGTGTCTATTTGGGGCTACTTAAAGCTCGAGGATGTCTAGGAATATACCACTTTTTTTAAATATATGTGCATGTACAAAAGCAAATGAATGGATGAAGAATCATGCAAAATATTTTTATATTTGGTTTGGTTATGCAATTTACATGTGTAAATGTGAAGATCCTTCTTAAATGATAACATAGGAATGAATAGGAATGGATTTGAGCAAGTGTTATGTTCTTTTCAAATGAACTATACACTTTTCAAATCATATTCAAAACTATGTTAAAAGAGAAGAGAAGGAAAAGTCACATAATGCACATATTATTTTATACTCACATGCAAGCTTATAAGTAATTATAAGTAGCATACCTTTTATTTATAATCTTTGATTTATAGGTTTTGAAAATAATTTTGGATTTAATAGTGATAATAGCCATTCATATCATGCAATTTGACATAAAGGAAATATTTCATTTTATTTTATTTTTCAAAAGACATGAATGCATGATTTCATATGACAAACCACATTTAACATGCTAGGAAAGAAATAAAGTGATGTAAGCATGTAACCTCATCCACCCTAATTAATTCCTAAATACAATCCTATGTAATAGAACCATTTAAAGTGAATCAAAGTTGTTTATAGGAATTTTGTTTTAATTTTGAGTTTGACTTGATTTTAGGAAATGTGAAAAGGTTTGCTGGTCCTAACCCATCTCCCACATATGTGAATCAACTTAGTTTAATTTTTGAATCATTATATTGATTTTAAGTTTTGCTTAGGTTAAGGTGTGAATTAAGTTCATTAATTACCCCTTTACTTACACCTCCTTAACATAATTAGCCTAATAATTATGAGCCAACATATGATATGCAACCACATTGAATTTAAATCAGCAATGCATCCTAAGAAAAAGAGGGCCTAATATAATTGGCTCACAATTATTGATTAATTAAGCTAAAGGGTTTAATTATGTACTTTTATAACCTTCCCACACATGTGAGTTGGAAATAATTTCTTTAATATTACTTAGGTTATTGAACACCTAAGTATTTATCCAGCAAAGGATTGATTAAGTTCAAATTGATTTTAGAAGTTTGATTAAGCTAATTAAGAATATCATTAGTGGATTAATCTTAATTAGATTTAGATTAAGGAAGAAAGGGGTGTTTAGGAATATCTTAAGAAAAATATCCCAAAATTATTCCATAAACCTCCTAACCACTTAAACAATGCTTAATTATCTTGATTAAGTCATTAAACCACTATTCACATGCTAAATTATACTTAATTATATTAAGAGAGTGATTAGGGATTCATTAATTGATTATCCTAATTAACTCATTAATAAATTCTAAGAAAATTAGGGGAGGCAGAAGTAATCCACTTGAATATGCCTGAGAAGTTTAGAATTAATTAATGAAATGGTTAGGGAGTAATTAGGTTATTAAAATTTTAATTAAACCCTAATTAAGGAAAATTCACTAATCAAAATCAATTAGAAACAATTTTATATTATTCCTCATTGAATTATCTTTAAAATAAGCCCTCATTCATATTTTCTAATTTTTCTACATTTAGTTATGTTTTTTAAAGTTTTAATGATTAAGGATAATTAAATAAGCCTAATTATATAGCTAATCCCATAAGGCATGAGGACCGCTTACACGGTGTGCGCTTTCCACATAGCATGATGGGATTGGTTATTTAAGTTATCAAATCAGATGCATAGACAGACAATGGTGCTACACTCTTTCTCTTGGACCGTCTGATCAAAGATCGTACGGTCAAGATTAAACCCATTATTTCTAAAGAGATTAATCATCTGATCTAGATCATTTAATCAGGAGCGTCCATCCAAAACATGATGGCGCATGATTCATCCCTCTGCTTGATCTGAGCTCACTTGAGCTTGGATTGAGTAGGAATTGAA
Source organism: Cymbidium sinense (assembly GCA_021442155.1). NCBI lineage: Eukaryota > Viridiplantae > Streptophyta > Magnoliopsida > Asparagales > Orchidaceae > Cymbidium > Cymbidium sinense. The sequence goes on from CM038221.1 coordinate 190,003,158, forward strand.
CACACACCATCTAAGAGCAAAGAGGAAGACATCTAATGGTCAATTTTTGGGATGATACTTTCTTCACAAAGGACCAAATAATTCTATACCTAAGCTCGGTTTTGAAGCATACCTCATCAGAGGCTATCACTGACGCTCTCAACCATCGAGGTAGCTTCATCTAGTGGAGATGAAGCTCTGTTGAAGGTTTCAGGGCTTTGAGATTGGGTGGATATACCAATTGGCCAAAATGAGCTTCAATGGCTTACGACTTTGATCAAACTCCCCCTTCTCGTGGCTTGGTTGCTTGGAATTTGATTTGGGTGAGCTCGATTGAGTCCTCTGATGGTACTTATAAGAAGAATTGGAGTTTAGTTGTGAATTGAGAAAGGTGGATTTCTCAATCACCTCCCCTATTTTCGGTTTTGGCAAAACCAAAAATGGAGAATTGGAAATAGCTTTTGGATGCTTGGGAGAGCTTGGCAATGCTTCCTCTAGATTCTATCACTCAATCGATAATAAGTGTTATGAAATGAAGTGGAATTAGAGGGAGTATATCTCCCCCTATAAGGATCGGATGGCCATGAGCTATCCTCCCATTTTGATCAAATTGATCACATGGAATGGGTTGTTAGGCTGTTAGAGGTCCCATGTGATTCAATTTTAGTAGAGAAGAGTAGTGGAGGAGCTGCCCATGTGTTAAATAAGGATATGAGGGATTCCATGTGGAGAATTTTCCATTGGGTGGTTGATTTTGGCCTTGGGTTGGGTTGGCTGACCTAAACCCATTGGCTCATATGCACCACACTCATTAGTGTCCATTTGGTCCACTAAGAGAATGCCAAGTGGACATGAAAGGATTTAACCAAATTTTAAGTGGAATTGGCCATAGGTTTCCCCTTGACCTAAGGGTAAAATGATCATTTGGCTTTGATTTCAATTTAGGAAGATTTGGAATAGTTTGAAATTGGGTTGGGCCAAGTTTCAAAGAATTTGGAGTTGATTTGATATCATTTGGCTCATGTTGACCCATTTAGGTCAAAATCGATCAAATTGGTCAAATTGGGTCAAGTTCATATGACCATTTGAAATTTTTTGTTATCCTTGGTTTGGTTCAATTTGGTTTATATTTAGATTTGGTTCATTTGATTTCATTTTGGTCAAATGGGTCAAGTTGACCAATTTGACCCATTTGACCCAATTGTTAGGTCATGGGTTGGTTTAGGTTTGGTTGGTCATTTGAAATATTTTGCGAGCTTTGGTTTCAATCAATTTTAGTTTGATTTCATTTTGGCCAAATTTGACCTTTAAGGTCAAGTTGAGTTCATGGTCAATTGGGCTAGGTTGGGTCTAGTTGGCCAATTGAGGCTTTGGTCAAGTTCAACAAGTGATTTAGAATGAATTTGACCCATTGGTTGCAATTGATTTGGCTTAGATCAAGATTTGACCCATTTTGACTTCTTCGATCAAATTGGATCAACTTGGGTCAAATGGCCAATTGGGCTAGGTTTGGCTCAAATGATGACTTGGTCAAGTTCAAACATTGATCATGAATGAGTTTTGATCAATGATTTCAATCATTTGTCCTATGGTGGATTTTGGCTAGTTTAGGTTTCATTTTGGCTATGTGTTGAATTGGTCAACTCTTAGGTTTGACTTGGTTTGACTTAATTTGAGTGATTGATCATCTCATGATGATTGTTGCTCATAATGTGAGGTTTAGGTGGGCTTAGTTCAATCTAATTTGGGTAGGATTAGAACTTGGCTCAAAATTTAGGTCACTTTGTGAGCCTAAGTGGGTCAATTGACTTGATCAAGGCTTGATTCAAGTTTTGTTGAACTCACATATGGGCTTATGATTGAAATATAAATCTATTTGCAAGTGATTTGGAGTCAAATGGGTTTTGATTCATTTGATAATTTCAAGTTCAAAGGATGAGCATGGGTTTGATTTGGGTTTGAGTTTTGAATTTAGTTATGGTTTGATGATTGAAGTTTATGTTTATATTTGGATTCATATTGAAGGATTGATTGATTCATGAAGAAAAATCAACTTTTGGCTTGATTTGAAATTGATTTGGCTAAGTTCAAGAATTTGACTTGAAAGGCGTAGGTTGGTTTTAGGGTAGATTTGGGTTTGAGTTTTGAATTTAGTTTTGGTTATTTGAATTTATATTTCATTTATATTTGTGACTATAAATGAGAATATAAATGGATTATGAGAAAATCTTTTGAGTTTGAATTAATTTAGATTTGATTTGAGCTAAGTTCATAAGATGAAATCAATGTGACTTAGGAAAGATTTTAGGTTTGGACTTGAGTTTTGGATTTGGTTTTGATCATTTGAATTTATATTTCATTTATATATATAAATGAGAATATAAATGAGTTATAAGAAAATCTATTGAGTCTAAAGTGGTTTGAATTTGATTTGAGCTAAGTCCATAAGATGAAATCAAAGGACTTAGGAAAGATTTTTGAATTTGGAATTCAATCATGGGTTTCAATCATTTAGAATTAATTCATGGTTTGAGAAAATCCATTGGGATTGATTTAAAGTTTAAGAGAATAAATTAACTTGGAATTTGATTTGAATTTGATTTAGAATTGAACTTGATTTGAGTTTGATTTAAAGAAGGAAGTAAGGATTTGGTTTAAGCTATGGTAGGCAGGTTTTCCTAACACTCTATTGACCTCATTTTTAGGATGGGCTCTCAACCCCTCCATCTTAGGCATAGGATCCCTCTTAGACTTTAAGAGTTTCTTAGTCTTAAGACACATCTAGTGATTAGGTGGACACTCCCCTATCCCTAGAAGACCTAGAAGACTTAGCCACAGGAATAGGTTATGCCTTAGGGGTGTTAGGAAAACCTCATACCCTTAGCTTAAACCTTTCCTCACTTTTCCTCCTTCAAGTCAAACTCCAAATCAATTTTATTTGATTTTCTCCAAAACTCAAATCAATTTCATGATTCAAATCCATGATTGAACTCTACGATTGAAACCCATAATCAAAATTTATCAAAAATTCCTAAGTTCAAATTTTCTAAGTCCTTCTTAAGGACTTAGCCAAAATTATGATCAAAACCTATTCAAATCTTTGAGATTTTCTCATGATCCATCTATATTCTCATTTATATTCTCATATATAAATGAAATATAAATTCAAACCCATCAAATCAAATTCAAAATTCCAAATCATTTCATGAAAATTTTAAGTCCCTTTAATTTTCCATTAAAGGACTTAACCAAAATCAACTCTAAACCTTGATCAAATCAATTCAAACTAATGAGATTTTCTCAAAACTTATTTATATTCTCATTTATATTCTCATATATAAATGAAATGTAAATACCAATCAATCAAATCCAAGGCAAAAATTAAATTCCAAATTTAAAATCCTTGAAATTCCCTTAAATCCCTTAATTCTCCATTAATGGATTTAACCTAAACTTTGATCAAACCTATTCAAACTCATGGGATTTGCTCAAAACTAATTTGTATTCTCATTTTTATTCTCATATATAAATGAAATGTAAATACAAATCAATCAAATCCAATCCAAAAATTAAATTTCAAATTAAAAGTACTTTAAATCCTTTAAATCCCCTTTAATGGATTTAGCCCAAATCATGATTAAACCACTTCAAATCCTTGAAATTTTCTCATGATCAATTTATATTCACATTTATATTCACATATATAAATGAAATATAAATTCAAACAATTAAAACCAACTCCAAAATTCAAACTCAAATCATTCAAAATCCAATCTAAGTCTTTCAAGTCAAAATCTTGAACTTAGTCAAATCACTTTCAAATCAAGCCAAACCCTTGATTTTCTCTCATAATTCAATCAATCCTACAATCATGAGCTCATATATAAATCCAAACCTCAATCAAACAATCAAAACCAAAATCAAAAATCAAACCCAAGACCCCTTCATATTCTTCCTTTGAATATGAAATTTTTAAATGGATCAAAATCCATTTGACCTCAAACCACTAGGTGGATTTATATTTCAATCATAAGTTCATATATAAGATCAATCAACTTCAAATCAAGCTTTGACCAAGCCATTTGACCCACTTAGGCTCACTTGACCCAAAGTGACCTAAAGTATCCATATGAGCCAACTTTTGATCCAAACCAAATTGGATTGAACCAAACTCATATTTGCCTCTCATCATGATAAACAATCATCATGGATGATCAATCAATCAAATTGGGCCAAACCAAGTCAAACCTAAGGGTTGACCAAGTCAACACTTAACCTAAAATGAAAAGCTTACCAAATTCCACCATAGGCCAAATTGATTGAAACCATTGATCTAAGTTCACTCATGACTTAAGTTTGAACTTGACCAAGCCAACATTTGAGCTTAATTGGCCCACTTGACCCAGTTGACCCATTTTGACCTAAAGGGCCAAAATGTGTCAAAAAGATCTAAGCCAAATTGATTGAAACCAATGGGTCAAGTCCATTCCAAATCACTTTGAAACTTGACCAAAGCCTCAATTGGCCACTAATTGCTATTGAGTTTAGACCCAACATGACGTTGAGCCAAAATTGAACTTAACCCAAATTGATTGAAAATAAAGATACCAATCCACTCCATATGACTAACCAAACCCCAACCCACCCTTGACCTACATCAAATAGGTCAAATAGGTCAACTTTACCCATTTGACCTAAATAAAGTCATATGCACCAAAACCAAATCTATACCAAATTGAATCAAACCAAAGCCACCAAAACTTTTCAAATGGTCATATGAACTTGACCCAACCCTTGGTTTGACCCAATTTGACCTATTGGTCAACTTGACCCAAGTTGACCCATTTTGACCTAAATGGGTCAACACCCTATCAAATGGATTCCAAATCCAATGAAACTTGGCCAAACCTAGTTTCTCCACATACCTAACATGTCCAAAGTGAAATAATAGCAAAATGACCATTTCTACCCTAGGCCATAGAACAAATTTTGGCTAGCCCATGGGTATTTTGGTCATACCCTCTCTTCACTTGAGGCTTTCTTAAAAGCTCAAGGGGACTTAGTGATGAGTGGTGCACCCAACCAATAAGTTTGGGTTAGCCCATTTGTCCCATAGACCAAACCCGACAACTTAGAGCAAAATTGAGTTTTCAAAATTTGATGCACATGGGAGGTTGGCAATCCACTCAAGGCCTCAAATTGACCATGTGAAAATATCAAATAGCCTAAACAACCCTCCCAATCTCAACAATTAGATCAAAATGGTAACTAATGGTTCGACCATCTGATTTCCATAGGGGGAGCTATATTCCCCCTAATTCAATGAAATTTTAATTGATTCTCTATCGATTGAAGCCTAGGAACCCAGAGAAACCATCTCAGAGCATTCTAAGCTTCTTAGATAGGATTTGAATTCCCTATTTCTCAGTTTTTTGTAGTGCAAAATAGGGGAGCTCAATCCATTAGCCAACTTCCTCCATACTTGATCTCCTTCCAATTACTCTTGCACACTCCATCAGAGGGTCAAGTCGAACTTTTCTCATTGAAGTCCCCATAGCAAGAATAGCTCGGTGGATCAAAGTTGAAGCTCAGTGAAGTGGTGTTGAGCACATTGATCCACTCAATCCCAAGGCCTAGGAATTTCAACGGGCTTCGTCTCCACTAGAAGCTACTCATCGATCTCGAGCGGTGATCACCTCCGTGGTATGGAAATCACTAAACTCAATGTGGTGTGGGGCTTTGTGAAAGAAATTTTCACCTCATCAAATTTTGATCGTTGGATTTGCTGCTCTTAGTCTTTAGATGGTGTGGGTTAAATTTTATGTGATTCCATGCTAGATCGAGCTTGGATCTTCCTCTTGATCATGGACTGTCTCTGATCAAGGGAAGAACTTGGCTCATCTCAGCGGTCCATTCACACATTTTAGATGGACGACTGAGATTATTTAGCATGTTTGGTAAATCAATTATCCTTTTAAAATCGTGGGGCAATTCTTAGCCATTTGATCTTTGATCGGACGATAGGAAATTTAAGTGTGTGCGCCACCGCTGCCATTTGGGATGTGACGTTTAAGTCACCACCTCATGGCATATGTTGCGCCCACATGTCTGAGTGACTAGTATTAAGTAGGGATTAGTTAAGGGTATTAATTAATTTCTAATTAATTTAAGGAACTTCTAAAATTCATAAATCCCTCTAGAAAAATCAAAAAAAATAAAAAAAATGCTATGGAAAGATAATTTCATCTAAAATATTTTAAAAATAGTTTCAATGGATTTTGAATTACTCTTTTCTCAATTTGGGTTTCTTTGGAATCTTAATTAGCTAATTATCTTTTAATTAGGTCATCAATTAATCTCAATTTTTAGGGTTCATTTGAGGGGATGACCTCTACCTCCCCTAATTTTCTTAAGATTTATTGAGGGCTCAATTGGGGAAATTGCTATCTCATCCCCTAATTACACCTTTCATGCAAATAAGGGTAATTAGGATATGATTAGTGGATTTACCTATGATTAGGATTGATTAAGGTCAGATCCAATAGGTAAGAGATTTATGAAATAATTTAGGGATATTTCCCCTAAGCTATTCCCTAAACCCCCTCTTCTATCCTTAATCTCCTCTTAATTAAGTTAATTATCCCATCAATTTTCAAAAATTCTAAAAGTTCCAAAACTTAATTAATCTACCATGGGAAGATGCTTAGGTGTTTAATAGCCTAAGTTCAATTAAGGAAATTAAAACCCAATTCACCTGTGTGAAAAGGTGTTTTGAAAGTACTTAAGCTAAACACCTTAGCTTAATTAACTTTTAATTATGAGTCAAATTGCATTAGGACTTTTCATTATTAGGTGCATTGTAGATTTAAATTCCTTGTGGGTTTTATGTCATCTCATTGGCTCATAATTATTTAGTTAATTCTTCTAAGGTGGTGTAGGTAAGGGTTAATTAAGCTACTTAATTCATACCTTAACCTAATCAACACACAAAAATGGATTTAATAATCTAAAAATTAAACAAAAATACAAAATACATGTGGAAATGGATTAGAAATAGAAAACTCATCTCACCTTTTTAAAATTAAATCAAACTTCAAACTAAACAAAAGTCATTTTGAAATTCACTTTGATTTATTCTAAATTTTCTTATTCTATAAGAATGTCTTTAGGATTTAAGTAAAGTGAGTTTGTTTACATACTTTCATTGCTTTGGATCTTTCCCAACATGTTAAGTTGTATGCCATGTGATTCATGCATTCATAATTTCATATTTAAAATTTTAAAAATGAAATTGTTTACTTTATGTCAAATGTGCATGTGTTGGCAAAAGTAAAATATGAGTGTCTATTATCACTACTAAATCCAAATTATTTTCAAAACTTATAAATGAAATATCAAATCTGAAAGTATGCTACTTATACTTTAATTATAAGCTTGCATGTGAAATATTATAAAGGTATGCTTACTATAGGTTTCCTTTCTTCCCTATGTTGGTATAGTTTTGAATAGAAATTTTGGTGAGATATAAGGTTCATTTGAAAAGGACCTAATGCTCACCTAATTTCATATCCTATTCATCCCTATGCAACCATCTAAGAAGGGTTACCTACACTTACATACATAAATTGCATAAACAAAACAAATCTATTAAACAACTTTTGCATATTCCTTTTCCATTTCATTTATTTTATATACATGTTTGCACTTAAGGAAAGTGGTATATTATTCTAGACAACCCCCAAGGTTGTGAGTCTTTAAGTAGCCCTAAGTAGGTCATGTACCTTACACCTCTGGTTAACAATGGCGCTGTACTCACTCATGCCTTTCTTACTTTCATGCACGTATGTGAAATTTTGGATAAGGAAAACCTCTTCTACTTAAGAAAAATCATGCGTATTCAACTTCTAAATTTTCTTAAATGGATTACTTAGCATGCATCATAAAATGTGTTAACTACTCTCATTTGCATGTATAGATATGCTTAGGGTCCATCCATATGCATATTATATATGTTGGGAAAGAAATGAAGTAATGTGTGTTATGTGAATTTTGATTCATTTTATTTAATCTTAAAATGCCTTTCTTTTGAATAGGTTTGTTTAGAGTTTATCTAAAATTAGGATTGATTAAAGATATAATCAAAACATTCACCTAAATGAAACTAAAACATGAACCTACTTTAGAAAATTACTTAAGGTTAGGGAAGGAAAGAGAAGTTCTCTTCTCTTTCTCTCTCTTTATAACTTAGTAATTAATTGTAGGTTTCACTTAAACTAAATTAAAACATGAAATAAAACTAACCCAAAATACTTAAACAACTTAAATGAAACCCTCCTCTAAGCTGAACATGTTCTTCACACTTAGAAAATTTGAACCTAAAGTCCTAAGCTAAGCATACCACATAAGCCTTCAAAGCACATTAAGTCACCACTTCTAGCCTTAGGTTAGGTTAGGTGCATGGTTTGATTTATTTTGTTTGTGATATATGTTTTAGATTGGATGTTAGGGTGTATGCTTATAGAATGAATGGTAGGACATTCTTAGTCTAACTATTCTTTTCTTCAGGGGATTGTGCTTAAGGGGCGCTATCATAAATAAAAATATAAATGCTTTTTTGAGTGCTTTATACCCCTAAGCATAATCCATAGGCCAGGTGAACTTAGTCACCAATGTGTGGGGTGATAAGTCCAATATACATGCTTGGGATGTGTGTGGTGTGATTTAGCAAACCTTTATTTTGTAGGTGTTAGCTAGATTTCCTTTTCCTTTTCATGTAAAAACTTGTATAATTAGGATTTTGGAATGATTTGTTATCAAGATTAGGATGAGCATTGCTCATAAGATCTTATCTTATGCACCATGTGAAGCCTTGGAGCATCTACCATCCAACCATCCAAAGGAAGGAACCAAAAGAAGAAAAAAGAAGAGAGAAGAAGAAAGTAGAAAGAAGAATAAAGCTTGAAGACCCCCATAACAATGAATTCCTTTGCTTAAATTGCAATTCAATTCATTTACAATCTGGGTTGCATAAGGGTAGAGCTCGGTAACCCACATTTCATATTTTTGAGTTTGTCTTGGTGCCTACAACCACCCCTAGGTTGTAAGTCCAAGCTGTCAGGTGGTTTGTCCTCTCTTGTGCAAGCAAACTAATTACCCATTTTCACCTTATATTTAAGTTGTGCTTCCAGCCCTCGTCCCTAGATTTAGGTTATGAGGTTGCTTCTCCCCTTTGTAGCCATAAGCATAATTCCTCACTACTTATGCATTTCCTTAATCTTGTGTTAAGGAATATTAAGTCCTAAAATTCTAATGAAAAACACAACTCGAAATAAATTAAATCAATTTCCAAAATGTAAAGCTTAATTTTAGGATAGTTTGAGATGCTCGCTAGGTTTCCTAGCATTGTGGGTATCTCCTACTTATCTTCCATTTTGGCTTCGATAATAACTCCCTCTTTTTATCAATCCCATTTGATCTTCAAATACAGACCAATCGATTGATAGCCTTTCCCTATTGAAATATTTAGAGACAACAATCATTTACCTTAATTGAGAGTTTTCCTAAGGGATCCCATCCCTTAAGATGCAATTAACTATGAACTTGTAGGAAACTTAATGAACTTTTTAAGATAAACCCTATTTTACTTGTAAAGTAGGGTAGAATCTCTACATATCCCATCATCTCTTTAGGAGTCCTTATTGAGGTGATTGGTTCCATTAAAGGGTAATGACTTTTGTCTTTCAAGATAGTACACTATACCTTGATGGATCCAATCACAATCATCTATCTACATCTTTCAGATGAATTTTATATAGTGTTGCCTCTTTCATTTCTCCTAGATTTGGAAGGCTTCCCTCATAAGAATTTTCTCCACACACCCCAGGCATAACTTATTCCTGGCTAACTCAGGTCTCTAGTAGGTTGAGTGTTCACCTAATCACTAGACGTGTCTTAAGACTAAAGAACTCTTAGTGTCTAAGAGGAATCCTATGTCCAAGAAGGATAGGTTGGCAACTCATTCTAAAAATGAGATCAACAATGGGAAAGACCATCCCCATTCGTGATCCAGCTACGACCCAAGAATCCTGCCCCATCCATTCCACCTATTGAGGTGAGATGCTCGGTCCCCTACCTCAGTTGTGGTTAGGAAGAAGTGGTGACCCAAGAGTATCGTGGTCGCACCACCTCCACCGTAGACAAAGGGAGAGAGGGGAAGGAACATATACATAGTCCCCATGATAGTTGATCCTCCCAGTGAGGAAGCCTTATCAATAGGTAGCATCCAATGCATAGTGACAGAGGAGCACAGTCTTACGGACAATTGTCAGTGAGTGTTTGTGCGAGCCCAACCAGGCATAGTAGATTAATCACTATATGGCATATTAGAGAACTACTTTTTCAAGAAAAAAAACAATTCTCAGGAGTGACGATTCAGATCATGAGGAGGATAGAGTCCTCTTTGATCTTGACAAGGATGACATATTGGACGACACAGTCGGGATCTACATGGTTAATACACGGGGGTCCTTGCAGCGGGATCAGCATAGCCAGGAAGGTGTAGTACTCAAGAAGGGTGACTCTTCTCACTCGAATCAACACCTCCTCCACCATCTCAGGAAAAAGGATGATCACTTCGACAGGATGGAGAAGAAAGTAGAGGAGTTGATGGCAGTGGTTTTAGCATTGCAAACCACAACCCAGTTTGTCTTATATAGTAGTTGACCCAGAGTTAGTACCTCATACCATTCTAGTGTCTGCACAAATGATGATCTTTGGTAGCTTATATATGAAGGTCACAAATACCACTTCCATGCATGAAAGGATATTAAGCATATGGTATAGTAGCAGGTGGGGGAATCGATGGTGCAATCCAGGGTGAGCTCATCCATTCCAAAGGGTAGACCATACCCGAAGGAATTTGAAGTAGTTCAATAGCCGCCTTCCTTCAAGATCTTTGATGGCAATGGGAATCAATGTCAGCATATTGCACACTTTCAAGCCAGTTGTTACAACACCGGTGGCAGTGATGCACTCTTGTTCATACTTTTTGTAAGAAGCCTAGCAGGGGTTGCATTTAATTTGTACAACAAACTACCCAACAGTTTGGTAAGAACTTTTGTTGAGTTGGAGCACCTCTTGCTCCTCTTCCTCAAGAGGTTTGGCTGGAGCTCAACAAAGAGTGATTGTAGGTGACCTTATTATAGCGAAGCAAGTTCCTAATGAGTCCTTTGTTAATTATATTCTCAGGTGGCACTAAGCATGAAATGCGAGCCGCAGCTATTCGAATAACATGTCATGGAGATTCTTCTCAAGAACATTCATGGCTTGGTCGCCTTCATGCTTAAGGGTTTTATCATCAAGATATTTGAGAAACTAATCAACAAGGTGGGTAGTGTGCAAGAGGAAGCTAAACAGTTGCCCTTCCCTGACCAATCATCTTGACCCAAGCTGCAGAAGGTGTTCAAGAAGAAGCTAGGGATATTTATGTTAGTGGATAGAGGGAAGCAGCCAGCCAGAGTTTAGTATGAGAGACCCCAAGCTCAGTAGCCTCCTTTGCCACCTCCTCTGTCACCACCTCGACCGTCATATCAACTGCCACAATAGCCATTCCTACCACCTCAGTAACCTACCCAGCAGTGGTACTCAAACCCACCGCCAAGTAGCTATTATCCACCTACTTTTGCCGATAGATTGAATAAGCCATATTCATTCAAGAGGGAGATAGTTAGAAAAATCATTAATTATCTCTTAAAGAAATCTGACTTTTAGTTACCTGAGCCCAAGAGGTCGAAGGAAGTGGGCAAGAGTAATGATCTTAATTATTGCCCTACAACCACATGATTAGTCATGTCTTAGAGGATTGTATTATTTTAAGGACTGGCTTGAGCATATCTACAAGTCAGGTAGCGTAGTTGTCCCCATGGAATACTTGTTAGAATAACCATCCAGTTCTATTAGGATAATTCTTTGGGATACTTGCGATCCTCTTAAGATAAGAAAAGGTTGGGATATCACTTTATCCCGAACCTCTAAAAAAGTGGTTTCTAAGATTTATAGGTGCTTGAGGCAGCTTAAAGCTCCAATATCAAGGAAGATTTATAAGTTGCTAAAGACAACTTCAAGAAGGTGATAGCCCAACAACAGTAGAAGCAGTTCACCCTACTTGCCCGGGATAGCCCAGTAGTGTAACCACCATCCGAGTTCAGCACTCTATCCACCATTGCAGCTACTACTTCTTCTCCTGCTAGCTCATCTTTTACTGGCAGGAGCGATGTATTAGTGGACAAGAGAATTAAATCCCTTAATCCTCTTACTTTATTGAATTTTTATCATGTGCCTCCACCCAAAAAGAAATCAATGAATAAATCGACTTTTTACTACATCTTGTGTGACTCTTAATTTTTCTTAAAACTCTCAAGTCTAGAAAATAATAATCATGTAGTCATTGATGCCCTCTCTTCTGATTCAGAATCAGACTTTCCTTCTCTGAATCTATCGGGTTCACCTCTTAAGATTGACTTAGAGTCAACTGGCTCCAAGGATCCCATAGGAGAAGCTGTAGGTATGCCTAATGAGAAGGTAGAACTTTCTACAAGTTCATCATTCTAAGAAGTCACTGAAGTCAACTTGTGCACTGGCAAAGTTTTACCTCCTAGGGTAGCACCTCGGGATAATAAGTCATTGGTTCCAATGAGCAGATAACCCCTCCATAGGATGCTCCACCTATGGATATGCTTGTGGAGATCAAGTTAGAGTTGATTACAATGTCCTAGCACATCTTAAAAAGTTGCCAGCTAAGTTAACCATATATGACACCCTTGTCTTATCTAAAGAGATGAGGGAATCTCTAATCAAGGCTTTACTTGATCTAGAGATATGCTCAGCTCTACTAACCACTATTGAGAAGGAGACACACATCTCAAAGATATTCTAGGAGTTACATTCAATGATGAAGACCTACTTCTAGGGACAACAGAGCACAACCGCCCTCTTTACATTATAGTGGATGATGGCAAGTATAGTTATCTAGAGTTCTGAATGACCAGGGTGCATCAGCCAACATTATGAGTTTAAGAACCCTTTCCTACTTGAGGATCAATATCTCAAACTTCAAAAAGAGAGGGTGATGTTGAGAGGATTCAATGAACAAGTCAAGAGGGCCTTAGGCTCTATAGTGTTGCCATTGGAGATAGATGATTGGAAGACTAAAGCCAAGTTTCATATCATAGACTCGGATACATCTTTCAATGCTTTGCTTGGGAGAGTGTGGATACATGAAAGCAACATAGTTTCATTCTCTCAAAATCAATGCATGAAGTTCATGAGAGGTGGAATTCAGTACTACATCAAAAGAGATCTCAAACTATTCACAGTTCATGAGGTCAGGATATATGAAGATGCAACCTATTTCCTTCCCCAAAATCAATAAGTCCATTCTCGTGAACTTAGTTGAGATCCCCATGAGGGACAAAAAGAAAGAAAAGAAAAAGAAAAAGAAATAAAAATAGAAAAAGAAAAGAAAAAAGAGAAAGAGAAAGAAAATAAAAGGGAGCGAGACATGGACTCAGGGGAAGATATAGAGCCTGACATTAGATTCTACCAGCAGTTCATTACTCCATTCAAACATGTAGGTAAGATGACCCGACCTCCACTAGGTAGAGGAAGAGGATAGTTCATAGACAGTCCCCGAGGTGGAAAGCCTCCCTATTGGCCACCCAATAGGAGGTATATCCCGAGTACACACTATCACATAGACTTAGAATCTAGTTTAGAGGATGAGTCTTATGTGATTAGCATGACAGCCAACTATTCTCAGCAATAGATCTCTTTTGAGGTGACACTTGAGCATGATAGTGATGAAGATCGGGCTCTAAAGCAAAGCATAAATGTATCCAAGTATGCATATGAAATAGTCATGCATTAGTTGGGAACCTTAGCTCTAACCCTACTCTTTACAAAACATTGAGGGTTTGGTAGTTAAGGAAGCCCCTAAGTCATCCACAAGTGTGAAGACCCAGAGGTTCTTTCTGGGAGCATCATCCTCAAGTTAAGAAGTTGATGTAGAACTTGAGAATGATTCATATAAAAATTTAATAGAATTACCTTTTGATTGGTACTTGCCATGTGTTCTAAACTTAGCAAAGAAAGGGTTAATCCCACATACTTGATCAAAGCACAGGTCAGACTATTTTGAAAGAATATGAAAGAATGAATGCAAAATCTCTTAACCAAGACCAAGACTAGATTCGTAGGTCAAATCGATGATGATGATTATTGCTAGTCATCACCAATCATTTAATCTGACAGTTCTTTTCAAATCATGCTAACTCATATGAGGAGGTGTGTTTAGAAACTTCAGATACTCCAGATGATTTTGAAGTCAAAGATGCACTGCCAGAGTTCAAAGAGGAGATCAGATCAATCATTGATGAGCTCAAAGAAATCAACTTAGGAAATGAAGATAATCCACGTCCGGCATACATTAGTTCTTTGTTGAATGATACTGAAACCAATGACTTAGTTAAGTTGTTGACTGAGTTTAAGGATTGGTTCACATGGAGTTATGAAGAGATGCCTGGCTTATCTCTTGACATAGCAGTCCACAAGCTAGCAATAGAGCCTAGTGCTAATCCTATCAAGCAAGCTCCTAGGCCTAAGTGATTAGACATTGAACAACAATACATTTTTGAAATTAAGAAACTGATTGATGATGGGTTTATTAGGGAAGAAATATACCCTACCTGGTTGGCCAGTGTCATCCCAGTTAAGAACAAGAATGGCCAAATTCACATATGCATCGATTTTAGGGATCTAAATAAGGTATGTCCAAAAGACAAATTTCCACTACCAATACCATAACTGATGGTGGACATTGCCTCATCTCATGCAGTCTTCTTTTTCATGGATGGCTCATCTGGATATAACCAAATAAATATGGCCCATGAAGATAAAAGAAATACTATGTTTCAAACCCCGATCGAAATCTTTAGCTATAGGATCATGCCTTTCAGCCTTAAAAATGCCAGTGCTATATACCAGCGGGCCATGACTCAAACCATCGATGAACTCATTCATCATCAAGTCGAAGCTATGTCGATGATCTTGTAGTCAAAAGCAAAGAAAAGGAAGACCATCTCTTTGACTTGAGAGTAGTTTTCGAATGGTTAAGATAATTTAACCTCAAAATGAATCCCGTGAAGTGTGCATTTGGAGTAGCTTCAGAAAAATTCTTTAGATTTTTTGTCTGACACCGAAGAATTGAAATCAATCCAAAGAAGATTAAGGCGATATTAGAAATGCCACCTCCTAAAAGTCTAACTCAACTCAAATCATTCCAAGGGTGGTTGGCGTATCTATGGTGCTTCATTTCCAACTTATTAGAAAAATGTCAGCCATTCTCAACACTTGTCAAAAAGGATGCCAAGTTCAAGCGGGATGAAAAGTGCCAGCATGCCTTTGAAGACATCAAATAGTACCTGATGATGCTACAAGTTCTAGTAGCCCCCATCCTGGGCAAGCTATTGATACTATATACTGCTACATTAGACAATTCTCTTAGCGCTTTATTTCCCAAGCCAATGATAAAGGGAAAGAGAATGCACTCTACTACCTCAGTCATCATAATCCCTGCTGAGGCAAATTATTCACCTATCGAAAAGCATTGCCTAGCTTTAATCATTGCATCCCAAAAGCTATGGAATTACATGCTTTCTTATAAGATAAATTTGATCTCTAGGATCAATCCACTGTAATATCTCATGACACGGTTGACGCTATCCAGATGGTTGGCATGTTGGTCCATGATTTTGTCATAGTTTGACATTACTTTCACACCCACTTCTTGCTGAATCCCTGCTTAGAGATGACCTCCCCAATGAACAAATCATGAACTTAGGGGACACTAACATTCACCACTAGGAGATGTATTTTGATGGTGTGGCTTCCTCTCAAAGAGGAGAAGAACCACAATCTACTATCCCAGGAAAGGCAGGGGCAAGAATAGTTCTCCTGACTCTAGACCATGATGTGATGAGATTCTCATATCACCTGTCCAATCCATGCTCCAACAATGAAGCCAGATATGAGGCTCGATCACTGAGTTAGCCATTACAGAAGCATCCAGAATATCAACATCTTTGAGGATTCTCTGTTAGTTATCAACTAAATGGGTCCTACAAAGTTCTAAAGCCTAAGCTCATCACTACCACAAGTACACTATGGAGTTATTAGCCCAAATCTCAGAAGTTACCATTTACAAGATTCCTCAAGGAGAGAACTTTGTAGCAGATGATTTAGCTAAGCTCGCCAAGGAGTTGGCATGTCCGGAAGATGAGTCCATACCAATAAGGGTCCAAAATAGACAAGTCTTATCTCTTATTAACATTGAACTCATCGAGTGACTTCCTCTTGAAGGGGAGGTTATCGTTGCCAAAAAGGATGATGACTTAGATTGGAAGCAATCATTCATGGATTATTTAAATATGGGCAAACTACCTCAAGAGAAGTCACAAGCTCATCAAATGAAGCAAAGATCTTTTTCTTATGCTCTCATGGATGACACCTTATACCAACGGTCCTTCGATCATATGTGGTTAAGTTGTTTGGATAAACACGAAGCCTGTAAGATCGTGATCGAGGTACATTCAGGTTTATGCAGAGCGCTCCAATCTGATCCAAAGATGAAAGCCAAGATTAAGATATGAGGATACTACTAGCCTTCAATGATCAGAGACTGCATGGATGTAGATAGGAGGTGCCATCAATGTCAAGTACACGATGTGGTCCTACACAAACCACCCAACATTCTACACCCTACATTGGCCTCATGGCTATTTGAGTGTTGGGGTACCAACATAGTGGGTCTGATCCTCCTTCTTTCAAGGGTCATCGGTTCATTCTAGCTACCACCGACTACTTTTCCAAGTGCGAGGCAATCCCACTAGATCAACTCAAAGATGCCTTTTTTTAAGAATCAATAATTTTGCCTGAAGATACAAGATAGATTGGAGATATTCTACCATCTATTACCCGAGGGAAAATTACTTAGCATAAGCCTTTAACAAAACTCCCTTCTAAATATTAAAGAAGACACTCGATGACAACAAGTGATAATGGCATGAGCAGTTGGTTGAAGCCTTATGGGCTTATCATGCCACATATAGGACTCCAACTCAATCTACCCCATTCTCCTTAGTGTATGGGTCTGAAGCCGTTCTACCATAAGAAGTCCAACTCCCATCATTAAGGATAGTTGTGGGTAGCAAGATCATAATGGAGTAGAATGCCAAGTTGTGGTTAGAAGAGCTCAAAGGTTTGGAGGAGAGACACCTCCGGGCATGCTAGAACCTCGAGTTGTACAAAGCTAGAATGACTCAAGCTCATAACAAGTTAGTCTGTCCTATAGTTTTAGTTCTAAAGAGACCAATTGTTGCCCATCGCAAGATGGGAGGCAAGTTTAAACCCACTTGGGAAGGCCCTTTTGCCATAGAGAATGCCTACTAAGGAGGATCTTATCAACTCATAAATCATAAGGGAGAGCCCGATGCTTCCAATCAATGGGCTCTACCTAAAAAAATATTATCCATAAATCTTGTTTCAAAATAATTATCAATGAAAATTTTTATCTCAAATTCTATCCCTTCCATTTGTTGAAGACATCTTTGCTTGTGAATTCACCACAATGTGTTTTGGGTAGGTGTAAAGAACCCGAGCATCCTATCATTTGTAAACACAACACAAACACAAACTCCACACAACCACATATAAAATAAACACATATATTTTATCTCAGGCTCATTTGATGTGGGATAAAGCCCCCTATGACCCTCACTCATTAGCTGCTTTAGGTCAGGCTGACATGCTACCCTGCTAGTGTGTCACCCTAGTGGTTCCTTGTTTAGAGAATGTAAGTCTACATGCTTTCTTTCTAACTTGACCATTGCAAAATGACGAGCACCTTGTTATTTTGGTAGGCCTTACTACACGGCCGGTAAGCTACCTCATGTTGACTTTATTTAAGAGGATATAAGTCTACATGCTTTCTTCTTGAACTGGCCATCATGCACTGACTTGGCCGAGTACATTGGAGGCTTAGGATAAGTCCCCTAATGGCTCCTTTCTTCCTAACTATTTCAAGTATGGGTAATCCTCCCATGGGACTCCCCGCTTAGTAATCGCCCTAAGTTAGATAGCATATGTCCTATCGATGAGAGACTATCCTGATTATCATTTTTGGCAGAGAATATGTAAGTCTACATATCATTTTCGGCAGAGAATATGTAAGTCTACAAGCCTTCTTCTTAGATTGATCGCACACCAATGGGCACCTGAGGTTGGTTGGTCCTTGCTATGATAACAGCGACCCACCTAGTGGATACACCACTCATGGTAGACGTAAGTCTACAAGCTTTCTCCTTGAGTTGGCCATCGTACACCTATAGTCTTTCTTTTACATGGTCCTGGATAACGCCCCTAGCGGTACCTCCCCTCTGGGCACTCTATTTGGATCACATCCTTAGCGACCCCATTTAGAGACTACCCAGGTTACTCTTGGATTGGATAGTCCCCTTTCCTAGTAACCACCAGAGAATTTGTCTGTGATATGCGATTCTCCCTTGGTCCAATAAGTCTTAGATAAGACAAGGCTAATATAAGCCCCTTCATAGTGTGGTCCCTCACACACCAATAGGGTTCATGATAACATATAAACAAAATATACATTCACTTGTGGATATGGAGAACACCCCCAGCAGTACCTTTTCCCAAGTAGGCATCTTATCTTCAGGGCAATGTCAGCAAAACTCTTAATAGGAATCACCTGACTACTCTTGAGTTGATATAAGTCCCAAGCGGCATTCCTTCAGTAGTACCCTAGGTTGAGTTCGATTTGTTATGCTATCAACCGACCACCCCAGTGGTTATTTCTCGATTTGGAAGATGTAAGACTACATGCTTTCTTCCTAGCTCAACCGTTGCACACTGAAAGGCAAGCCCTTAGGTAGTTTAGCTCTACCCTAGTAGACTATCCATAAATCTAAGATAGGATAAGGCTTATATAGCCCATTCTCAGTGGATCTATCACACACTGACATGGCCCATTGAATTAAAATGATATTTCAGACTATTTTTGAGTTGATGTGAGTCCATAGAGGCATTCACTCAATAGTCGCTCTAGCTCAGGTTTGATTTGTTGTGCTATCAACCGATCACCCCAATGCCGCTTTGGAAGATGTAAATTGCCGCTTTCGCTCAACCGCTGTTCAATCAAAGGCAACCTTAGGTTGGATGGTCTCCCCCTAGGTTATCCCTTTGGATTTGTAAACCTAAGATAGGTCAAGGCTAATATAGCCCCTTCTCAGTGGATCCATCGCACACCGACAGGGTCCATGAATTAAATCCACTCATATCCTCAGCGGATCTGAGTTCATATCTCTAGCAAATATGCCCTCAACCTCAAGACAAAATATATCCTCTCCTTAGTGAAAGCCCCAAATCATCAAATCAAATTCTCATCCCCAATAGATGTCAACCCATTTAAACCAATCATATCTTATCCCTAGTGGATACATCCATGAAACAAAACCCATATACTTTTATCTTTAGATAGCATGAACCTGCTTCCCTAGTGGAAGGTTCACTTATCCTGAGATATACCCTCAATTCAAACCATCCTCCCCAGTGGAGCCTCAAATCATAACAATCAAGCAAATCAAATCAAACTCTTATCCCCAGCGGATACATCCCTAAGCAAATTTGACCAAGCTCCTATCCCTAATGGATACCTTCATGAAATCAAACTCAAGAAACCCAAACCTGCTTCCCCAGTGGAAGGTTCATGCACCCATCCCCGGCAGATTATAGATTATAATCCCTAGCAGATCTTCTTTCCCCAAAACATATTTGAATTCAAACCCTTATCCCCGGAGGATAACTCGAACCTACGCCCCTAGTGGAAGGTTCATATACGTGATTCCTCAGTGGATCTCTCCTTCCTCTCTTCTACCCTTGGCATAAGTTAAGTTGCATTATGCTAAGATCGTGATTCTGTCTACCTTCTTGGGTTTAGGTATAGATAATTTCTATTAGCGCTTGCAATCCTTTGGATGTTGTTGATCGTCTCTTTCAATGCCAATATGTACGGTGTGCCTCACGCCACGCCACACTATTGGGGTCCTTTGTTGACCTCACTTTTAGAGTGAGTTCTTAATCTCCTCATCCTAGATTTAGGACACTTATAAAAACTAATAGTTCTCCTTAGTCCTAAGACACTTCTAGTGATTAGGTGAACTGTTAACCTAAGCCTGAGACTTAAGAGGGTTAGCCATAGGAGTTGGTTATGCCTTGGGATTTAGGGAGACTTGCCTACCTATAAACTAAACTAATCCATACTTTCCTTCTCAAATAAAACCTCAAATTCAATTCAAATTCCAAATTCCAAAATTTATAATCAATCTCATGATCAAATCAAATTTCCAAATCCTTCATAAACCTTGTGATTGAATTCCATGGCTTCAACCTTAGCCAAATTCAAATCAATCAAAATTCAATTGATTTTCTCTAAGATCAATTCAATCCTTCAATCGTTTATCAAACTCAAGTCTAAATTCAATTCCAAATGATTGAAATCCAAAATCAAATCCAAGCTCCAAAATCCTTCCAAAGCCATATGATCCACTTTCATAAGCTTAGCCAAAATTCCCTTTAAACTAAATCAAAATCAATTGGTTTCTTTATAAATCAATTATTCCATCATTTGTATTCACAAATATAAATGAAATCTAAACTCAAATGACCAAAAACAAATCAA
Source organism: Cymbidium sinense (assembly GCA_021442155.1). Taxonomy (NCBI): domain Eukaryota; kingdom Viridiplantae; phylum Streptophyta; class Magnoliopsida; order Asparagales; family Orchidaceae; genus Cymbidium; species Cymbidium sinense. The sequence continues at coordinate 190,023,943 of CM038221.1, forward strand.
ACTAAATCAAACCAAACCAAGACCCTTCTTATGCCATATGGACCCACCTCCATGGGCTTAACCAAATCTCAACTCAAATCAACCCAAAATCAATTAATTTATTTATAAATCAATTATTACTTCATTTATATTCACAAATATAAATGAAACCCACATGCCAATGATCAAACTAAATCAAACAAAATTAATTCCTTCTAAGCCCTTTTGACCTACCTCCATGAGCTTAGTCAAATTTGCTTCCAAATCACTCCAAACTCAAGTGATTTTCTCATAAATCATTTATATCTTCATTTATATTCACAAATATAAATGAAATATAAATTTAAATAGCCAAAATTAAATCCAAAATCAAATCAAAACTCAATTCAAGCCTTTAAGCCAATTTCTTGAACTTGGCCAAAACCTATCTAAATCAAGCCAAAACTAATGGATTTTCTCTTAAATCAATTATTCCTTCATTTATATTCACAAATATAAATGAAACCTACAATTATCAAACCAAGTTCAAGTCAACCTAAGTCAAGCCCAAGTTAGCTTTTTTGACTTGAAAACTTCAAATGAGCCAAAGTCCATTAAACTCCAAATTGATTGCGTTGAATTTATATTTCAATCCTAGGCTTATGTATAAACCCAACCAAACCTTAATGAAGCCAAACCCAAGCCATAATTGACTAACATAGGCTCACTTGATCCAAAGTGACCTAAAGACCTTTTTCAGCAAAGTTCAAATCCAACCCAAATTAGATTGAACCAAGCCCATCCAAGCCTCATGCATGATCATTGATCATCCGGAGTAATCAATTACCTTGAATTGGGTCAAACAAGTCAACTTGGTCATTTGACCAAGTCAACCCTTAGCCCAAATGAAACCTAAACTAGCCAAAACTCACCATACAATAAATTGATTGAAACCATCAATCCACACCAACTCATAATCAACGATTGAACATGACTTGACCCTCAATAGAGTCAAACCAAGTCCAATTGACCATTTGACCCAAGTTGACATAAATTAGCCTAAAAGGCCAAAATTGATCAAATCATGATCTAACCCAAATTAATTATAACCAATGGTACAAGTTCATTCCAAATTTATTATTGAACTTGACCAAAGCTCCTATTTGGTCAATTAGACCCAACCTAGCCCAATTGACCAACCTAGCCCAAATTGACCTAAAAGGTAAAATTGGCCAAAATCCAAATTAAATCCAAATTGATTCAAACCAAACTCTACAATCATTTTTTAATTAACCAATTGAACTTGAACCAACACCCAACCCAAGCCAATTTGGCAAATTTGGTCAAATTGGTCAACTTAGCCCATTTGACCTATATGAACCAAAATGAGCCAAAATCAAACCTAGACCAAATTGATTGAAACCACTTGAACCAAAATACTTTAAATCATCATTTGAACCTAACTCAAGCCTTGGTTTAACCCAATTTAACCAATTGGTCAACCTAACCCAATATGACCCAAATTGAACCCATATGACCAAATTGAGCCAAAACCCATGAAACCAACCCATTACCCATTGGAGGCTAATCAAACCCAACCCAAACCCACCTTGGGTCAGCCTAAAGTTAACCTTAAAGCCAAGTGGGTCCAATCCAAGCCATTGTCCATTGGTCAAGCCCTCTTTACATAGGATTCCACCCATAAATGGCAAAGTCCACTCTCTATCACTTGGCAACCCTCACTCACCCCATTTGGGGTCTAACCTAACCTCCTAGCCCACCCTGAGTGTGTTAGGACTTACCATGGACCAAAGGGAGGTGAGTTAACTCACCTCCCTTACAAACGAGCACCCATTGGATCCAAGCTAGCACATCAGCCCATATCAAGCCTTGAGCCACCCCCCACTCCTTCCTCCAACCAAGACGAGCCATGTGGATATGACGATGACCACTCTGGTGCCCTGGCAGCTGTTGTCTAGTCAAAAAATGGAAGACAATCATGTCCATCCACCTCAACAAATTGAGGGATATACCCCCTCAATTAAAACTTGATTTCACTTGCATTCGATTCCTTTGAGGCCCCAAGAGAGAAACAAAACTCCCCAACACATCTCAGAGCATCCCTAAAGGCCTCCCCACTTCAGATTTTCTTCTCCATGCCCAGCCAAAATAGGGCATCCCAATCGATCCAAACTTCCTTCTCTCTCAACCAAAGCTTAATTCCTCTACACACACCTTCTACATACCTCATCAAGCTACCCAAGCCATTTCTTGGGCTTCAAATCAACTAGAGGCCAAACTTCGATCAAAGTTGAAGCTCCAAAGCATCATTCTTAGCCAATCGAGCAATCCACTTGGAACCAATCCAATTGCTACTCAACAGGGCTTCATCTCAACTAGACGAAGCTTCCTCAAGCACAATCGCCAATCTTAGCTGGGTGATAAATCCATTGAAACTGAGCTTTAGGAGAAAATATGTTCAATCTTTTTGAAAAAAGGTTCCATGTGAGATCCTGGTTGATGGATCCCTCGAAGGTGTGGTGGTTTTGAAAGAATCCAGCTCGTGAGCTCAAATCGATCAATCCATGGCAGATAGACTCCACCGTTCATCGCTTATAGGAAGATGGATCACGGGCCATCCGTTCTGCATAATTGGAATGACCAGCTCTGATCAAATCATGCTAGATCCCTCCTTAGTTGCAGGTTTGATCGTGGTCGTCCGATCTTAGATCGAATGGCCAACAGGAAAGCGCATCCCACCACCATCTGAGTTAGCCGTAGATGTGACAACTTAAATAGCCAATCCCATGGCGCTAACAGGATTAAGGCTTAATTAGGTTAATTAATTACTTTTAAGGCTGAAACTTTGATAATTCATAACTAATTGTAGAAAAATCCAAAAAAATGTAAATAATGGCTCATTTAAAGGTTTTTAGAGGGGAATCAATTAAAATTATCCATAATTAATTTTGAGCAGTAATTTTAGTTTTATTAAGGATTAGTTGAAAACTTAATTAACCTAATTACTCCCTAATTAATCACTAATTAATTTCAAATTTTCTAAGGTTGCTTAGGGGGATGACCTCTCCTTCCCCCATTTTTTTTGGGAATTATTGATGATTAATTAAGGAAATTGATTAATTAAGCCCTAATTATGTTTCTAATTTAATTAATGAATAAAATCTCGCTCTGGCGATTCTCGACGATTTTGTTTTCCGTGCTTCTTCCTCGGTTTTGGCCGATTGGTTGTTCATCATTCCGATTTCTTGCTTGCATCATCGCCGCTCTCGTATGTGACTCATCATCAATGGCGAGACTTTGCTCTCGTGGAAACCGCTCTCCTCCCGGATGTGCCATCTTTGCTCTCCTCGATCCTAAAGGTATTCTCGATCTGAATCCATCCGGCAATGCGCCTGCTATCAATTCCTTTAAGGATGCTCTTTCTGATAAGATCCCTAGCTCTAATGCCTCGGTTAACTTAATTTCTACTTTCGTGGAATGCCTAGGCCATGTGCTCACCGTGATGTGGAGATGTTAGCTTTTGAGTTAGCTTTGGTTGGTAAATTTTCTCTACGCTACTCTAGATAATATCCGCTTTTCTTCCATAGCTTAAAGCTTCGTGAGTCTTCTATTGGGCTAATTGATCCTCCATATCCTTATTCAATTATCCAATGATTTAGATTATTCTCGGTCTTTGCTCACCGCCTCCTATTTTGTGTATAATTGTCAAATGCTCTTGAAATGGTCACCTTTTGATGTCAAAGAGGAATCATATTGTTCCTTTATGGCTTGCTTTCCCAACATGAGAATTCATATGTTTCACCAAGTTTTGTTTTTGGGGCTCTATTTGGTAGACCCTTCAAATTGATCAAGCACCCGCTAGATCTCGCCATCTTGCACGTATCTTGTTGAGATTGACATTACAAAAAAATACCCAAAGAAGTTTGGATTGGTTCAAAAAATTGATATAATCGAAAGTGAATTTGAAAATTCATCTTTTGCACTCATTGTAAGATCCATGGCCATGACCATCAATGCTTTGTATTACATCCTAACCTTAAAAAAGAACATACCACGGATCCTAATACCTCTTGGAACTGGGAAAACCAATAATTTAGTTTATGTGCCTACTCATAATGAACTCATCCCACTACATCTACCCTTTATTACCCACGATGTGTCCAATGAAATACACTGAGCTTGGTAAAATACTACTATTGAGGTGTGAAGAAATTAATAAGCATTTACCCAAGACTACTCCCACTTTCAATAATTTGGCCTCTCATGACAATCCTTGCTTCACTTGAATCTTAATGACAATTTGAATGGGGATCTTATATTGGATCAAAATAATGTTAATCTACTTTGAATGGTGCAAGAACCTCCTTCTACTTCTCTACAGAGTGATACTCGCTATTCCATTTCATTCTTACTCGATAAGAAGGAGAAATCACCACTAATAAAACATTGATGATATTGCTCCTTCTCTGATACCCAAACCAATCCCTCTCGATGGAGATACTTTGGATTCGATAGACCCTTCCAAATGTATTAAAAAAAATCTTCCAAAGCCAAAATGACTAATAATAACTCCATTAGAACGTTCTTCTAACACCTCAAATAATTTTCCTCTCTTTTTCCATTTCCTTTTTTCTTCTGGTTTCTTTATGATCAATTTTCTTATTTGGAATATCCGGGTTGTGGGACTCTTCCTCGCAATGTTAGGAGCCTCACGCTCATAACATCAAATTTCTTGTTATTATTGAGCCTTTCATTACTCTTCCAAGATTGCCCATGTTGCTAGATCCATTGGATTTCAAAATTTCTTCTTCAACCTTAATAATAAAATATGGTGTTTTGGAATAATTCCATCACCATTTCCATCATTGATGATCTTGATCAATTGGTAATGTCAAAATCTCTTTAGGTGAGTTTTGGCCTTTGGTTCCTTTATCTATGCTTCTTGTAATAGAGGGTAGGAACATTCTTTGAATCACTTAAGAACCTTCCTCCTCGGTTAACCTTCCTGGTTGGTTGGGGTGATTTCAACACTATCATTGCTTCGGAAAGGGGAGGATGTTCTCTAACCTCCATTCCATGGAAGACTTCTCTAATATGATCCTGATTGCAATGATTGACATTAGTTTTCGTGGTCTATTACATGTGACAAAACTCTAGACTTTAGCGGCATCTTGACAGAACCCTCTTTAATTCTCTTTGGATCAATCAATGGCCTCTTACTCTGAGCATTTGAGCGAACTTTGTATGATCCTCTTTGATCTCTATCAAAACTCCCCTAACCCTTCTACTCCCTCACCTTTAGATTCCAAAATATGTGGACCCAACATGGTGATTTCACTAATGTTGTTTTCACTAATTGGATGGCTCCTGCTCACGATAATAATTCTGATTCGCTTAAGCTCAAGAGGCTTAAACAAAATCTCAATTGGTGGAACAAGCATATTTTAAAAATCACCAATCTTAAAGCTATGGAACAAGTGGTTTGCTCTTGAAGAGTCGATCCTGAAGCTTGATGAGTTGAGCATTGCCAAAGATAGTTTGATTAATTATCAAAATATGGAGGAAACCTATTGGCATCAAAAAGCCGCTAGCAAACATATTGCTGATGGCGACAGAAACACTAGGTATTTCCATGTTATTTGCAATAAATGGAAAGCTTTAAACTCGATTAAGAAAATTAAGAACTCTAATGATGGTTGGATAACTGATAGCAATGAAATTAAGGAATCTGTCATACATCACTTTCAAAATTTACTAAATTCTAATCCTTCGTTAGACACGCCCTCCAACACCCACATAATCCCTTCTTTGATTAGCAATGAGGATAACCATTTGCTCACTATGCATCCCTCGGAAGTGGAGATTAGTAGTACTCTGAATAGCATGAACACTGATTCTGTTGCTGGCCCTGATGGTTTTACAACTCATTTTTTTCAACATTGTTGGCCTTTTATTAAATCTGATCTTGTTAATATTGTTATTGATTTTTTAGATGGCAGCTCTATTCCCAGATATTTTTCAAGTACTTCTATTATCCTTATTCTCAAAACCATCAGTCCTGAATCTTGGGGTGATTTTCACCTATTAGTTTTGTACCTTTTTTCAAAAACTCATTGCTAAATTAATTAATAATAGGATTAGCCCCTTGCTCCATAAAATCATCTCCCTAACCAAACCGGTTTTGTAAAAATAGAACCATATCGATAATATTCTTCTCGCCAAGAGCTAGTTTATGACATTGATGCCTCTTCCAGAGGAGGTAATATGCTTTTCAAACTGGACATCTCAAAAGCCTTTGACAACCTCTCGTGGAATTTTCTCTTTCAAATCTTACATTTATTTGGTTTCTCTGATAATTTTATCTGGCTCATAAAAGTTGTATCACTAACTCGCTTTTGTATCTTAAATGGTGAGTCCCTTGTTTCTTTCTTCAAGCCATGGTTTGCGCAAGGTGACCCTCTTCTCCTTCTCTTTTTATCATTTCTATTGAATATATTGAGGAGCCTCAATGATCTTTTCATTAAAACCTAACATGGCTTTTAAAACTCATGGTGGTTTCCTGTTTCATCTTAGCTTTCTTGATGATTTTATAATCTTCCAATGCCTCCCTTCAACATGTTAAAACTATTAAGAATCTCTTAAATGATTTTGGCAAAGTTAGTGGTCTCTTCCTTAATGAAAGAAAATGTTGTTTATTCCTCGCCTAAGATTCCCATCAATAGACTTAATCAAATCTCCGAATTACTAATTTTAAGCAAAGTCTTCCCATTACTTATCTCTGGCTCGCTTTTAAAGGCCAGAAAAGATCTCATCTTTTTGATGACCTTATTCAAAAAATTTCTAATAAAATCTCGATTTGGGAATTTCATTTACTATCTTTTGGTGGTAGGCTAACCTTGATTAAGAGCACTCTTAATTCCATGCCTTTATATCTCATCCAAACCATTGTGTCGACCATTTCTAGCATCAGAGCATCTTAAATAAATTTTTCTGGGCTCCAACACCTCTTCTAAAAGAATGTGGACCTCTTGGTTTAAGAGTTGTGGCACTTTTGAAGGTGGTCTTGGTTGTAAATCCATAAAGAAGCTATCAATGCCTTTTCTTATAAACTCGTGGAATTTGGGAGTAATCATAGTCTTTGGGCTAATTTCATGACCAAATATTGCAAGGGTAAGCACCCCTATTTGTCCCTTTAAGCGTGACTCGTGGAAAAGACTTTGTTCTAAAATGGGATGCAATCCTTAATTTTGGGGCATTAACTCACTCTTTCTTTGGCAAGATAATTGGAGTGGATGTGGATCCATGATGACTTACTCTCCACCCATTCCACGCCGCTATTAGAGTAAACTCTTCCGGCATAATAATAAGTGGAATAATAGTAAGCTTGCTGATTTTATCCCTTTTACTTTCTTGAATATGGTTACTACTCTTTCCTATCACTCCCACAATCAAGATCGATTCTCTTTAAGCTCTCTCATAATGGTGATTTCAACCTCAAAATGTGTGGCTCCACATTAAAGATACTCATGATTCCTATGTATTCTCCAAACTTTAGAATAACAATATCCCTACTTCTTATTCTCATTTACTTCATATCAAAAATTTTATCCTGTGATTCTTTGTTGTGGGGTAAAGGGTTCCATTTACCCTCTAAATGTCAATGATGTTTTCATATTGAGAATGTTAACCATGTTTTTTTAATGGGGTCATTGCTTCTAAACTTTGGATTTGGTATGATGATCTTTTTAACAGTGTCAATTTCAATGGCTCTCTTACTTTATATCAACTTCTTGAAGTCTTTTTTGATAATACTATTAAAGGTCACATTAAAGTTATCATTTATTATTTTATCCGTTCATATGGATGGACCGTAATGATGCAAAACACGGGATCCCTATGAACCATGTGAGGATTATTGCTAGAACTAAAACAAAATTGTGACTTGTTTAAAGCCAATCTCATTCATTACATTTCAAAGGCGTAAATTTGTGGGCCAATAAAGGGCATTATCTTGCCGGATCAACCTTAGTCAAATGATAGATTTCTATTGGAAAAACCTCTTGATCATATTATTAAAATAATGGCTCTTCTCTCATAATGGCTCGGTGGTGGCATTTTCAGAACTCTAAGGGTATATGCTTATCCCCTTACTTCCTCGAGACGTCCCTTTTCCGAGCTTATGGCCTTCAAAGCTCTTGAGATTTGTCTCCAAAATGGTGGCTCAATATTTGGATCGAGGTGGATCTTTCTCCTAATTGATCTTTTGACTTCCACTAAGATGAGCAAAGACACGTATTACCTCCTCAAGCAAACTAGATCTCTTCTTTCCCAACCGAATTTTAACATCACTCATGTCATGGAAGGAAATGCTTTTAACTACCTTGCCAATCGGTGCTAGATCCAATGGTATCATCTTCTTTGATCAACACACCTTACCCAAACACTTGCGCGGGCTAGTTAACTTGGACAATTATGGGGTTTCCTTACCTCAGAACTTAATCTAATTTTGATGTTTTCTTTTCTCTGATGCTTCTTTTTTTGGTTTTCTGCTTTTTTGCCTTTGGATGCTTCACGGATATTTCTTGGTGTCTAGATCTTTGTGTCATGCTTTGGTGTTTTAATAGCAGGCTCACTGCTTTTGGGATTTACATTGATAAAAGGCTGTTGTTGAACTATGTGCATTCGGATACTCGGCATAGGAATTATGTTGAGCTATGTCAGTTATTGGTTTTTTAACCTCTATCCTATGCTTTTTCCACCAAAGTCACATCTCTAATCCAAGGGGCTTAATCACCGGATGGAGATAATTACTTTGATGGGTTTAGCTACCCCATTAATTTCTATAACTGTTTCTCAAAGATATTACTGCTTGGAGCATCTTAGCTATCTATGTTGTTTCTATGCATTGTATTATTGTCCACCATGCTGGTTACAATATTTATTTTGATGACTTACTGTTAGGTTGTCGGATTTTATCTCGATAATGAGGAGGGTTTTGACATGTTTGTCTCTATTATCCTTGTGGATCTTAATGGGTTTCCTTCTTTCTTCCACTTGTTGGCTATTTTCTTTAGGTTTTCTTTGTATTTTGACCTCCCTACCATGCTACTATGCTGAACTTAGAAACTTTGATTGGGTGGAATCTGCATCTCTTTTGTATGCTTATTTTCTGTCCGGATGGATTTTATTCACATTATTTGTGTTATCCGGAGATCCTTTGTGGGGTTTCAAGATTTTGGTCAATTTATTACTTCTGTCTTAATTTTTTGTTGGTTGTCTTCTCCTATTCTGAATGGTTTTTTTTTGTCACCTCTTTTGGTTTTACTTTTTACCCCTTTTCTGTTTTCTTTTATGCTTAACATTTGGGATGTTAGTCTTCCTGTTTCTTTCACTCTTTTTGCTATGATGGGAACATGCAAATCTTGAAGATCTTTCTTTTGTTCTGTTTGAATTTAATCAATGGTTTATCTTATATGCATAACTTGGTTTTTGGCCAACCTTCTTATTGGCAATAATTTAATGTGACTAAGAAACCGTGTATTGAATGGCTCAATGTGTTCATCGATTGGCTTGTGGTGGAGTTGCTCGATATCTCTCCCTACGCTACCTTTTCCTCATTCTGTTTTTATGAACTGTGATTTTACTTTCTTACTACTTGTTATTTTAATCCAAAGTGGACTTCTATTGAGCACCAATTGGTTGTATCTTTCCATGTCGCTATTTTGTCTTGTGATATCCCATACACTCTAATATCTCGAAATGGAATGGTGTTTCTTTTCAATGCTAGTCATTGGCTTTTGGGTCCCTCTTTTATTGTTTTGCTATCTTTGTGAATTATTGTTTTTTGATTCTCACAAAAGTTGTGTATTATCATCCTATTTTGATCACACATGCTATTAAACTGATTGATACTCTACTGTGTTTTGGTTTATTTTTGTTCGAAGTCTCTATTGAATTTGTTGCTTGTTTGTCTTGAGATTTGCTATCTTGGTTTTGTGACTCTATGTTGGCTCCATCTTTGTTGGTTGTAGACTTCCTATGCTCAGTCGCTTCTATTTGTCATGATGGTTTTAGTGATTCTGGGTTGCCTTCCTGAAACCTATTTTTATGATCTATCTATTTAGTTATTAACTATTGCAATGTCTACTTTGGTTGAGAGGTTTTGGCCAAACTTGTCCCTTCGTCTGGATGTTGCTATTTTGGGTTTAGTTATCCGCTATCTTAATTTTTTCTCGGATTCTAATGTTCATACTCATTTGAATCCACTTGTTGATTTTTCTTCTGGTGGGTTCCAATGTTGCATTAGCTATTTTGCTATTGGGATTGACTTGTTGAATGCCCGTGCTATTATGTATGGGCTGCGTTTCATCTCCTGATTGTTGTGATCTACACTACCTGCTGTTGTCTTTATTCCTATCTCGGTTCGGTTAGGTTTGTGCAATTGTATGTGCTTTCTATTCTGAATGGGTGGTATTATGGACATTTGCTGCCTTTTGCTGTCTTGCTCTTTTGGTTGTTTGTTGATCTGGATTATCCGATATTTGGTCCTGAATGCTGCTATTGGAATTGTAACTCTACCTGTCTTTACTTGGTGCTAATTTTGGTATGTTGCGCCTTTTCCTATGTTGGGATATCTTCCTTTACAATTGCTCTTCTAATTATGATATGGATATTAATAAGGGGGTTGTTTCCTGGCCTGAAAGATTCATAAATATATCATATGTTTGGGATGATGTTAATTATAGGCTCATTGACTTGATTAGCAGGATTTCACTAGTTGTCTCCTCTGCTTTTCTTGTGGAGGGATTATATGCTAGATTTTTTCCTTTCTGACATGGTTCATGAGATCGCAAAGATTGCTCATTCTCTTATGTTTATGTATTCTCGTAATGACTATATTGATGATACTTTCTTGAATGGGACACCTTATCCTTCAGCTCTTGCAATTTCCTCTACATTAGATATGATTTTGTTTAGGTTTGCTAAAGCTCACAAGACTATCAACAACCTGGGTGTTATCTCCTCAGGTTTGTTGGCTATGTGGATGTTCTCCCTCTTTTGGTTTGGTAGTAGCTCTTGTGATGTAACCTTTCTCGAAGTTTGGATGCTCATATTTGCATCTCCCCAACTTGATGTGATGAGCCGAGCCTTCTATCACAATCCCTCACTACCATTCTCATATTATATTTATCTTTTTGTCTGTATTACCTTAACTGTTCTAATCTCTCTCTTATTATAATTTTGTAGGTGATTCTCTTATTCTCTCAGTGCTCCATATTATCATGGATTCTCACATCCTCCAGGCATTGGCATTAATCTACTTTAGCTTATTTTGTTAATCTTTGTATCTTTTGATTGCTTTATTGTCTTCTTTTGCTTTTGGATGTACTTAGATATGGGATTTACTCCTTAGGCTGATTATAGCTCTTTGAGCAGTAGTTCTGGAGTTTATCCCTCTTTAAGGACCTTGTAACCCTCTTTTTGTGGCAATAAAATACCCCTACATGGGGTTTCCCTAAAAAAAAAATTAAAAAAAAATTAAGCATGTGAATAGTAAATCAACTAATAAATTGGACTCATTTGGCACTGATTAATAATAGGGAGGTTTACGGAATGTGATTGGTGCATTTTTCCTAATCTTTTCTCTAATTTTCCTTTACTTTTCAAGAGAAATTAATTAAGAATTAATTAACTAATTAATTACTTAATTAGCTTCATTAAATTTTAATATGGATTTGGACCTAATTAATTCATGGGCAAGCCTTTAGGTGTTTAATAGCCTAAGGAGGTTTAATGAAATTATGGTTAGCTCACATGTGTGAGAAAATCATAAAAGTAATTAACTAAGTTCCTTAAGCTTAATTAATCAGTGATTGTGAGCTAATTGCATTAGGCCTCTTTCATTTCATAGGAGCATTGTTATTTTCTTTTCAATTCATTTGTATATTTTATTGGCTCATAATCATTTGATTAATTACCTTAAAGTAACATAGGTAAGGGTTAATTAATTAATTTAATTCATACCTTAAGTAATTTATAAAATCAACCTAATCACCTTTTCATTAAATCAAATTAACTCACATATATGGGAGTGGGATTAGGGTTAGCAAACCTCTTTCTCTCTTTTCGTAAACCAAATTAAACATGAAATTAAAATTGACTTTAAGAAGCTTTGGTTTATATTAAATGATCTTACTTAGTATGATTGTCCTAAATTAATTGATTGAATGAAATTGTGCTTATGTCCCTTTATTTCTTTCCAATCATATTAACTATTTTATGCCACTTGTTATCATACATTCATCCTTTTCAAAAATCAATTAAATAAAATGATTTCCTTTATGCCGAGCTTTGCATGTGTTGATATAAATTAAAAATATGTGTGGCTATTATCACTATTAAATTAAAATTATTTACAAAATCATATAAATCAATTATAATATATGGAGTGACAATACTTATAAATATTCATAAGCGGCATATTCCTATGGTTTAGAATATGTGATATGGAGTTCTCTTTCTTTATTCTATATGGATTTACATAAAGTTTGAATATTAACAAGTGTATAGTTCATTTGAAAAGGACACAACATTTGTTTGGATTCATTCATATATACATCTATGTTGGAACTTAGATAGAACTTTAGCTCACATATATAAATAATTTAATTAAATCAAATACAACTTTTGCATGATTTTTTCATTCTTGTAGTTATTTGTACATTCATGTGTTTTTAAGAATAAGTGTATATCTAAACCACATTCTAGAAGCAAGGCTTTAAGTAGCCTATGGAGGTCTAAACCCTCTTGGTTTAACAATGGCAAAAATTCTATACACTTATATGTGCATTTAGCTAATGAATAAAAATCTTAATTCAATTAATTCAAATACAATGTTTACATGATTTTTCTATTCTTGTACTTATTTGTACATTCATGTGTATTTGAGAATAGTGGGTATATCTAGTCTGGACATTCCGGGGATGCAAGACTTTAAGTAGCCCCAAGGAGGTCTTTACCTCACTGCCCTGATTTAACAATGGCAAAGTATCCAGTTAAAACTTTTATATACTTGTATGTGCATTTAACTAACGAATGAAAATCCCATTTTTCTATCAAAATAATATGCATTCATATTTATTCAAGTGATTGAATTGATCCTATGGTTTAAAGACCTCTTTCTTATGTTCATGTGTATAAATTTGTATATGTTTGAGTGTAATGGGTATATAGTTTGGACATAAAATCGACTTTAAAAAGGAGGTCATTTGATTACCTCCTGTAACAATGACACATACCTATTTAACTTCATTCCTATGTATTTTTATATAAGAATTTAGATAAAACTTTAAATTAATATGATAAAATGATTCAATCAAATGAAACATCTAAATTCCAAATGCATATGCTTACATCCATCATTTAAGTGTGTTAAGATATATTTCATGTGTATGTATACTTAGGATTTATTCATGTGCATGCTATATGTGATAGAAGGAAATGAATGAGCATGTGTCATGTGATAGTAAATCATTCCAATTAATCTTAAGACGCCTCTCTTATTGAATATGATTATTTAGAGTAAACCCAAACTTAGGATTAATTTAAAATATTTAATAAGTCATTCACTAAAGAGAATTGATTAATTAATATGCCTTAGATGTGACTTAAGGTAGGGATGAAAGAGAATAATCCTCTCTTCTTCTTCTCTTTATAACACTTAGTTGTTAAGTGTAAGTCAAACGAAATAAAAGAAAATATTAAGTAAAATTCTCAAATTAATTAAACTCCTTAAAGTAAAACTAACCTCTTATAATTGCATTCCTTCATACTTAGAAAATCATAACAAATCTTAGTTAAAGCATACTATACAAGCCTTAATACACACACTTTAAAATTAAGTCACCATTTCTAGCCTTATGTTAGGGTGGTGCATGGTGTGATCTATGCTATTTATCTATTATTTACTAGATGTAGGTGTATGTTTCATAGATTGGATCTTAGTCCATGATTAAATCATATTTTATATTGTGTTTAATTTAAAATAAATATAAATTCTCTTTGTAGGTTTAACCTAAGCATAATAAGTTAGAAATGTGGGCTTAAATATGCTGGTATTAAGTCCAAATTATTCATATAACCGCTAATGGTGTGTGGATGAAAATATATTTCGCTTCATCTATCCTAAAAGATAAAATGAAAATAGAAAAACGTGTTCTTCACATAGATCCATAGATATTCTTATTATGGTGATCTAGACATTGAAGAGGTGTACTTATCACAAAAAGATAGAAACCTACAATTAACAAATCACCTATAATGACTCTAAGGACTATGGGTCCTAATGTACTAGATTCTTCCCCTACTTTACATAAAAAAAAAGTAAGGCAATGTTTATTTTAAAGAGTTCGAAGTTATAAAAGTAAAGAGTTAATTACATCTAAATAATGAGATTCCTGGAATACTCTAGTAAATGATCATTCCAAAGATTTTGAAAAGGTTGACTAAAATCGATTGGTTTTAGAAAGTCAAAAATGATCAAAAGGAGGAGTTATTATAAGCCAAATGAAAATAAGTAGGGGATGCTTAAGATACTAGGAAGCTAGTAAACATCCCAAACTACCCTATGGTTCGGCTTTAGATTTTTTTTAATTGAATTAATTTGTTTGAGTTGAATTTTTATTAGAATGCTAGGGCTTATAATTTCATGATACAAGCTCATGAAAATGCCTAAGAGGTGAGGATTTATGCTCGTTACCCCTAAAGGGAATAGCAACCTCAGAACCTAAATCTAGTGAGCTTTGGCAAGGACCAAAAGTACAACCTAAATCTAAGGCAAAAAATGGGATTTTTATCTCCACAAGAGATAAAACCACAAACCTACTTACAATCAGTGGAACTAACTACTCCTATAATTTTAAAACATGTAGGTCAGTCATATGTTTATTCGAGATAGCAATGTTATTATTTATTTAAAAGGAGACTAAGTAAACACACCCTAAGAACTAGACATGATGGGCATGAGTTCATGAAAATCTAATACAAATTTGATTAATTTTATTTTATTTTGGACAATCAATTACACTTTTAGGATTCTTTATTCCTAATGCATGAGAAATTAGATTATGGGCCAAATAATAAGGAGGTACCATGGCTCTCATCAAGCCAAATTCTCAAGAAAAGGTGAAGCCCTCCAATCAAAAGTGAAATAATATGTTTTTTATGCATGATGTTATAAGAAAACAACATCCAATAGTTGCTAATTCTTTTATCATGATTTATACTGAAGTTTTGAGGTTATGAGTTATTTATTTTAATAAGTTGAATGAAGATTTATTTTAAGAGCTTAATCATCATCCAGGCTATACATCAAAGCAAGGAATAAACTAGAAAAAAGATGTCATCTTAATGCGTAAGTTAAATAAACATCAATCAATTTATAAAACAAACACAAAAGAATAAGGTCATTTCTATCTTAGACAAACCAAAATAAATTGGGTAAAATCTTATACAACTACATAAATGAATTAATTATAATTAAGCAATGAATTCATGTTATGGGTCTTCATTCTTCATTTCTTCTTCCTTCTTTCTTCTTTCTTCTTCTTCTTCTTTCTTCCTTGCTTTCTTCTTCTTCTTGGTTCTTCTTGATGGTTAAGAGGATTTCCAAAGATTACTACATAAGATGTAATCTTATAACTAATGTTCATCTAATTTAAATCATTAAAATCCTAATTACAAAATTACATGAAAAGGGAGAAAGTAAATCTAACTAGAACCCTTAGATTTTGTGGGTTCTAGATAATAGCCATTCATATTCTTACTTTAGCCAAAACATGCAATTTGACATAAAAGAGACATTTCATTTTTTTTAATTTGATTTTTTTAAAAAGCATAAATGCATGAATTTCATATGACATACACATTTAGCATATTTGGAAAGAAATGAAATGAAAGCTATGTGTTCATCCATAATTAATTCCTAAAGACAATCCTATAAATAAGATTATTTAAAGTAAATCAAATTTTTTTAAGGAGAGTTTGGATTTTATTTGATTTTGATTTCAATTTGAGAAATGTAAGATGAGTTTGCTGGCCCTAACTCATTCAAATGTAAGGGAATGAAAAATGGCCTAGATCTAATGCAAAATATATTACATGTTATTTTCATTTTTGGACAATCATTTGACTCAGGCTTATAGGATTCATATGCCTAATGCATGGGAAGTAAGATTATTGGCAAAAATCAGCGAGAACGGAAGAGGTGTGTTTCCACCATGGCTCTCAAAGGTTAAGCCAAGTTCTCTGGAAAAGGTGGAAGCCCTCCAATCAAGAGTGTAACAATATGCTTTTATGCATGATGTTATAAAATAAATAATCATCCAACTAAGGGGTTGCTAATTCTTTTGTTTTGATTTTTAACTTAAGCTTTAAGTGAGGTTATAAGTTGATTAATTTGGTAGAAGATTTATTATTTTAAGAGCCTAATTGTCATCTAGGCCATACATCAAGCAAGGAAGAAACTAGAAAATATGTCATCTTAATGCATAAGCTAAATAAAATATCAAACATTTTATAAAGCTAGCGCAAAAGAATAAAAGGCCATTGGTGGTCAGGTACCACCGCACAAACCCAAAAATAAATTGGGTAACCGAGCTCTACCCTTATACAACTCAGATTACAATTGAATTAATTTACAATCAAGTAAAAAAAATTCATGTTATGGGGGTCTTCATTTCTTCTTTTCTTCTTTCTTCTTTCTTCTCTTGGTTCCTTCTTTTGGCTCCTTCTTTTGGTTCCTTCTTTTGGCTGGTTGGAAGGTGGTTGCTCCAAAGGCTTCACATGGTACATAAGATGTAATCTTATGACCAATGCTCATCCTAATCCCCTATAACAATCATTCAAAAAATCCTAATTGCAAAAAAATACATGAAAAGAAAAGTAAATCTAACTAACACCGCAAAATAGAGATTAGCTAAACAAACCATACAAATCCAAGCATGTATATTGACTTAGCACACACATGGGTAACCAAGTCCACCTTCCTATTGGATTATGCTTAGGGTATAAGCACCGCACAAAAAAAGCATTTATATTTTTATTACTGCCCTTAAGCACAATCTGAAAATAATGGTTATTCATCCTACCATTCATTCTACACATACACCCTAACATCCAAACTAGAAATAATACATCACAAAATAAAAGCAAACATCAAGCCATGCACCGCCCTAACCTAAAGCTAAAAGTGGTGACTTAACCTAATGTGTGTGTTTTAAATGGTTTGTGTGTTATGCTTAGCGATGGCTTTAAGATTTAAATTTTCTAAGTGTGAAGATGTTCAATTTAGATGGGTTATTTCATTTACATTGTTTAGTTGATTTGGGTTAATTTTATTTGATGCTTTGTTTAGGTTTGAATGAATCCAACAATTAATTACTAAGTGTTGTAAAGAGAGAGAAAAGAGAAGAGAACTTCTCTTTCCATCCCTACCTTAAGTAATTTCTAAAGTAGATTCATGTTTGATTTTGTTTAGTGAATATTTGATTATGTGTTTTAATTAATCCTAAGTTTATATTTTCCCTAAACAAACCTATTCAAAAAGAAAGTCATTTTAAGATTAAGTAAAGTGAATTAATATCACAAAACACACATCACATCATTTCTTTCCCAACATATATAGCATGCATATGAATGAATCCTTATGCATATCTATACATACAAATGGAAATATTTAACACACTTTATGATGAGTGCTAGGAGAGTTACTTAAGAAAATTGGAATGATTTATGATGCATGATTTTCATTAAGTAGAAAAGAGTGGTTTCTTTTATCCATTTTTCACATACACATGTGTATGTATGAAAGGCATAAGTGAGTACGGTGCCATTGTTAACCAGAGGTGTAAGGTACAAGGCTACTTAGGGCTACTTAAAGCCTCGCAACCCTGGGGTTGTCCAGACTAATATACCACTTTCCTTAAATACAAGCACATGTACAAAAGAAATTAATGGAAAAAGAAAGATGCAAAAAGTTAGTATTTATTTATTTATTTTGTTTATGCAATTTATATGTGCACGTGTGGATGTCCTTCTTGGGTAATAGAATAGGAATGAATAGGAATGGGATTAGGTAAGTGTTGTGTTCTTTTCAAATGAACAATGCACTTTGCCAAATCCTATTCAAAACTATGCTAAAAGGAAAGAGAAGGAAAGCTACACTATGCACATCTTCATATTTATATCCACATGCAAGCTCATAAATAGTTATAAGTAGCACACTTTTAATTTTGGATGTTTGATTTATAGATTTTGAAAATAGTTTTGAATTTAATAGTGATAACAATCATTCATATTTTACTTTAGCCAAAACATGCAATTTGACATAAAGAAAATATTTCATTTTTAATTTGATTTTTGAAAAGCATAGATGCATGAAATTCATATGACATACACATTTAACATGTTTGGAAAGAAATAAAGTGATGAAATCATGTAAATACATTCACCCTAATTAATTCCTAAAGATAATCTTATGAAATAAGAAAGCTTAAAGTAAATCAAGTTATTTTAAAAGGAAAGTTTGATTTTATTTTGAGTTTGAGTTAATTAGATAAATGTGAGGTGAGTTTGTTGTTCCTAACCTATTCCCACATATGTTTATTATTTCAATTTAATTTTTAGGTGATTAGAATAATTTTATGCTTTAGTTAGGTTAAGGTATGAATTAAGTGTGTTAATTACCCCTTACCTATACCACCTTAGCATAGTTAATCAAATAATTATGAGCCAATGAGATGACATAAAATCACACAAAGAATTTAAATCAGCAATGCACCTAGGAAAAAAATGGCCTAATGCAATTGGCTCATGATTACTAATTAATTAAGCTAAGGGGTTTAAGCTTAAGTACTTTCATAACCCCTCTCACACATGTGAGTTGGGTTTTGATTTCCTTAATGTACTTAGGTTATTGAACAACTAAGCATCTACCCAAGATAGATTAATTGAGTTTTGGAAATTTTTAGAATTTTATGAAATTAATTAAGGGGGTAATTAGTGAATTAACCCTTAATTAAGGTTAGATTAAAAAAGAAAAGGGTTTAAGGAATATCTTAAGGAAAGCATCTCAAAATTATTCCCTAAATCTTATGTTCACTTAAGTAAAACTTAATTGACTCAATCAGAGGGTTAAACTACTAATTATATCCTTAATTAAGCTTAATTACATTAAGGGAGTGATTAAGGAATGAACTAGCAATCCCATTAATTAAGCCACCAATAAATCCCAAGAAAATTAGGGGAGATAGAAGTCATCCCACTAATTATGCACAAAAAGTTTGGGTTTAATCAGTGGAGTAATTATAGGGTAATTAGCAAAATAGTATTCCCAATAAAACCTAAATCCAGAGAAAAGCATTATTCAAAAACCATTCAAATTATTTTTAGAATATTCTATGTTCAGTTATCTATCCAATGCAATTTATTTCATGTTTTTCTAATTTTTCTAGGCTTAAATATAAATTTAGGAAGTTTTCACCATTAATTAATGATTAAATAGCCTAATTAAAATGTTTAATCCCATCGGCGCCATGTGGGCCACGACGCGGCATAAGCTTTCCACATGGCATGATGGGATTTGATATTAAAGTTGTCACATCATAGCGTTGCGTTAGTGGCAGTGACGCTTTCTCACCCGTCCGATCAAGAATCGAACGGCTGAGGTTAAAGCCATGGATCTAAGGGATTAAATGTGAGATCTACGTGTCTTAAATCATGGTCGTCCATCCAAAATATGCGGATGGACAGCCCATGATCTATCCCTGTATTTCTCTATGAAGAAAGGACACCATCTTCTAGGGGATGATCCGAACTCGATTGAGCTCAGATTGATCCCAAAACTTACCCACAACCATCTAAGCACAAAGGCAAACACATCTAATGGCTAGATTTGCATGGGATTAAAATTCACTTCACAAAGCTCAAACAACATTGAACTTAAGCTCAGTTTAATGGCTAACCTCACCGGAGGTGATCACTAGTGCTCAATTCCCTTGGAGAAGCTTCGTCTAGTGGAGATGAAGCTTTGTTAAAGTTTGGAGGTCTTGAGATTGGGTAGATCCTTCTATGGGCCAACTCCACCTTGACTTGAGCTGGTCTTGATCAAGGTAGCACCTCTCTTGCCTTTGGAACTTAGGAAAGAGCTTAGACAAGTTCGATTGAGCTCACTGATGGAGCTTGCAAAGGGAATTGGGTTGATTTGAAGTGTGGAGTAAGTTTGAATTTCAATGGAGCTCCTCTGGTTTCAAGCTATGAAAACCGAGAAGAAGAGTTTGGGAAATGCTTGAGAGAGCTTAGGAGGCTGGGAAATGACTCCTCTGGCTTCCCATTACTCAATCGAATTGGGGACTGCTGGATTCAATTCAAATTAGAGGGAGTATATCTCCCCCTTGAAGGATCGGACGGTCGTGCCTTCACTTGCCATTTTGATCCAATTGAGCTCATGCAATGGGTTGTTAGGCTGTTAGAGGCTTGCAAATGGATCATTTTGGCCAGAGGGGGGTAGTGGAAGAGTTTCCATGTGTTTAATTGAGTGGAGGAAGGATTTCATGCTCAATTTAAAGGAGGTGGTCGATTTTAACCTTTGGGTAAGTTGTGCTGACCCAAACCCATTGGGTTAGGTGTACCACTCCCTAGTGTTCACTTGATCCACTAAGAGGGTGCCAAGTGGTTATGGAGAATTTGACCAAATTCAAGTTGATTTGGCAAATTTACTTTGACCTAGGGGTAAATGGTCATTTGGCTTGGATTTTAATTTAAAATGTTTGATATGTTTGAAAAAGCCAAGTTTCACTGAATTTGGAGTTGGTTTGATTAGATTTGGCTCATGTTGACCCATTTAGGTCAAAATGAGTCAACTTGGGTCAAGTTGAACAATTGGTCAAATTGGGTCAAACCAAGGGTTGGGTCAAGTTCATATGACCATTTGAAATGTTTTGGTGGCTTTGGTTTGATGCAATTTAGTTTAGGTTTGAATTTGGTTCATTTGATTTCATTTAGGTCAAATGGGTCAAGTTGACCAATTTGACCCATTTGACCTATTTGGGTTAGGTCATGAGTTGGTTCATGTTTGGTTGGTCATATGAAATGGATTAGGTCTTTGTTTCCAATCAATTTGGTTTATATTTGGGTTTGGCTCAAAATGACCTTTAGTCAAGTTCAAGGTCAATTGGGCTAGGTTAGGTCTAGTTGGCCAATTGAGGCTTTGGTCAAGTTCAACAATCATTTTGGAATGAACTTGACCCATTGATTTCAATCAATTTGGCTTAGATCAAGTTTTGACACATTTTAACTTTTTTAGGTCAAGTTGGGCCAACTTAAGTCAAGTGGCCAATTGGGCTAGGTTAGGCTCAAATGTTGACTTAGTCAAGTTCAAACATTGATCATGAATGAACTTGGATCAATGGTTTCAATCAATTTGGCCTATGGTTGATTTTGGCTATGTTGGATTTCATTTTGGCTAAGTGCTGCCTTGGTCAACCCTTAGGTTTGACCAAATTTGAGTGATTGATCATCTCATGATGATTGTTGATCATGATGAGATGCTTAGATGGGCTTAGTTCAATCCAATTTGGTTAGGATTATAATTTGGCTCATAAGGGATACTTTAGGTCACTTTGGGTCAAGTGAGCCTAAGTGGGTCAAATGGCTTGGTCAAAGCTTGATTTATGTTAGATTGAACTCACACATGGACTTATGATTGAAATATAAATTTATTTGCAAGTGGTTTGAAGTCAAATGGGTTTTGATTTATTTGACAATTTCAAGTTCAAGAGGTGAACATGAGTTTGATTTAGGATTAATTTTTTTTTAATTGAGTTATGGTTTGGTGATTAAAGTTTATGTTTATATTTGGATTCTTGATTGAAGGATTGATTGAATCATGAAGAAAAATCAAGGGTTTGTCTTGATTTGAAATTGATTTGGCTAAGTTCAAGGTTTTGACTTGAAAGACTTAGGTTGGATTTTGATTGAATTTGAGTTTGATTTTTGGAGTTTATTTTGGTTGTTTGAATTTATATTTTATTTATATATGTGAATATAAATGAAAATATAAATGGGTTATGAGAAAATTTCATGAATTTAAGGTGGTTTGAATTGATTTAGATTTGATTTAGGCTAAGTCCTTAAGAGGAGATTAAAGGACTTAGGAAATATTTGAATTTTCAATCATGGGCTTCAATCATAAGTTTCAATTATGAGTTTCAATCATTTGGCATTGATTTGGGTTTGGAGAAAATCAATTAAGCTGGAATTGATTTAGGTTTGATGATGATTTGGTTCGGAGTTTGACTTGAAGGAAGGAAGTGAGGAATGTGGTTCAAGCTATAGGCAAAATTTTCTAACACCCCAAGGCATGACCTATTCCTAGGGCTAACTCTTCTAAGTCTCTAGGGCTTGAGTGTCCACCTAATCACTAGATGTGTCTTAACACTAAGGATCTCTTAAAGTCTAAGAGAGGAGTCTACATGTCTAAGATGGGGTTGAGCTCATCCTAAAATGAGGTCAACAACTATTTTGAAGATTCAGTGATTATTCAATAATTAAATAGCATAATTAAGTGGTTAATCGTACCACGTGGAGGCTGACATGGCACGTGCTTTCCATGTGGCGATGGGAGAGGCCACTTAATTTATCACATCATAGTGTCGCATCAACGGGCGCTACATGCTTTCTCCCCATCCATCCCATCAAGGATCGGACGGCTAAGATCAAGCATGTGATTCTTAAGGATTAAATCGGGATCTTATGCATCTTGATCATGGTCGTCCATCCAAAAAGCACGGATGGATGACCCATGATCCATCCTTGACCTCGCTGCTGAGATGGCCACCGTCCATCTTCCATGGCATGATTCAAGCTCAGATTGAGCCCATACTCAACCCACGTTATCATCATGCAAGGGGATGAAGATCCAATGACTAGTTTTACATGAAGTGAAAATTCCTTTCACAAAATACCACATCCTCTTTAGTTTTTGATCCATATCTCACCGGATATCACCGCACTCCATGAGGTAGCTTGAGTGGAGATGAAGCCTTGTTGAAAGTTTCAAGCCTTGGGGTTGAGTAGATCTCTCCATGGACCAAGCTCACCTTCAAATCCTTGCGGCCTTGATCAAAGTCCCACTTCCCTTGCCTTGAGAACTTGGATTAAGCTTTATGAAAGTTTGATTGAGTCCTATGATGGAGCTTGCAAGAGGAATTGGCTTGATTTGAAGTATTGAGTAAGTTGGAAAAAGGGTGGAGCTCCCATGTTTTCAACTTGAAGAAACCAAAAATGGAGAATTTCAAATGGCTTTAGGAAGCTTGGAGGAGCTCTAGGATGCTTTCTGAGTTCCCTAAGGTCAATCGAGTGTGTGTGATCTGAATTCAACTGGAATTAGGGGGAGTATAGCTCCCTCTAGGTGAATGGACAATCGTGAAGAGCTTTGCCATTTTGATCCAAAACACCTCATTCAATGGGTTGTTTAGGATATTAGGACTTGCACATGGTTCGATTTTGAGTGTGGAGTGGAGTAGTGAAGCTCCCATGTGCTCAATGGGGTGGTTGATTGGGTTTGCAAAACCCAAGGGTCATGTGCACCATGTCCATTAATGACCATTTGCTCCACTAAGAGGATATCAAGTGTCCATGAAAAGAAATTGATCAAATTCCAAGTGATTTTGATTTGAGGTTACCCTATAGAGGTAAAATGGTCATTTGCTTGGATTTCATTTTAAGAATGTTTGGTATGATTTGAAAATGGGTTGGGCCAAGTTTCATTAATTTGGAGTTGGTTTGATATGATTTGGCTCATGTTGACCCATTTATCAAAATGGGTCAACTTAGGTCAAGTTGACCAATTGGTCAAATTGGGTCAAACCAAGGGTTGGGTCAAGTTCATATGACCATTTGAAATGTTTAGCATCATTGGTTTCGTTCAATTTGATTTATGTTTGGATTTGGTTCATTTGATTTAATTTAGGTCAAATGGGTCAAGTTGACCAATTTGACCCATTTGACCTATTTGGGTTAGGTCACGGGTTGGTTTATGTTTGGTTGATCATTTGAAATGAATTGTATCTTTATTTCCAATCAATTTGATTTATATTTGATTTTCAATTTGACCTTTGGTCAAGTTGGGTTCAAGGTCAATTGGTAGGTCTAGTTGGCCAATTGGGGCTTTAGTCAAGTTCAACAAGTGATTTGGAATGAACTTTTCCCATTAGTTTCAATCAAATTTGTCTTATAATAAGTTTTATCAAATTTTGACTTTTTAGGTCAACTTGGGTCAAGTTGGGTCAAGTGGCCAATTGGGCTAGATTAGGCTCAAATGATGACTTTGTCAAGTTCAAACATTGATCAAGAATGAGTTTTGATCAATGATTTCAACATTTCCTATGATGAATTTGGCTAGTTTAGGTTTCATTTTGGCGTTGACTTGGTCAACCTTTAGGTTTGACTTGGTTTGACCCAATTTGAGTGATTGATCATCTCATGATGATTGTCTCACAATGTGAAGCTTAGTTGGGCTTAGTTCAATCCAATTTGGGTAGGGTTAGAATTTGGCTCAAAAGGGGTACTTTAGGTGCCTTTGGATCAAGTGAGCCTAAGTAGGTCAAATGGCTTGGTCAAAGCTTGATTCATGATTGATTGAACTCACATATGGACTTATGATTGAAATATAAATCCATTTGCAAGTGGTTTGAAGTCAAATGGGTTTTGATTCATTTGACAATTTCAAGTTCAAAAGGGTGAACATGAGTTTGACTTGGGTTTGATTTTGAATTTAGTTTTGGTTTGGTGATTGAATTTATGTTTATATTTGGATTTATGATTGAAGGATTGATTGAATCATGAAGAAAATCAAGAGTTTGGCTTGATTTAAAATTGATTTGGCTAAGTTCAAGAATTTGAATTGAAAGGCTTAGGTTGAATTTTGATTGAATTTGAGTTTGAATTTTTGAATTTATTTTTGGATTGATGTTTAAAGTTTATGCTTATATTTGGATTCATGATTGAAGGTTTGATTGAATCATGAAGAAAAATAAAAGGTTTCACTTGATTTAAATTTGATTTGGCTAAGTTCAAGATTTTGACTTGAAAGGCTTAGGTTGGATTTTGGTTGAATTTGGATTTGAATTTTGAATTTATTTATGGATATTTGAATTTATATTCATTTATATTTATGAGTACAAATGAGAATATAAATGGGTTATGAGAAAATTCCTTGAATTTGAATTGATTTAGATTTGGTTTAAAGTCCAAGATGGGAATCAAAATGACTTAGGAAAGATTTTTGATTAGGATTTGAATTTTGAATTTGGTTTGATTGATTTGAATTTATATTTCATTTATATATGTCAATATAAATGGGTCGTGAGAAAATTCCTTGAATTCGAATTGATTTAGATTTGATTTAGGCTAAGTCCATAAGGTAGAATCAAAGGACTTAGGAAATATTTTGGAGTTTGGAATCCAATCATGGGCTTCAATCATAAGTTTCAACTATTTGGAATTGATTCATGATTTGAGAAAATCCATTGAATTTATTCAAGGTTTGAGTTAGAGCTGGAGTTGACATGAGTTTGGAGACAATCAATCAAGTTGGAATTGATTTAAGTTTGGAGTTTAAGGGAGGAAGTGAGGAATTTGGTTTATAGTAGAAAATTTTCCAACACCCCAAGGCATGACCTATTCCTATGGCTAACTCTTCTAAGTCTCTAGGGTTAGGTTGAGTATCCACCTAATCACTAGATGTGTCTTAGGACTAAGGAACTCTTAAAGTCTAATAGAAGTCATATGTCTAAGATGGAGGGGTTGAGAGCTCATCCTAAAAATGAGGTCAACAGTGTGTTTAGCTAATACTTATTTTGCAAGTATAGTTAGATATACATTTTTTATTTTTAATATAATTTTATATTAGAAATTAGGATTAATATTATGAGATTAGGATGAGTGGTTAGAAGGCTTTGTCCTGGGAGGCCCTATGATGCCTTGAAGCCTACCAAATCAAAGAAGCAAATCAAATGAGAAAATGAAGGAGACATGAAAAATGAAGATTTGAAGACCCCCCATAACATCTATCATTTATAAATTATAATTATTCTTTCATATTCCGGATTGTATAAGGGTAGAGCTCAGCTACCCATTTCTCTTTTCGGGTTGTACGGTGGTACCTGACTGCACCAGCCTCTTATTCTTTTGTGTTAGATTTATAAAATTAATTGATGTTATGTTTATATATGTCATATAAATGGCATGCCTCTTCATAGTTTCTTCATGAATGGTGATTTAATGTGTGGCCAGGATCTAACTAGGCTCTTAGGGAAAAGTTAATTTCTTTACCCCAATTATAACTCATAATAAAATTTCTAAATAAGTCATAACCTCACATAAAGCCTAGGTGTTAAATCAAGATAATTAAAAGATTTAGCAACCCCTTAGCTGAATGTTATATGTCTCACATCATACATATCATCTTAAATCACTCTTGTAAAATGAGGGCCTCCATCCTTACACATATGGGAACCGCTTGACCTGTGAGAGCAACTCCTATGGGTAAAGCTTCACCCTCTTCTCTTTTGATTTAGCCCATAACTCATTTCAACATGCATCTAGGCATACAAAATCCTAAAGCCTTTTGTCAAAATTGAAATAAATTTTGAAAATATTTGCATTAGACTAAGTCATGTTCATACCACTCATGCTCTCTCTTGGGGGAGTGGACTTTAGTTTCTTTCTAAATAATAACAAACCTAACTATCTTGCAAAATCATATAACTTGCCTACATGGTTTTAAAGCGTGAGGAGTTAGTCATGCCACCCATCTAGTTACAAGTCATATCGGTGGTTTACCCTATCTTGTGAAGATAAATCATATACCCATCTTCATTTAGACTTAAGTCATGCTATGGTTCATAACAAAGCTCCCTAGATTTAGGATCTGAGGTAGTTGTTTTCTTAGGGCTACAAGCATAAATTCTCACCTCTTAGGCATTCTATAATCTTGTTGATGGATTATAAGCTCTAGCAATCTAATAAAAATTCAACTCAAACAAATAACTCTCTTCAATTTTAAACATATAAAGCCCAACCATAGGATATGATGGAATGCTCACTAGGTTTTATAGTATCATAAGCATTCCCTACTCAATTTCTTTGGCATCGATAATAAGTCTCTCTTTTTGATCTACCCTGATTGATTTTTCAAATATAGAAAATTTATTGATAGTCTTACTCTTGAAATCTTTGGAGAAAATAATTGCCTACTTTAATCGAGAGTATTCTTAGAGATTTATATTCCTTAAGATGTAATTAACTATGGAGGCTTACCTCTATAGGAAACTTTAGAACTTGGTTTAATATAAACCATACTTTATTCATCCATGTAAAGTAGGGAAAAATCCTCTGGTATATTCGAAGACCCATCATGTCATAGGAGTCCTTATTAGGTTATTAGGTCCATTAAAGGGTGATGCCTCTATCTTTCTAGATAGTACATCATACATTAATGTTGTACTCGATCACTTCAATAAGTACCCCCCCCTCTATCTACGTGGTGTCCCACATATACATCTCAAAAATAAACATAATAGACCATTGCTAATTCAATTTTTAATTCATATGCATATCATGTTGGCTTATAATTATTTAGATAATTATATTAAGATAACATTGGAAAGGGTTAATTAATGTATTTAATGCATACCACAACCTTAATTAGCTCATAAAACCAACCTAATTACCTTTTCTTAAACCAAATCAAGTCACTAATGTGGGAATGGGGTTTATGGCAGCAAATGATGAGTTATCTTCCTCTTCAATTTAATTTAAAAATCAAAATTAATAAAGGAAGTTTGGTTTTCTTTAAATGGGTTTATTTAATGTGATTGTCCTTAGGAATTAGTTTAATTGAATGAATCATGTGTTTATATTCAATTATTCATTTTCAAGCACATCAAATGTCATATGTCATTTGATTCCATACATTCATACTTTCAAATTTAAATAAATCAAATGAATTTCCTTTATGTAAGCTTGCATGTGTTGGCTTAATTAAATATATGTGTGTATTATCACTAATAAATTCAAAACTATATTATAAAGCTTATGAATCAATTATAATACTTAGAGTGTTGATTGTTATGAATATATATAGGATTTGCATGTGTTTATAGCTTAAGCATATTAAATAAAGCTCTCTTTCTTATAATTCATATATTTTTTCATGAATTTGAACAATAATAGGTACATAATCTAGACATCCTGAGAATACGAGGCTTTAAGTAGCTTCAAGAAGGTCATTTGATTACCTCACTTCCCAAGTTTAACAATAGCATGTACTAATTTGGTTTTATTCTTATGTACTTGGATATTAGAATTTAGAAAGAGCTTTAATTCATATGCTAAAATGATTTAATTAAATAAAATACAATCTTTGCATGATTCTCATCTTTATAGTTGTATATACATTAATATGTATTTGAGATAGCAAGTGTTTAGTCTGGACATCTCGGGAATATGAGGCTTTAATTAGCCCCGAGGAGGTCATTTGATTACCTCACTTCCCTTGCTTAATAACAAAATGTACTTGCTCACATCTTTTATACACATGTATGTGTGCTTAATCAAAAGATGAAGATCCCCTTTTATTACTAAAAAAAATACATGCATTCATATTCACCTAAGTCATTATCATGTGATATATAAATTAGTGCTCTCTTTTCCTTATTCATGTATAGATTTACATTTGTTTGGAATGTTAATGGATATATAGTCTAGACATCCCAGGAATATGAGGCTTTAGCTAGCCCCAAGGAGGTCATATGATCACCTCACTTCCATGGTTAACAACGACACATACTTATGTGATTGTATCCTTATGTATTTTGGCAATAGCAATACGTAACTGAACGAAGTACAACAGCATATAATTCAATAAAAATAAATTCCAAACATACATGTTCATTATAATTTAAGTGTGTTAGAACATAATGTATGTCAAGATGTGCTAAGTATTAAATCATACGCATCTTACATGTGATGGAAATGAATGATTTAATATATATCACGTGGTAGTAATTCAATTAAACTAATCCTAAGAATCCTTTCATATTGAATAAGATTATTTAAGATTAACCTAAATTTAGGATTAATAAAAAAATCATATAATAAGCCATTCACTAAAGAGAACTAAATCAAATTAGTATGCTTTAGAAAGTGGCTTAAGGTGCGATGAAAGAGGATAATCCTCTTCCTTCTCTTTATAACACTTAGTTGCTAAGTGTATATCATATGACATAAAATAAAATACAAATTAAATTCACAAATCCATTGAGTAACTTCAAGTGAAACCAACATTCATGTTAACTTGAATATTTTTAAACTTAGAAAATCATAACTCTAATGCTTAGTTAAGACATACCACACAAGACCTTAATACACACATTAGAATTAAGTCATCACTTCTAGCTCTATGTTAGGATGGTGTATGATATGATGAATATTTTATTTTGTGATATATTATTTTAGACTGGATGTTTGGGTGTATGTTTCATAAATTGGATGGTAGGCCAATATTAGCCTAATCATATTTTCTATAGGGGATTATACTTAAGGGATGCTAAAAAAAATATGAATTCTCTCTTTACAGGTTACTTAAACCCCTAAGTATAATCTAAGTTAGGACAAGTGGGCTTGGTTACCCATGTGCATGGTGCTAAGTCCAAATTATATATATATAACTGCTTTGGATTGTATATGTGTTTAGATAACCTCTATTTTGCAGGTGTGGTTAGATTTACTTTTACTATTCTTAATGTAATTTTATGAGAAAAATTAAGATTAGTGCTATGGAGAATTAAGATGAACAGTGGCCAGAAGGCTTTATCCTGGGGTGTCCTGTGATCCCTTAGAAGAAAGCACATCCAAATCAAAGGAGTGAAGAAATGAAGACCCCCATAGAATTTAATAAAATTGTAATTATTCTTTCATATATCGGGTTGTATAAGGGTAGAGCTCGGATACCCATCTTTTCTTTTTCAGGTTGTATGGCGGTACCTGACCACACCAGCCTCTTATTCTTTGGTGATAGTTATAAATTATTTGATGAATTGTTTAAATTATGAATTAGGATTACATCTCTTTCATAGTTTTCTTCATGTTTGATGTCTTAATGTGTGGCCTAGATGCGTTAGGCTCTTAGGATAAAATAAATTTTTTACCCAACTAATCACTCATAATTAAATTTTAAACAACTCATAACCTCTCCATAAAGCTTAGGCTATAATCAAGATAATTAAAATATTTAGCAATTCCTTAGTTGTTTGGTTGCATGTTTCACACCATGCATGCATATTCTTTCTCTCTTGAATATGAAGGATCTCCATCTTGCATGATAGGGGAATGATTGACCTGTGAGGGCATCCCTTGTGGTGGAGAACACCTTCTAACTGATTTGGCCAATAACTTATTTTCATCATGCATTTAAGCATAAAAAATCTCAAGCCTTTGTCTGAATGATGTGTCAAAAATAAAAATAAAAATTGAAAAGATTTTTACAATTATAGATTAAGTCATATGCTCACACCACTCATGCTCTAGTCTCTTAGGGAGTGGGTTTAGGATTTAGTCTCTTTCTAATTAAATAACTATCCCAACTATCTCACAATTCATAAGACCAGACTACATAGTTTTAAAATCATAAGAGGAGTTAGCGGCCCACGTGCAAAAGTCTGGGTGAGGTTCATTCTCTCTTATGAAGGTAAACCCTTACATCAACTCGTCATTTAGATTTAGGTTGTGCTTTAGCTCGTACTAAAGCTCCCTAGAATTAGGATCCGAGGTAGCTATTTTCTTCAAGCTACAAGCATAAATCCTCACCTCTTAAGCATTCCTAAAACCTTATATTGGTGGATTATAAGCCCTAGCAATCTAATAAAATTCAACTCAAATAAATAAGTCTCTCACTTTCAAATATATAAAGCCTAATTATAATATAGATTGGAATGCTCACTAGGCTTCCTAGTATCATGGAAATTTTCTACTTCCTCCCTTTGGATTCTAAAAATAAGTCTTCTCCTTGAAATTTCTAATTAATTTTATAAACATAACCAATCCTTTGATAATCTAACCTTAAAATCCTTGGAGATGATAATTGTCAACTTTAATCAAGAGTATTCTTAGGGAATTTCATTCCCTAGGATGTAATTAACTATGGAGGATTATCTCCGTAGGAAACTTAAGAACTTGATTTAATATAAATCTTGCTTTATTCATCCATGTAAAGCTGGGAAAAAATCTGGTATATTCAAAGACCCATAATATCTTAGGAGTCCTTATTAGGTGATTAAGTCCATTGAAGGGTGATGCCTCTATCTTTCGAGATAGTACATCATACCTCAATGTCATACCCGATCACTTCAATAAGTACCCCTATGATCTATGTGGTCTCCCACCACAAAAAATAAACACCATAATGGCCCATAGGATGGATAATTAGCCTAATATATCCATATTTAATAATTATTGGTTTTTCGGTTAACTCAAAAAATTTGTAATTAAATTCAAATTGAGAACCAAACAACCAAAAAATTTCAACAAAAAATTGAGTAATAATTTTTCAAACTGAACCACTTTGTCCAAATAACTCTGTTCGATTCAATTTTTTTGTTCAAACAATTAATGCACACCCCTAGTTAGAAAAAGCCTCTTCATGAGTGGACTCCTTCTGAGTGGTCAGTTGGTAAACATATTTAGAATATTTAGGACCATTCATATTTTTAGGGGAATCATCAGCAAAGGATTCCACACTATTGGAGGGATTAGAGGCAAGGATATTGATATCAAGGGCAGAGAGAGGGGGCATTAAGTGAAGAGGGAGAAAATAGACTTGAGTAGACCGACTATTACTTCTACGAGGATGCTAGTTTGCCTTGATACTGTTATAACTTATACCACGGTGAGGAAAAGTTCTAGAAGGGGGTTTTTGGTTTAGAGATTTAGGGTGAGTTGAGAAGTCATGAGCAAAGGTACCACAAGTTCTGCAAGGAGAAAGCATCCATTCATAAGTAATCAAATGTAATATATCTTGTACTCTAATTGAAATAGTGATAAAATTGGGGAGGATTGAATCAATATTAATTTGGATGCTAACTCTTTGTTGACCTCAATTTTGGAGTGAGGATCCAATCTTTCCATATTAGATCTAGAAGTCTTCTAGACACTAAGAGCTCCTTGTCATAAGACACTTCTAGTGACTAAGTGAACACTTAACCTAAGCCTAGAGACTTAGAAAGATTAGCCATATAGTTTAGATCATATCTTAGGGACTAGGATAACCCACCCACCTTATAGCCTAAACCCAACTTTTGTCTACCTCCTTAGCCTAAACCAAACCTCAAATTTAATTCATCCAAATTCAATCCCACCTCAAATCCACCAACTAAACTCCAATCGAATCTCAAATCAAATTAACCTTTCCTAAGCTATAATTTAATCTTATGGGCTTAGCCAAAATTCTTTCAATCCAAACTCAATTGATTTTTTTTCAAAACCAATTCAACCCTTCAAGCCACCAAACCAAGTTCAAATCAAATCCATAACCCAAACCTTTCCTAAGCCCTATGATTCAATCTTTTGGGCTTAGCCAAAATTCTCTTCAATCCAAATCAAACTTAATTGATTTTCTCATAAATCAATCAATCCTCCAATCATCCTTCCAAATCAAATCTATAATCAAATTCAAGTTCTCAAATCAACTTCAAATAATCTAAGCCTAAGCCCTATGATTTAATCCTATGGACTTAGCCAAATCTCTTCAATCCAAATCAAACTCAATTGATTTTCCCATGAGAAATTCAATCTTTTAATCACTATTCCATAACAAATCAAATCCACAATAATAAATCAACCAAGCCAATCAATCAAATAAATTCAATTAACCTAACCTAACTCATTCGACTTAAGATATTCTAATGAGCCAAGATCCATTCAAACACAAATCAATTGCAACCAAAGCTATAAACCAATTCCATATCAAAATTCAAACTCAACTAAGCTCAAATCTCAATCAAGCAAATTGACTCATTTAGGCTCACTTGACCCAAAGTGGCCTAAAAGACTCATTTGAGCCAATTTTCCATCCAACCCAAATTGGATTGAATCAAACCAGTCAAAACCTCCTACAATGATTGTTAATCATCTTTGATTGATCAATTATAATCAATTAGGTCAAACCAAGTTAACCCACTTAACCTACATGAGTCAAATTAGCCAAATTTAATCCTAAGCTAATTTAATTGAAACCAATGATTCCCAACAACCTAAGATCAATCCTTGAACATGACTTGACCATCAATTGAGCCAAACCTAACCCAATTGGCCCTTTGATCCAAGTTGACCTAATTTGACCTAAATGGACAAATTGGATTAAATCAAGATCTAACCTAAACTGATTGTGATAATGTCAAGTTCATTCAAATTGATCATTGAATATGATCAAAGCCTTGATTGAACCCAATTTATCCAATTGAATCCAATTGACCTAAAGGGTCAATTTGGCCTAAAATAAAACCTAATCCAAATTGATTTAAACCAAAGCCTACAATCATCTTTTGATCAATTAAATAAGAACCAATTTCTAACCCAAGTTAATTTGGCCAATTTGGTCAAGTTGGATTAGCCAAATTGGTCAACTTGGCTTATTTGACCCATATGAACTCAAATGAGTCAAATCTAAATCCAAGCCAAATTGAACCAAACTAATTATACCAAAACAATCTAAATAATCATTTTAACTTGACCCAAGCCTTGATTTGACTCAAATTTGACCAATTGGTCAACTTGATCCAACCTAGCCCAATTTGATCTACATGGGTCAAATTGAGCTAAACCCACTCAAACCAAGCCCAAAACCAATGAAATTTGGCATGACTCTTCCTTAACTCACCTTAGGTCAGCCCAAATCAAATTCAAACCAATTTGGACATGGTTTAACCCATTATCCAGTAGGTAAAGCCTCCCATATAGGACAAAATCTAAATAAGGTGGGTCAACCACCCTCTTTTGCACTTGGCAGCCATCTGATGCCAAGAGTGGACTCCTAGCTAGGTGGCTAACCTGACCAAAGTGGTTAGTTTAGGGCAACCATTGTTCAAGGGGAGGTGAGTTAACCCACCTCCCCTCATTGGCTCAACCCAAAGGAGCTAGAGACCACTCAAGCCAGTCACCTCAGTCTCTTGACCACTCAAATTGAGCCACCTAAGCTCACTCATGCCACCTCCGGCGGTCGGATGGCTGTAAACAGCAGAGAGAATCCCTAAGCTCACTCTTGGTGAATGTATGGGATAACCTACTAAGGGAGGAGGTCCCGAATGTGTGGGTGAAGTTAATTTGAAGTTAATTTGATGAGGTGAAACAAACCTCCTCCCGAATGATTCGAGCACTGGAGACCACCCCACGCATAACTCCAACACATTTTTTGGTGAAATTTGGTCCATATAACCACCATGAGGAATAAAGGTGCCATCTTCTCAGAGCTTTGCCTCGTCAAGGTGAAGCTACCTCGGTTCGCTAGTCTTAAGCTCTGATGAGGTTTTTTTTGGTAAATCGAGATTTTTCAATTTTTGTTTGGCCTTTTCAAAGAAAATGTGAATGTCATGCTAATCTAGCCATTATCTTTTAGATCCTCCTTGTGAAGGTGTGGGATCAATCCTAGGCCAATCCAAGCTCCGTAGAGCTCGAATTGGGCAGAGGAAGGCGGACGGTGTCCGTCTTCCATTGTGCTCCATCTTCCATTGTGCGGGAGATGATACATCATCCACCATTTATTTTGCATGATTAAAACTGAAGGCTATGATCTCCCGATTATATTTATCTAATTTAATCTTTAGGAACTGCAGGATTAATCTCTATCGTCCGATCTTAGATCGGACGTCAGAGATGAAAGCACTTTCGCCATCACCATGTCAGTGCTGACTCGGCTAATTTTAAATAACCAATCTCGTAGTGCCATATGAAAAGCATGCCACATCATCGCATGGCCAACAAATATTAATTAGGGCTCAATAATTGGATTTAATCACTAAAACTTTAGAAAATCATAACAAATTATAAAAAAAATATAAAATATAACTAAATACTCATTTTAAGGATAAAATAGAGGAGAATTAATTAAAAATAATTCCAATTAATTTGGAATAGTAATTAAGGCTTAATTATGATTTAAATTTTAACTTAATTAGCCTAATTAAACCCTAATTATTTAGGCAATTAGTCTCAAGCTTGGGGAATTGATTTAATGGGATGACCTCTGCCTCCTATGATTTTCTCAAAATTTATTGCCTAAGTTATTAGGGAAATTGATAATTTAAATATTAATTACCCTCTTAATCAATTTAATGGTTAATTAACATTCCAAATAGTAAAATTTAATTAATTAAAATGCATTAACCTCTAATTGATAGTGAATGGAAGAGGGAGAGTGGCTAAGATCCTAAACTGAAGGCTATGATCTCCGATTATATTTATCTAATTTAATCTTTAGGAACTGCGGGATTAATCTCTATCGTCCGATCTTAGATCGGACGTCAGAGATGAAAGCACTTTCGCCATCACCATGTCAGTGCTGACTCGGCTAATTTTAAATAACCAATCTCATAGTGCCATATGAAAAGCATGCCACATCAGTGCTCTGCATGGCGCCAACGATATTAGGCTTAATTAGGGCTCAATAATTGGATTTAATCACTAAAACTTTAGAAAATCATAACAAATTATAAAAAAAATATAAAATATAAATAAATACTCATTTTAAGGATAAAATAAAGGAGAATTAATTAAAAATAATTCTAATTAATTTGGAATAGTAATTAAGGCTTAATTATGATTTAAATTTTAACTTAATTAGCCTTAATTAAACCAATTATTTAGGCAATTAGTCTCAAGCTTGGGGAATTGATTTAATGGGATGACCTCTGCCTCCTATGATTTTCTCAATTTATTGCCTAAGTTATTAGGGAAATTGATGATTTAAATATTAATTACCCTCTTAATCAATTTAATGGTTAATTAACATTCCAAATAGTAAAATTTAATTAATTAAAATGCATTAACCTCTAATTGATAGTGAATGGAAGAGGAGAGTGGCTGATCCTAAATCAAGGCTATGATCTTTAATTATATTTATCTAGTTTAATCTTTAGGGCTATTCTATCGTCCGATCTTAGATGACGTCGAGATGAAAGCACATGCATCACCATGTCGTCTTCATTTAATTTTAAATAACCAATCTCGTGGCCATATGAAAAGCATGCCACATCATTATTTCTGCATGGCAACGATAGGCTTAATTAGCTCAATAATTTATTTAATCACTAAAACTTTGAAAATCATAACAAATTATAAAAAAATATAAAATATAAATAAATACTCATTTTAAGGATAAAATAAAGGATTAATTAAAATAATTCCAATTAATTTGGAATAGTAATTAAGGCTTAATTATGATTTAAATTTTAACTTAATTAGCCTTTTAAACCCTAATTATTTAGGCAATTTCTGCTTGAGGAATTGATTTAATTGACCTCCCTCTGATTTTCTAAATTTTGCCTAAGTTATTAGGAAATTGATAATTTAAATATTTACCCTCTTAATCAATTTAATGGTTAATTAACATTCCAAATAGTAAATTTAAAATTAAAATGCATTAACCTCTAATTGATAGTGAATGGAAGAGGGAGAGTGGCTAAGATCCCTTTCCCACTCTCTTTCCCAAATTCATTCCATTTTAAGAGGGTTAATTAATACGAAAAGTCATTAAGTGTTTAATTGATTAATTAAGTGGTTAAATTAAATAAAATTGAAATGAAAATCACATCAAATAATTAATAATGAAATTTAGGGTTCCTCTTTATGTGTTTAAAAATATAAAGACTCTTAAGAAAATTATGATTAACTCATAAGTGTGGGAAAATCATAAAAGTACTTAGGTCCTTTAGGAGCATTGCATTAGATCCTTTAGGAGTATTGCAATTTTAGATTCTTTAACTTAATTAATCTTTAATTATAAGCCAATTGCATTGAGTCCTTTAGGAGCATTGCAATTTTATCTCCTCACATGTTCATATCATTTGTGGCTTACAACTAAATGATTAGTTAAATTAAAGAAGCATAGGAAAGGATAATTAAATGATTTGCTTAATGATTTAACTTAATCAATTCATAAAATCTATTTGATTATCTTTCTTTAAATCAATTAAGTTTACCAAGATAGGAATGGGATCAAAATAGCAAATAATCTTTCTTATTAAATTACCTCAAATTCAAAACCAAATTAATAAGAAGCTTTGGTTTTCCTTAAATAATTTTATTTAACATGATTGTCCTTAGAAATTAATTTAGTTGAATGAATCAAATGTTTATGTTTGGTTATTCCTTTCCAATTACTTTAAATGTTGCATGTCATGTGGTTTCATGCATTCATTCTTTCAAAATTAAGTGAATCAAATGAAAGTTATTTATGTAAGCTTGCATGTGTTGATTTAACTTAATTATATATGTGGCTATTATCATTAATAAATTCAAATCTATTTTCCAAAGTTTATAAATTGATAATAACATGTGGGGTGATGGTAGTTATGAATACATGTAGGATTTGCAAGTGCTTATAGCTTAATCATATGAATGTAAGTTAGTGCTCTCTTTCTTGGATTCATATATAGATTTATATAAGTTTGAATGTTAATAAGTATATAGTCTGGACATCCCAGGGAAACGAGGCTTTAAGTAGCCCCAAGGATTTCATTTGATTGCCTCACTTATCTAGTTAATAATTACACATACTTATTTAAATTTTCTTATGTATTTTGGTATTATAACTTGGATAGAGCTTTAATCCATATGTATAAATAATTTAATTAAAGAAAATACAATCTTTGCATGATTTTCATCCTTATAATTATGTATACATTTATATATATGTAAGATAGCAAGTGTTTAGTCTGGACATCTCAAAAATATGAGGCTTTAAGTAGCCCCAACGAGGTCATTTGATTATCTCACTTCCCTGGTTAATAATGTCACGTACTTACTTACATCTTTTGTATATGTGTATGTATGCTTAATTAAAAGATTAAAATCCCCTTTTGTTATTTAAAATACATACATCCATAATCATCTAAGTCATCGACATATATTACATGTAAGTTAGTGCTCTCTTTCTTGGATTCATATATAGATTTACATTAGTTTGAATGTTAATAAGTATATAGTCTGGACATCCCAGGAATACGAGGCTTTAAGTAGGGAGGTTATCTCACTTCCACTTGTGACTCTTATTTTATTTCATTCCTATGTGTTTTGGTATTAGAATTTGGATATGCTTGTAATCTACATGTATGAATAATTCAATTAACTAAAATATAAATTCAAATATAGGCATCCATCATCATTCAAGTATGCCAAAATATATTGCATATATAGATATACTAAGGATTTAATCATATGCATGTCATAAGTAATGGAAATGAATGGTTTAACATGTGTTATGTGATAATAATTCAATTGTGTTAACCCTAAAATGCCTTTCATATTGAATAGAATTGCTTAAGGTTCACCTAAATTTAGGATTAAAAAAATATTTAGTAAGGTATTCACTAAAGAGAACTAAGTCATCAAAATATGCTTTTGAAAATGGCTTAGGGTAGGGATGAAAGAGGGTAAGCCTCTTTCTTCTCTTTATAACACTTAGATATTAAGTGTAAGTCAAATGAAACAAATCGAAACATAAATTAAAATTCACAAATCAACTAAACAACTTGAAATGAAATCAACCTTCATGGATAACTTATATAATTTCTAAAACTTAGATAAATCACATATAATACTTAGTAAGACACATTATACAAATCCTTAGCACACACATTACAATTAAGTTACCTCTTCTAGTCCTAAGTTAGGATGATGTATGTGTGATGTAATATTTTAGACTAGATGTTCGGGTGTATGTTTTAGAAATTGGATGTTAAGTCGCTCTTAGCCTAATCATATTTTCTGCAGGAGATTATGTTCAAGGGGTTGGTTAAAAATAAATATAAATACTCTCTTTGCAGGTTGCTTAAACCCCTAAGTATAATCCAAGTTAGGACAGGTGGGCTTGGTTACTCATGTGCATGATGCTAAGTCTAAATTATAAATATAATTGCTTGGGACTGTATGTATGTTTAGTTAACCTCTATTTTCCAGGTGTAGTTAGATTTATTTTCCATATATAAATGTAATTTTACAATAGGAATTAGGATTAATGCTCTGGGGTGTTAGGATAAGCAGCAGCTAGAAGGCTTAGTCTTGAGTTGCCCTGTGATGCCTTCGAAGCAAATACAACCAAATCAAAGAAAAAGCAAATCAAAAGAAGGAAGAATGAAGACATGAAGATGGAAGAGTGAAGAATGAATACCCCCATAACATGTATTCAATTTTAATTGTAATATTATTTATGGGTTGTATAAGGGTAGAGCTCGGTTATCCATCTTCTCTCTTTTTGGGATGTACGGCGGTACCCGACCGCACCGACCTCTTATTCTTTTACAGTAGTCTATAAAATTGATTGATGATTTATTTAGATTATGCAATATTATTGCCTCTTCTTTATAGTTTCTTAATATTTGATACTTTAATATTTGACCTGGATACGGTAAGCTCTAAGGATAAAATAAGTTTTCTATCCAACTAACAACTCATAATTAAAGTTTTAAACAACTCACAACTTTATCATAAAGCCTATGAATCAAGATAATTAAAAGATTTAGTAACCCCTTAGTTATATGTTGTATGTCTCACATCATGCATACATCTTCTATCACTCTTGCTAAAATGAGGGTCTCCGTTCTTACATTATAGGGACCGCTTGACCCATGAGAGTAACCCCTCATAACGAAGCTTCACTCTCTCTCTTTTGATTTAGCCAACAATCAACTTTCATCATGCATTTAAGCATAAAGAAATCTCAAAGCCTTTGTCCAAATGAATGTGTTAAAATGATATGAAATTTGAAAAGATTTTGCATTTAAATTAAGCCAT
The DNA here is from genome assembly GCA_021442155.1 of Cymbidium sinense. Lineage (NCBI taxonomy): Eukaryota > Viridiplantae > Streptophyta > Magnoliopsida > Asparagales > Orchidaceae > Cymbidium > Cymbidium sinense. The sequence continues at coordinate 190,064,044 of CM038221.1, forward strand.
ATGCTCATATCACTCATGCTCTAGTCTCTTAGGGAGTGGGTTTAGGATTTTAGTCTCTTTCCAATTAAATAATAAAGCCTAGTCATCTTGCAATTTCATAAGACTGGACCACATGATTTTGAATCGTAGGAGGTGTTAGTTGGCAGCCGCTCTAAGCGATTATAAGTACAGAATAGTCAGATGGGTTTATCATCTCTTATGAAGATGAACCCTTATGTCTACCTATCACTTAGATTTAGGTCGTACTTTAGCTTGTGTTAAAGCTCTCTATATTTAGAATCTAAGGTAGCTAGTTTCCTTTGGGCTACAAGCATAAATCCTCACCTCTTAGGCATTTTCGCAATCTTGTGTTAGTGGGTTATAAGCCCTAATAATCTAATAAAAATTCAACTCAAATAAATAAATCTCTTCACTCTCAAATATATAAAGCCTCATCATAGGATAGATTGGGATGCTCATTAGATTTTTAGTATCATAAGTATTTTCTACTTCCTCCCTTTTGGATTCCAAAAATAAGTCTTCTACTTGGTCTCTCCCACTTGATTTTCTAAAAATAATTATATTCTTTGATAGTCTTAACATTGAAATCTTTTGAGATAATAATTGTCCACTTTAATCAAGAGTATTCTTAGGAAATCTCATTTCCTAGGATGTAATTAACTATAGAGACTTGCCTCTATAGGGAACTTGAGAACCCGGCTTAATATAAACTCTGCTTTACTTTTTCATGTAAAGTAAGAAAAAAATCTCTAGTATATTTTGAAAATGCATCATGTCTTAGAAGTCCTATTAAGTAATTAGGTCCATTGTATGGTGATGCTTCTATCTTTCAAGATAGTGCATCATACCTTAAGGTCGTACCCAATCACTTTAATAAGTACCCCCTACGATCTGCATGATGTCCACCTACATCCAAAATAAACACCACACTCTTACAAAGGTAAGACAAGTTCTTTTAGCAGTGAGGGGATTCCAATTTTGCTAGCAATTTTTTAAATTCCAAATTTAGACCAATGAGAGAAAGGAAGGTTGGAGAACTTAATCCAAATGGGGACTTCTTTAAAATCCTCCTTGATAGGTTTAAAGTCAAGTGACTATTTCTTGAAGATGAAAGGTTTTCAATAAATGAACTAAGGACCATCAATCAAAACCATGTCGAAGTCCTCATCATAGTTGAATTTAAAGAGAGAAAAAATCCTCAACAAGGGAGATTTGTCCAACTATACCTTGCAACTTCCAGAGTTTGTTAATAGCATTCAGGAGATTACCATAGAACGGTCGTTTGCCCAAAGCGTCGAACAACGCAAGGTTCCATTGCTTGGAGCCTTCATTGACCTCTTCATTAGAGAAGGAAACCTTCTCATTAGTGCATGAGATGAAAGAGAGATTGAAGTTAGAGGGATTTTGGATCTAAGATGAGAGAAGCCTCTTCTAGTTCATAGTAGGGGTCGAGCCAAGAATAAAGGACGGGGAGGATGAAAAAAAAGGGGAAAGGAAGAGGAGTTCATTGAGGCTAAGGGGCAAAAGCCCCTAGGCCAGACGAGCAGGAAGAGGATTGTTCGATATAGCGGTGACAAGGATAATGTGAGAGGAATAAAAAAGGGAAAAGAGAAGGAAGAGGGTCAAAACCCTAGCAAAGGGGAGAGCATAAAAAAAAGCCGCCCACTTTAAGATTTAATAAAATTGATAAAAATAAATAATAACTTATAATGTATGTATTTAGTTTGAATGTTTTAGATTTTTTTTATATAGCGTTGAAATGAAGGTAAAACAAAGATATGATTATATGGAATATTCTGATGTATATTGAAGTTTAATTCCATCACATTAAGCATAGAAATATTTAATTGCTTGAATAATGCTTGAATTTATTTTGTTATAATTTTTTTTTTATAATTATCATATAGACTTAGGGCTTCTGAAAATTTTTGCGTTACATCAATAAAGCATCCTCGAAGCCATTCATATCGTATTCAGCAAAGGCCGCTCCGGTTCAAACCGTCCTTCGTCCGATCTGTATAGAAACCCGAACCTTCACGAACCGGAAAGAGTCGACGTGGTGGGGCCACACGAGGTGCTACCAGTATAACCGACGATCAACACGAATCAAGTTGTTTCTTGTCTCGTTCTTCTTCTCCTAATGTTCATCCTCCTTCGTTTTCATCGCACATGGGTTGGGTGAAATTGACGACCCCTCTCCTCTTTCAGTCCAAGCTCCTCTGCATCTCTCTCCTCTACCTCCTCACCACCGTTCCTCTCTCTCTCTACGTCTCCTTCTCTAAGCGCGGATGCCTCTTTCTCTCTCCTCCTCTCCTCCCTCATCCCCTCTTCTCCTACCCCTCATCCTATGGCGAGCACAAGCACGCTCTGCCCTTCTCACTCCTCCTGTTCCTCTCCTGTTTTCTTTTCCGGTAATCATCTTGATCTCTCTATCTTTCTTTCCAAGGTTAGCACTTCCAAATTTCTTTATTAACAATTGGAACTTCTGTTTTTGTTGGTAGATTACCGCGTCGCCTTCGAGGAGATCCACAATATCCGCAGCAGCCGGTGGTTGAGCTCGATGAATTCTTCCACCCCTGTTTTGAGGTATTTGCAGGGGAAAGGTGAGACTTTTGCGGGGAATTTCTCCACGCAGAAAAGAAGATCGTTTTTCGATCATGACGATGATCGGGTCCCCGTCCCCTGCGGCTTCCTTCGCAAATTTCCTGTGAAAGAATCAGGTTCGTGCCAATTCTGAATCACAATTCATTTCACAGTAGGCTTATTGTTAAGGATCGCCCTTTTAGACAGAATTGCCATGGAGCAGTGCGACGGCGTGGTTGTTGTTTCAGCGATCTTCGGCGACCATGACAAGATCCGGCAGCCGAAAGGTTTGGGATTCAAGACGTTTGAAGAAGTTTGCTTCTTCATGTTCATCGATAATGCCACTCTGAAAGGTCTCAATTCTCACAACATCCTTGCCGGAGCTGATAGCGACATGATAGGCGTATGGAGAGTCATCCGCCTCTTCGCCGGCGATCTTCCCTATGATAATCCCGCGATGAATGGAGTCATACCGAAGTACCTCGTACACCGCCTCTTCCCCAATGCGAAATTCAGCATCTGGTTTGACGCCAAGCTCCAGCTCACCGTCGATCCCCTGCTTCTTCTTCACGCCCTCCTGATCTCCAAGGACGCCGACATGGCCATTTCGAAGCATCCTTTCAACGTTCACACCATGGAGGAGGCCATGGCGACGGCGAGGTGGAGGAAGTTGGGCGACGTCGAGTCTTTGAGAATTCAAATGGAGACCTACTGTGAGAACGGCCTGCAACCGTGGACGCCGAGCAAGTTACCGTATACAACTGGTATCCATGGAAGCAAAATTGCGTCCTTCTTTTATCAAAATTTAATAAATATGAACCTTTTTATCCAAGTTTAAATCTTTTGATCCCTCTTTTTGTTTGTCAAGATGTGCCAGACACGGCGATGATTGCAAGGAGGCACGGACTGGCAAGCAATCTATTTTCCTGTCTTCTGTTCAACGAGCTAGAAGCATTTAATCCAAGGGATCAATTGGCGTTCGCTTATGTGAGGGATCTGATCAAACCTCGGATCAAGATAAACATGTTCGAGGTCGAGGTTTTTGAGCAGGTGGCGATAGAGTACCGGCATAATTTGAAGCGGGAGGGTGGTGTGCCGGCCACAGCTGTGGCGGCAGGGGCGGCGAGGCCTATGAGGGGGGCAGCACCGGTGGATATCAAAGGGAGCAAATGCGAGAATTACCTTCTCAAGATGTGGGGAGAAGCCCTTGATGATAACGATGGAGGTTAGTTATCAGACTGTTGACAGAGTTCTTTGGTTAGGTTTAAAGGAATAGAAGAATTTGATTTGAGACTATCGTTGTGCTAAGATAGCTCAGAGAAAACAAAGGCACTGATTTCTTCTTTTTATTTGATGATTTTTTTGTTCATTAAAGTTCAGTGAATAGTTGTAATAAAGAGGAAGTTGGATGATTAGTGGAAGCTTTGTTAGTGATCAATAATTCTCTTTTTATTTGTATTTTGTATATTTTTCACTTTCTTCATACTTAAACTCCATTAAACTCCATATTTGAATACTTAATGGCGAAAAAATATAGATAATATTGATAATTAATGTAAATTTCTGCTTTTCTGAAACATAATCATGAACACATGCAATTATATAGAAGAAAAATAAAGACTTAATTATTGTAATGATACATGAGTGTTAAACCATAAAAAATAGTAAAACAAAGTGTGTAGAAAATCCCTATAATTTATTGTTTCTATGATAAAATTTGAATAATGCGGGGATACATGTCACAATTTTTTGAAAAGCTAGTGTATACCCTATATTATCTAAGTTAAATAATCAAGTCATATTGCCACAATGATTTCGGTTGTCCAAGTCATTAAGCACTTGAACTATTTTGCCTAAACTTTTAAGTAACCCAAAGAAACATTCTCATTAAATTCATCAAGATTTATTCACCTTTGAGTTGTTGTAAAAAGAATTAATATGCTCTTTTATATAACTTGGTGATTGAAATAATCTGAGTCATCAAAACTAAACTTGGTATAGATTTTGTTAAGAGAACTCTCTATAGAAATCATCATAAAAGCTAGTGTATACCCTATGCTTTTCTCTTTAGCTTTTTTTTTTTTTTTAATTTTAAATTCCTCTCTCTAAAGCTCTATCTATGCTTCTTAGTAAAATTATAATGTCACTAATGAATAATTTTAGATCCTATTTCATTAAAGAAACAAATATGAGAATTATCTGTCACATTGTAGGGAGAAGTCATTGATGATAAAGATGGAAGTTAATCATCACAATGAAGATAGACTTTTTCGGTTAGGCAAAGAGCATAGAAAATTTAAGAGTTGTTTGGTTGTCTGAAAAAAAAAATACAATATAAAAAGAATATAGTATAAAAAAATGCAATGTATTTAAATTACTTTAGATTATTTGATTGAAAATTCTACAAATATATGAGTTTATTTTTTTCCTGTTTGATAAAATAAATATAATGTAAAGTATTTTGAAGGTTTTGGGTGGTGGCGGGTGGTTAGCGTGATCGCAATATCAAAACGGCCAGCAAAATGATATGGCCGGTGGCAACGGCTGCGGCAGATGCGGGGATGGTGAAGCGGGGCGGTGGCGGCAAATGGAGATGGCGGCTGGTGGCAGACGAGCGGCCCGGGTTATTGGCGTCTTTATATTCTTGTGTATTTGAAATTCATTGACAAATAATCTGGGCGAATTTCAAATATACCGAATTTTAACATTTTGATGAATTATAAATATATTATATCACTTTAAAATTTTACTTTATAATATGTTAAACACAAAAAAAAGTTAAACCTCTGAATTTATTTTATTTTATTTTTCTTTCTATTCCAACTAAATAGCCCCTTAGAATTTTAAATATTGCTGCGTTGGGTGAGCACAAAAGGCATTGCTTTTTTTTAATTTAATATTTTTTATCCATTAAAGTTTTCTTTTAATCCATTAAATTTCAACTAGTTATAAACTTATAATAAAAGCTTTTTAGCTGACGTGTGCGCACGCGCGGCATTGCTGGAAGGATCCACGCTTTCTTCGCACTTAAAAATTCAATTGAACTGTATGTCACTATATTTAAAAACATATTGGCCAAAAATGTACGTACCATTGATAATTAGCATATATTTATGATAATCTGAATATTAAACGATAAAAAGTAAGGAAAATGTGAGAAAACACCCTCTAACTATATCATTTTATGATATATTCTTGTTTAAATTTTGTAAACAAAATGAGTTATCTTATTTTGTAACTATGCTCGAATAATTTGAGGATAAATTAAGGTCACATATAATTTGAGGATAAAATTTAATTGTGGATGTCTTTTATTATTGTTATTTATTATTTTCTTTTCATTAATAAAATGCATCTTAATAAATTTGAAATGTCATTCTTAATTATTTTCAGTGTGTGCAAGACATCTTAACCTATTTATTGAAATCTTTATTTTCAATTAAGAGGTCTAAAATAAATTTGAATTTATCATTAAATTGACTAAATATTTATAAAAATTTACTTTCAGCATAAACCTTTTATATTCTTTTAATCTTCTTACTATGGGCGAGGCTTGATATGTTAAGAGTATCTTTTAATCTTTTATTTGGAGATGAAAGATAAGTCCACCAGCATTCTTATTTTGAGAATTTTCCAATGAAAATGATATATTTTGATTTTAATGATAATTTTTTTTTAAAAGACTTATATACATGCCACATAATTTTAATGCATGTATATAACTAACATTTGAAGTTTAATATTCTAATATATAACACTTTTTCAATATATGAAAAGATATATTTTACATGAAAAAATAATGATAGTGATTATTTTCACAAGTCTTTCTGAATTTTTTTCATGCTATACTTTTTTTTGACGTTTACTAGTCTATTTTTTCACATAAATATCTTCTTAGATTGAATATAAATTATGATGCTCCATTTTTCTAATAGAAAGTTTTTTTCTTCATCTTATGAGCATAAGCATTATTTTCAACATAGCTACAATATTGAAATATCATATTAAAATCTATTAAATCAAACATAAATCTTAAGTCAATATATATTGAATTTTATAAAATTAAATTATAAATAATCAAAGTTATAATTTTAATAAATTTATAATCAAATTGAATGTCTCAACGAGACAAGTCCATCAACATCAAGAATGGGTTAATTCAAGTATAAATGAGCTCAAATCAAGCTCAAGAAATATACTTTAAAACTTCAAGATATTAATTGGATTGTTAAAGTATGTCCAGATTTAGTGTGCTTATAGTTGAATCAAGTGGCTCAAGTGGAGGAATCAAACGAGCCTTGAATCACTCAAATCGGAGGTCATTAAGGTGCTTAAAGCATCAAGAAATTATTTTCGATCAATGAAATTAATGTAGATCATCTGATGGAGTGCTTTGGGATTTCAGCAATTATTACCAAAATGCTCTTCTTAAACTCCTATAAATTGGACCCCATTCTCATTATGAAAGAATGAGACAAGCTTGGAGAGAGCTAAGAGAAGAATTCAAAGCTTGAAGCAAATTACCACCACGAGCATCACCAACCATCATGGACCATCATTACTAACCATTGTCAGCAACCGTTGCAGCTTAATCACCATCTTACTGATGTTGTAATTTGATTTTAAGGTAGCCATTGACTTTTCATACATTATCTTGTAATTTCATTCTTAGAAAGATTGGAATTTTGTAATTTAAAGCATATATAGTGGAACATTAAAACTAAGCTAGGCCCTGTAATTTTTCCCCTCTTTTATTTAAGGTATTTCTATGTAAAAATTTTGATGTCTCTTATTCTATTTTCAACTTTCTATGTGTGTGTTGAATTTTCTAAGAAAAATTAACATGTATTATTTTAATGTACAATTATGAAATTTCTATCACGCAACAGTTTAGTGACATTTATGAGAAGTATTCCCATTACATCATGACAATGACTAACAATCACAATTATGAATTTTCTATCACGCAATAGTTTAGTTACATTTGTCGGAAGTATTCCCATTACATCATCACAATGACTAACAATCAGACTTCAATTCAAGAGCAACATCATCCACCTAATGGAGGGAATCCTACTGTGGAGGAACATGAAAAATGTAGAAAACATTAGACACAAATCATTCAATTATTTTTGGAAGGTGGTGGGCAACCCTTAATCTTAAAATGTCATCCACATCAATATTTTGGATATGATTATAATAAAAAATTTCTTTAGTCATTTACTTAATTACCAGTCTAAAAAGCATGTCAAGATTACGGGACAATTTCAATATTGAAAAGAAGATATTTTGGTACAATTATGATCTTAAAGCTCAATCCATCTATCATCATCATGAAAAACTAAAGCAAAGACAAAAGAGAAACTTTCGCTACAATCTCAAATGAATGTCTTAGTAATAGTGAGTCGCTCCATCCAATATTATATCAAAGACAACATTATCATCAGTTGGAATTCTACTCCTAGAAAAATATTGCGACTTTAGAAGGATAATAATGGTCTAAATGTAGATAAAATTTCACATATGATTTAGATATATGTGGTATTCATCTCATTTTAATCAAGGCGTAATCAATCACAGGAAATTTGATATGATATATTCCACGCAAGTTAATATCATCAAGTAGTACTCTTACAAGTAACTTTAGAAGAATCAAAACATTTGACCTCTTCTATATATATTAATGTCATTGAGTATAGAAATAACCTCATAAGAAAAGAAAATTTTGACCTCTTTCACACTCATTAACATCATCGAATAACACTCTAACAAATTAGCTTGAATAGGTCAAAAATATGTGGTGGATTTCTCCCTTGGATGGCACACTCGAGACAAACCCTCAATGGAAAGCTAGTAGTGAATAAGGTCCTCATTGGAAAAGGCTCCAAAAGAGCAAGGGGTTAACAAGATCTAGACTCAAAATAATTTTAGAAAGTGAAATCCTTAGAAGATACTGGTACATTAAAAATCTCAGAAGATACATGCACATAAAAATCTTAAAGGGCGAAAGCCTTAGAAAGTACAAGTACATCTAAAATTTTGGAAGGCAAAAGCTTAAAAGGTATAAGTACTCCAAAAGCCTCAGAAGATAAAAGTCTAAGAAAGTATAGGCATATCAAAATCTCAAAAATCGAAGCCTCAAAAGATATAGGTATATTAAAAATCTCATAAGGTTAAAAGCTTCAAAAGGTATAGGTACTTCAAAAATCTCAAAAGACAAAAGCCTCATAAGATATAAGTACATTATAAATCTCAAAAGGCAAAAGCCTTAGAAGTTACAAGTGCATCAAAAATCTCATCAAGTAAAAAAATCTCAAAAAATATAAGCATAAAAGACATAAAACTTCTTCCGATTGGGAAAAACTTCAAAAGACAAAAAATATATATATTTATGTTTGGGGTGAAGTCTTAACAACCGTAAAAGATGAACTAGAGCTTGAGAATGGGGTTTATCAATTTCCTATATATGACTGATGGCCTCATTTTTAGATGAGATTAACATAATCCCTAATTTAATAAGTAGGGACACCTAATCTTAGATTAAGAGCCTCCTTATTAAACACTTATGATATTGTGGTGCTTATTTTTGGATGTATATGGGAGGACACCACGCAGATCATAGTGGATACTTATTAAAGTGATCGGGTATGACATTGAAGTATGATGTACTATCTCAAAAGGTAAAAATATCACCCTTCAATGGACTAATCACCTAATAAGGACTTCTAAGGCATGATGGATCTTTGAATATACCAGAGATTTTTTCCTTGCTTTATATGGATGAATCGCGGGGTTTATATTAAACTAGGTTCTAAAGTTCCCTATGGAGGCAAGCCTCTATAGTTAATTACACCTTAGTGAATGAAATTCTCTAAGGATACTCTCAATTAAAGCATACAATTAGGGTCTCCAAAGATTTTGAGGTTAGACTATCAAAGGATTTGTTATGTTTAGAAAATCAAATGGCAAAGTTCAAGGAGAAGACTTATTTTTGGAAGCCAAAGGGAATACGTAGGGAATACTTATGATACTAGGAAGCCTAGTGAGTATTTCAATATATCCTATGGTTGGGCTTTATATATTTAAAAGTGAAGAGATGTATTTATTTGAGTTAAGTTTTATTAAATTGTTAGAGCTTATAATCCAACAATACAAGATTGTGAAAATATTTAAGAGGTGAGGATTTATGCATTAGCTCAAGGGAGCTTATCGGATCCTAAATCTAGGAGCTTTAGCACAAGCTAAAGCACTACCTAAATCTAAGCCAAGATGGGCATAAGATTTACTTTCACAAGAGAGGATAAATCACCCGACTATTAAGCTTACAATCACTTAGAGTGGCCGCCAGTTAACACTTCCTACGATTCAAATCCATGTGGTCCGGTCATATGAATTGTAAGATAGCTAGGATAGTTATTTATTTAGAAAGAGACTAAAGTCCTTAAACCCACTTCCAAAGAGACTAGAGCATGAGTGGTATGAATAATGACTTAATCTAATAAAAAATAATTTCAAATTTTATTCCAATTTTGAGACTTCATTTTGTACAAAAGGCTTTAGAATTTTGATGCCTATATGCACGATGAAATAAGATTGTTGGCTAAATCAATGAGAAATGGGGGGTTTTCCATCACAATGGATGCCCGCACAGGTCAAGCATTCCCCTATCGTGCAAGGATGGAAATCTCATATTTTAAAGAGTGAAATAATATGATATGAATATTGTGAAACATTCAACCATTCAACTAAGAGGTTGTTAAATATTTTAATTATCTTATTTATTACCTAGGCTTTATGGTGAGGTTATGAATTATTTAAAACTTTAGTTATGAGTTGTAGTTGGGTAAAAGATTTATTTTTATCCTAAGAGTCTAATTACATCCAGGCCACACATTAAAGCATCAATCATAAGAAACTATGAAAAACATGTTGTTTCTAATGCTCATTTTAAACATAACATCAAACAATTTTATAGTTACTTTAAAAGAATAATAGCTAATGCGATTCATCAAAGCAAAAGCAAAAGGGTGGGTAGCCGAGCTCTACCCTTATATAACCTGAAATATGAAAGAATAATTAGAATTACAAATGAGTAAATGCTATGGGGGTCTTCTTCTCTTCGTTCTTCATGTCTTCAATTTAAAATGAAAGATTGATTTCACTTGAAGTTATTTAATTGATTTGAGAATTTTAATTTATGTTTTCTTTTATTTCATTTGATTACACTTAGCAACTAAGTGTTATAAAGAGAGAAAAAGATGATTACCCACTTTCATCCCTACCTTAAGCCACTTCTAAAGTATATTAATTTGATTTGGTTCTCTTTAGTGAATGGATTATTAAATAATTTAATTAATCCTAGGTTTAAGTTCACTTTAAATACTCATGCAAAATGAAAGGCAACTTAAAATTAACTTGATTGAACTACTACCACATGACATATATTAAGTCATTCCTTTCCATCACATATAACATGCATATGATTTAATTCTAAGTGTACCTATACATGCAACATGTTTTAACATACTTAAATGATGAATGCATGTGTATGTGAAACTTATATCATTTTGTGTGATTGAATTATTTAATCATCTTAGTTTAAAGCTCTATATAGATTCTTATATAAAAATACATAGGGATGAAATTAAATGTGTACGTGTCATTATTAACCAAGGAAGTGAGATAATCAAATGATCTCCTTGGGGCTAACTAAAGCCTTGTATTCTCAGGATGTCCAAACTATATACCCATTTGCATTTAAACATATGTAAATTTGTATGCATGAATGTAAGAAAGAAAGCTCCAAATCTCATGACCAACTAAATCAACCACTCAGTCAATTATGAATGCACGTATCCTTGATAGACGAAAATAGGTTCTAATTCTATAATTAAATACACACACACACACACACACACACACACACACACACACACACACACAATATATATATATATATATATATATATATATATATATATATATATATATATATATATATATATATATATAAGAGACATAAGCTAGTACATGTCATTGTTAACCAGTGAGGTGAGGTAATAAAATGACCTCCTTGGGGCTACTGAAAGCCACGTATTCTCGAGATGCCTAGACTAAACACTTGCTTTACTCAAATACATATGGATGTATACATAAATAAAGGAAATAAAACTATGCAAGGTTGTATTTTTATTTGATTGAAACATTTATGCATATGAAGTAAAGTTATATCCAAATTCTAATGTAGAAACACATATAAATGAAATCAAATAAGTATGAACCATTGTTAACTAGGAAAGTGAGGTAATCAAATGACCTCCTTGGGGCTAACTAAAGCCTCATGTTCCTGGGATGTCCGGACTATATACTTATTAACATTCAAATACATGTAAAACTACATATGAATTAAGAAAAGAAAGCTATACTTCACATGTCTAAGCAATAAGCACATGCAAACATATGTATATTTTCATAACTACTATCACTCTAATCAATGTAATTAATTCATAAACTTTAGAAAAATAATTTGAATTTACTAGAGATAATAGCCACACATATTATAAATTAATCCAACACATGCAAGCTTGCATAAAGAAAAATCATTTGATTTAATTAATCTTTGAAAAGATGAATGCATGATTTCAAATGACATACAACATTTAACTTGATTGGAAAGGAACAAATGAACATAAACACATGATTTTATTCAATCAAATTAATTCCTAAAGACAATCATATCAAATAAAAAATCATTTAAAGTAAACCAAAGTTTATTTAATGTCATTTTTAATTTCATATTTTCATTTGAACTAAGGAATGTGAGAAGAAGTTTGTTGATCCTAACACTTTACCATGTTTGCAAATTAATTTGGTTTAATGAAATGTGATTAAGCTGATCTTATTGATTGCTTAGGTTATAATATGTATTAAATCCATTAATTAACCCTTACCTATGTTACATTAACATAATTATCGAAATAATTGTGAGCCAACATGATATGCAAATGAGTTGAAAAGTAAATTAGCAATGGTCCTAGGAAATCAAAGGGCCTAATACAATTAGCTCACAATTAATGGTTAATTAGATTAAGGAACTTAATGAAGTACTCTTATGGTTTTCCCACACATGTGGACTAACCATAATTTCCTTAATTTCCTTTAGGTTATTAAACACCTAAAGATTTATCCCTCAATTAATTAATTAAGATCAAATGTTGTTTAAATTTTAACTTTAACTAATTAAGTAATTAATTAATCAATTAATCCCTAATTAAATTTTCTTAAAAAGTGGAAAGAACTTAGGGAAAGAGATTAGAAAAGAGGTCTCAATCCTTTTCCATAAGTCTCCTCACTATTAGACAATGATTAATGAGCCCAATCAAATGATTAGTTACTATTCATGTAATTAATTAGCTCTTAATTAAATTAAAAAAGTAATTATGGCTTAATTAATTAATTAACCAATAAATCCCAAGAAAATTAGGGAGGCAGAGGTCATCCCCTTAAACAATCTCAAAAAAATTTGGGGTTAATTAACAAATTAATTAGGGAGTAATTAAGCTAATTAATTTTTTAATTAAACCCTAATTAACTCATAATAATTGTTCAAAATCAATTAAGGATATTTTAAATAATTTCCTCTCTAAAATACCTTTAAAATGAGTATTAAGCTAATTAATTTTGTAAATTGTAGATTTTTCTATGATTTGTTATAATTATTACAAGTTTCAACCATTAATATTGATTATTTAAGCCTAATTAAACCTAATCTCATCGGCGCCATGTGATGCGCTAACACGACACGCATTTCATGTGGCACCGTGGGATTGGTTATTAAAGCATGTCCGATTCAGCGCTGATGTGGTTGACGTCGGACGCGCTTTCAATCTTTGTCATTCGATCATGGATCAAACGATGCAAATCGATCTCGTGGTTAATAAAGTTTAAAATGGCTCGATCTAACGGATGTGATCATGGCCATCTTTTCTGATCACAGCGGAATGGACAATGCGTGATCTATCGTTCCACGGGCGACGAAGGACGGAAGTTGTCTGCCATTGCATGCACGATTCGAGCTCACCCGAGCTTGGATCCACTCCAAATGGATCCCACACCTTCACGATAACGATCAGAGGGTATCCGATGGTCAAGATCATGCAACATTCAACTTTCCTTCAAAAAGCTCTAAAAAAATTTCATGAAAGCTTGGTTTTAATGGCATACCACCGAGCTAATGGTTGGTGGTTCGCAAGCTTGAGGTAGCTTCATCTGGTTGAGATGAAGCCCTGTTGAGCTGCAATTGGATTGGTTCCATGTCGTTTGCTCGGAAAGCTAAGGTTCATCCTTTGCAGGCTTGGTCTTGATCAAACTCATACTTCCAGTGGGCTTGGAGCTCAGGGGAAGGTTCATTTTGCTTCGACGAGATATGGAGATGGTGTGTGCAAGAGGAATTGGAATTTGGTTGTTTGAGGGAGCTAGGATTGGACGATGGATGTCCTATTTTGGGTGTGCTCAGGAAGGAAAATTATGGCGAGTGGATGCTTGGGGAAGGCTCTGTGGAGGCTTGGGGGTTTTGAAACTCACTTGGAAGCTCTCTCAAAATCGAATGCATGAGAAATCTGTAAGAATTGAGGAGGGTTATACCCCTTTTCCATTATGATGGATGGACGGGATTGGCTACCATTTTTCAGTCAGCCAGCCGCAGCTAGAGTGCCGGAGTGGTCGCCATCACCTCCACATGGCACGACTTGAGTGGTGGAAGGGTTGGGAGGTGACTCAAGACAGGTGTGGCTTAATCATTGTCCATGGGGTTCTTGGCTTGTGATAGAGGTAAGTTAACTCACCTCCCTTTGGTCCATGATAGACTTAGCCCACATGGACTAGCTAGGTAGCTAGGTCATACTCCATTTGGGGAGTGTGAGGGCTATCAAGTGGAAAGGATGAGTGGACTTTGCCAATTTTGGAAAATCCCATGTGGGGAGGCAAATCCAAAGGAGATTTTCCTTGGTTTGACCCCATTTGGTTTGAGCTTATTTTGGGCTAATCCCAAGTGGGTTTGGGTCGGGTTATATTGCTCCCAAGGTTTCATGGGTTATTTTCAAAGGTTTGGCTCAATTTGGGTCATATGGGTCACTTTGGGTCATGTTGAGTTAGGTTGACCAATTGGTCAAATTGGGTCAAACCAAGATTTGGGTTATGTTGAAATGATGATTTAAAGTATTTTGGTTCAAGTGGTTTCAATCAATTTGTCCTAGGTTTAATTTTGGCTCATTTTAATTCATATAGGTCAAATGGGTCAAGTTGACCAATTTGACCAAATTGGTCAAATTGGCTTGGGTTAGTTGTTGGTTCAAATTAGGCTTTGGTTTGAGTTGATTTGGATTTAATTTAGTTTTAGGCCAATTTGACCATCTAGGTCAATTTGGGCTAAGTTGGGCAATTAGGTCCAATTGGTCAAATTAGGCTCAATTATGGCTTTGTTCAAGTTCAATAATCAATTTGGAATGAACTTGAGCCATTGATTACAATCAATTTGGGTTGGATCATGATTTGACCTATTTGGCCTTTTGGGTCAACTTGGGTCAACTTGGGTCAAATGGCCAATTGGACTTGGTTTGGCTTAATTGATGGTTAAGTCATGTTCAATTATTGATCATGGGTTGGTGTGAAGCCATGGTTTCAATTGATTTGGTGTAGGGTAGGTTTTGACTAGTTTAAGTTCATATGGGTTAAAAGGTTGACTTGGTCAAATGACCAATTTGACTTGGACTTAATTTAAGACAATTGATCATCCTAAGGTGATCAATAATCATGGCATGAGGTTTTTATGGACTTGGTTCAATCCAATTTGGGTTGGATTGGAACTTGGTTCAAATGGGATCTTTAGGTCACTTTAGGTCAAGTGAACCTAAATGGGTCAATTGGCTTGGTTTTGGTTTGATTAAGATTTAGTTTAATTTATATGAGTTTAGGATTGAAATATAAATTCAACTGCAATCAATTTGAGTTATAATAGATTTTGGTTCATTTGAGATTTTCAAGTCAAAAGGGCTAAGTTGGGCTTGACTTGGGTTGATTTTGGTGTGACTTGATGATGGTAGATTTCATTTATATTTGGATAGGTGATTGAATGAATGATTGATTCAAGAGAAAATCCATTGCTTTTGGCTTGATTTAGATGGGGTTTGGTTAAGTACAAGAAATTAGCTTAAAAGGTTTTGATTGGGTTTGATTTGATTTTTGATTTGGTTTTGATCATTTGAATGTATATTTGATTTATATTGGGAAGATAATTGAAGGTATAAATTGCTTATAGAAAATCACTTGAGTTTAGAGTGATTTGAAAGCAAATTTGACTAAGCTCATGGAGGTAGGTCAAAGAGCTTAGAAGGAAATGATTTAGTTTGATTTCATTTTAGTCATTTGAATTTATATTTCATTTATATTTATGAATATAAATGAAGATATGATTGATTCATGAGGAGATCAATCAAGTTTGGATTTAATTATGGGCTTCAATCATTCAGATTGGGATTTAAATTTGGATTTGGATTTGGATTTGAAATTGAGTTTGATTGTAAGTTTGATAAGTTGAATTTGGATTTGATTTGGGTTTTGGGGTAGAGGGTTATCTTAATCCCTAAGGCATAGTCTAATCTATGATTAACCCTTCTAAGTCTCTAAGTTTAGGTTAATTATTCACCTAATCACAAGAAGTGTCTTATGACTAAGGAAGTATTATTGTCTAGAAGACTTCTAAATCTAATATGACGAGATTGAGAACTCACTCCAAAAGTGAGGTCAACAAAAGAACTCCCAATAGGTGTGGTGTAACTAACAAGGCACACCGCACATATTGGCATTGACCGAGATGATCAATAATGTCCAAAAGATTGCAAGCGCAAACAAAAATGATCTATACTTAAATTCGAAAGGTAGATAGAATATGCCTCTCTTTATGCTAAGGAATAAGGATGGAGTACATGAACCAAGGAAGCAGGTTCAAGCTATCCGCTATGGATATGGATTTGAGTTTGATTTTTAATATGATTTCTGGGAAGAAGATCCACTGGGGATAAGAATCTATAATTTGTCAGGGATCAAGATCGAATTAATTTTAATTTGTTTTATTTTAATCAATGTGGAGGCATATCCGCTATGGATATGGGCTCAAATCTGCTAGGGATTGGGTATGTGAACCTTCCACTAGGAAGCAGGTTTGGGTTATCCATTGGGGATAAGAATTTGATTTCAAATATGATTTGTTTAGGGGTGTATTAGTTGGGGATAAAAGTCTGATTGGATTTTCTTTTATTTAAACTCCATTGGGGAGGTTGGTTTAATTTGTTATGGCTCAACTAGGGAGAATGGTTCTGGATTAAGGGCATATTCGCTGGAGATGTACACTCAGTTAGATTTGTTTGATTTAGATTTAGGCTTCACTAGAGGTTAATTTAATTTGCACCTCGTTGGGGAGAAGTTTGGTTTGCTTGATCTGTTTGATTTGACCTCAAGGAGGTTTGCTTTGAACTTGATTTATTATGGACTGAGTGTGATGGACCCACTAAGAAGGAGCCACTGGGACCTTGGCCTATCTTAGATTTACAAGTCCAAAGAGGTAGTCCACCTGCCATATGGTAGGGCTATCCGACCTAAGGGTTTCCCTTCAGTGTGCAACGACTATGCTAGAGATAAAGTGTAGCAGACTTATATATTCCAAAGTAGGAAAAGCCATTGGGGTGATTTGATGGATGCGCAATAAATTGAACCCGACCTAAGGCAACTACTAAGAGAGTGTCACTGGGGATCTTACCTCAACTCAAGAGCAGTCAAAATTAATTTCAATTTATTTGATTTGATTTGATTTGATTTGATTTGATGTGTTATGTTGTGGACCATGTCAGCGTGCAATGGACCCACTGAGAAGGGGCTATGTCAGCCTTGATTTATCTACATAAATGTAGTCTACCCAAGGTAGGACTATCCAGCCTAAGGTTTCCTAAGGTGTGTAATGGCTGGGCTAGGGAGAAAGTGTAGCAGATTACATCTTCCAAAATGGGGAACAACTATTGGGGTGACCTGTTGATGGCGCAAGAAATCAAACCCGACCTAAGGAGACTACTAAGTGAATGTCCCTGGAGACTTATGTCAGCTTAAAAGTAATCAGGATTAATTTCATTTTAATTTGATAAACCCTGTCAGTGTGCGATGGACTGCACTGAGAAGGGGCTATGTCAGCCTTGACCTATCTTAGATTTACCGATCAAAGGGGTAGTCTACTTGCCGAAGGGTATGACTATCCAACCTAAGAGTTTCTTTGGTGTGCAACGACTATGCTAGGAATAAAGCATAGCAGACTTACATCTTCTGAAAGGGGATCACCACTGGTGACCCATTGATCAATAGATCAAACCTTACCAGTCATTTGCAAATGCAATGTTGAGAGAATGCAGCACTTACATCTTCTAAAGCAAGATGGCCAGGATAACTACAGGCACAACAAAGTTAAACGACCCAAGTGTGACTACTAAGAGAGAGTCGTGGGGGACTTATCTCAACTCGAGAGTAGTAAGGCGATTCTTATATGGAGTTTTGTGACATTGCCCTAAAGATAGGATACCTTCTTGGGAAAGGTGTCACTGGGGGCATTAATTCCTAATCCATAAGTAAATATATTTTATTTATTTTATATTTTCGTGGAGCTAGTTGGTGTCCGAGGACCATATTGAGAAGGGGCTATGTCGGTCTTGACTTATCTTAGATTTACTGGACTAATGGAGAATCTGTGCATCCGTGAAATAAAAACTCCAACCACAAGGGTGGTTACTAGGAAAGAGAGACTATCCAATCTAAGAGAATATGGGAAGTGTCTAAATGAAGTCGCAAAGGACGTGATCCAAGTAGAGTGCGCCACTAGGGGCATTATCCTAGACCCTGTGAACTATAAAGCTTGTAGGTCTTTGGTGGCTAACTCAAGGAGAAGGCGTAGCAGTCTTATATCTGTCAAGAGTGGAGTATCCACCAGGTGGGTCACTGTCAGTATAGCGAACACCAACCAACTTAAAGTGCACGTGTACAAAATCAGTTTAGAAAGAATGTGTGTAGACTTGCATCTCCCTAAAGTGAAATTGATTGCTAAGATAGTCTATCATCGCCGACGGTGCTTCGACCTAGTCGCCGTGGTGTGTACTATACTTAGGAAGAAAGCGTAACGGACTTACATCTTCCAAAGAAGGGATTAACCGTTGGGGCGACCCATTGATGGCACAACAAATCAACCTGACCTAAGGGTGATTACTAAGTAGGAGTCATAAAGAAGAATTGGACCTAGACTTGAAGTAGTTAAAAGGAAAGGAGCCACTGGGGGACTTACCCTAATCCTCTACTTGACCAAGTCAATTCATGATGGTTAGTTTAAGAAGGAGGTGTAGCAAACTTACATATTCTTAAATGAAGCCAACATAACGGTAGCTTACTGACTGCACAGTAAGGCCTACCATGCTGACAAGGCGCTTGTTAGTGTGCGGTGGCCAAATCAAGAAAGAAAATGTAGTAGACTTACATCTTCTTGAATGAGGGACCACTGGGGTGACACACTAGCAGAGTAACATGTCAGCCTGACTTAGAGTAGCTAATGAGTGAATGCCACAAGGGACGTTATCCCACATCAAAGTAGCCCGAGATAAAAGATGTGCATGTGTTTGTGTTTGTCAGATAAACTCAACCAAGTCAGTTCATGATGAATAGTTTAAGAAGAAGGTGTAGTAGATTTACATCCTCTTAAATGAAGCCAACATGATGGTAGCTTACTGACTGCAAAATAAGGCCTACCATTCTAACAAGGCCCTCATCAGTGTGGAGTGGTCAAATAAGGAAGGAAATCGTAGCAGACTTACATCCTCCTGAATAAGGGACCATTGGGGTGACACACTAGCAGTGTAACACGTCAGCCTAACCTAGAGCAGCTAATGAGTGAGTTTCACATGGGGCATTATCCCACATCAAAGTAGCCTGAGATAGAAGATATGCATGTGTGTTTATGTTGTGGAAGAATGAATAGGAAGTCGCTTGGGTTCTCTTACACCTATCCTAAACATGTGTCATGGTAGATTCATAAATAAGCAAAGAATGCTTCAAAATGTTAAATAAAGCTCGATTGGAAGCATCGGGCACTCTCCTTTCATAATGGTTTAAACTACTTTCCATCCTTTGAAGCACCAAGTAAGTCTTTCAATGATCAGAAGTAGAATCTTGATTTGAAAATTTTGAGATATACTAACTTTGAAAGAGTTTAAACCAAATATATTCAACATTTCTTGAGGTCTCTCTCCTTTTAAGTAGAATCTTGGAGGTTGCATCTTTAATATCACTTTAATCTCTTTTAGATCGATCCTTATTATCTCATGATGCTTTACCACAAGTCTTATAAACTCCCCTAAAGTCATCCTAATTCTATACTTTAGGGCATTCAACTTTAGGTTGTGCATCATAACCAATCGACGACGATAAACTTAGATCGTAAATATGGTCTCCCTTTTTCTTTGATCATGATGACTAGAGAAAGGCATGACCTTATATCTGTAAATTCCAATGGAAATTATAAGTGCAAGCAACTTCTCATCCTCTGACATCATTCAACCCATCCTTGAATGAGGAGATTGCATGTAAAGACGCTATGTCCATTATTAAATTTGATATTGGTAATGTGAATTTTTCTTCAAGACATGCCTAACTTAGATCTTCAAAATTGACATATGTGAAGATTTCAATGTTCTTTCTTTTGACTGGGAATAATTTTGGGTAATCATGATAGTGTCTTTCTTCTTCAATAAGGTTAACTTCAAACTTTCATCCTCTTGGTGCAAATGTTTGTGTCGAAAGTTTGTGAAATAGGAAGAGCAATAGGTTCAATTTTGAGCTTGCAGAGTGCTACCTTTGGAGATGTATTGGGCACTTTTTATGTCTTAGGTAAAGCAGTATTTAAATTACAAAAGTAACCTAACCTAGTCATTGGCATTTTCCTTCTGACTTATTATACATGGATGTTGGGAGGGTGGGCAGACCCTCTTTATATTCTAAGGTTAATTTCTTGAAACTTATTGGTTAATAATATAATTTCCTCCTCAACTTAGGGAGTGCAGCTTCTACTTGAAAGACTTCAAAATTCTTTGACCAAAGTAGGTAAATTAGGCAAAAGATGATTTTATTACTTCCTTTGAAGGTTTATTTACAATTATTGAATCCTCTTCTGAGCTTGAAGAAAGAGATATGAAATGGAAATTTATATATATATATATATATATATATATATATATAGAGAGGGAGAGCAACTCTTAACTTCCAATAATATCATAAGATAATAGAATTGGAGTCAATGAGCTCACATACCTACTAAGTTTCTAGTCATGTCATACATGAATCATCCTTTTAGAACTTTTTTTTTTGCTATCTAACTCGAGAGACTTGTCAAAATTTGACTCAAAATTTATTTTGTATTTTCTTTTCTCTCCTTTCCCTTGAATTTACACCTCATACACATGATTCATCTTTTCGATTCCAAATCAATGTGTATTGTTGATGCTTTACTCTTTCTCTATTTTTTTCTTTTCCTTCTCTTCTTCTTTTTTTTTCATTCATTTTTTTCTCTTTTTTCATTTTTTTCTTTCTCTCCTTTGTTTTCTTATTTTTGTTTATATAGTGTTCTCTGAGGAGATTGCTTGTCTTTCTTTTCTATATGATATTTTATATTAAGTATGACTTCAGGAGGTTGCCACTAACTGAGCAAGGAAGAATCAAGTTAAGTTTCAATCAAACACTTTTCTATCTCTTTAGAGAATATGAGAGTGCACTTATTATTTAGCTTAGTGGGCAACCTTCCAGGATAGTTTGGGACCTTAAAATTAGCATTTAGAATAGTTTGATGACCTTATTTTAAATTATGAGGTGTATCTTCAGAAAGATTTAGAATTTGATTATTTTCAATGACTGGTTTGCTTCTTCCTATGGTGTTGATCAAAGTGGTAGTACTGACCCAAGAATAATTCTTGTGATATTTTTAAGAGAGGTAGAATTGATGTCTACCTACTCTTTTTGGTGCCCAAAGTTTTTCCAATTAGTCCTTTAAAATCTGATGATTCTAACTCTTTATCGATGGTGACACCATGAAAGCTTAGGTTGGGGGCATCTCTACCTGAGTTGAAATCATTAAAGACATCAAGTCCATCAGTACTGCTATTTGATAAATTACGATCGTTATTTTGAGAGTTGTCTTCTTTTGGGAATTAGGATTCAAATCATTTGAGTCATACTTATCTGGAATGGATAAGACATACTCAAAATCCTTGCCAATTTCATTTTTGGCCCCAGAAGGAACCTCTATGGCCTTTCTCCTTTAGGGTGAGAATTCACATTTTGGTTTTAAGTTGAATTCCATCATAAACTTATTAATAACCATAATTTTGTGACTCACAATAGTGAAATTGAACCACCATAAGTCACCTTAAGATTCTCAAGCTCTATATCAAATTTTCTTTAGACAATTTTGACAGATTAAAAGAATTTGGACCCACACTCATCAAATTTGAATATGATAAGAGAAATCAAATAATTAGATTTTGATTTGGAAAGATTCTGAAGAGAATTTTTTTAGAACCTCACTAGCCAAATGTTGATATCACTGTAGGTTCAGCTCTTGACTGGGACTTAAGAAATTTTGGAACCTTACTTTTCAAATATTAATATAACAGCGGGTTCAAAAATTTAGGATTTTTTTTTTTTTTTTGCTTTGAAAATGGAACTCTCACTTAACAAATTTGGGAATATTAAATGGAGTTTAATTGTATGTTGATATTGATTGTTGTGTGTTGATATGTGGTTTTGTTTTGATTTTTGAAAAAGAAAATTCTCATTTAACAAAATTAGGTGTGTTAAATGGAGTTAATTTTGTTTGAAAATATGTTATGAAATTTTTTGTGGAGAATGTCTAGACATTTTTAAGAAGACATTTTTGTTTGTTGTATTTATTGATTTCAATTTTATTTTGAAATAGAACTCATATTTAACATATTTGAGTATGTTAAATGGGGTTGGTTAATTTTGTTTGAAAAAGGGGTTTGATATTTATTTTTGAATAAGAGGTTTTATTTCATTTAGTCTTGATTTTGAAAAAGGAACCTTCACTTAACAAATTTGGGTATGCTAAGTGGGGTTTAATTAATTTTATTTTGAAACGGGTTTAAAAATTTTTGAAGAAGAGATTTTTACCTTTGTTTAATTTTTATTTTAAAGAGAGAACCTCCATTTAACAAATTAGATTATCTTAATGGGGTTCATATGATTTTTATTTTGAAAAGACTTTTGAAATTTTTTGTAAGAGATGTTCTTACTTTACTTTGAATTTTATTGAAATTTTGTTAAGCATGGGATGAACCTTGCTTCACTAAGCTAGTGGTAAGAGGTTTTAAATTTTATATTTGGTTATTTTTCTTTTCTTTAGTTAATTTATTTTTACCTATTGGGGGACCCAATAGGGGTTTTAAGACTTACATGGAGTGGGGTCCTAAAACTTAAAGGATGTTGGCAAGCTTTGCTTAAGAACTAAATAAGCAAAGTGTCAATCAAAAGAAAGGTTGTCTTGGGCTTATATAAAATACAAGTCCACTATCGATACTTTGAGATAATAATTGCCTACTAAAGATGGAGAGAGGAACTATCCCAAATTCAAAAATTTATGGTGTTTATTTTGATGTGGACACCAAGATATCTTAGGTTTTATTGAAGTGATCTACAATATTAAGAATGGTGCACTATCTCAAAGATAGAAATCACCACCCTATAATGGACCTAATCACCTAATAAGAACTCCTAAGGCATGATGGGTCTTGAATGTAGATTTTTTCCTACTTTACATGAAGTAAAGTAGGTTTATTTTAAGATGTCATTAAGTTCCTTATGGAGAAGCTTTATAGTTAATTACATCTTAAGAGATGAAATCCCTTAAGAATACTCTCGACTAAATAGAAATTAAGGTCTCCAAAGAATTCAAGGCTAAACTATCAAAGGATTATTTGTATTAGAAAATCAAGTGGGAAAACTCAAAGAGAAGACTTATTATCGAAGCCAAAGGAAATAAGTAGGAAATGCTCATGATACTAGGAAGCCAAGTGAGCATTCCAATCTATCCTATGGTTGGGCTTTATATGTTTGAAATTGAAAAGATCAATTTAGTTAAAGTTGGCATTTTATTAAAAGTGGACTTATAATCAAATACAAGACAGAAATGCCTAAGAGGTGGATTTATGCTAGTAGAAGGAAACAAAGAACCTATCCTAGATCTGAAGCTGGCATAAGCCAAAGCATACATAAGTCTAAGTGAAGATATATTTTACCTTCACAGAGAGGATAAACCACCCAACCACTTACAAGTAGTGAAAGGTAACTCCTCCTACACTTTAAAACCATATAGGCTAGTCATATGATTTGCAAGATAGTTAGGTTGTTCTTTATTTAGAAAGAGGCTAAGTCCTTAAACCCACTCCCTAAGAGACTAGAGTATGTGTGGTATGACTAATGGCTTAATCTAATGAGAAATATTTTTTAAATTTTATTTGTATTTGACACCTCATTTTGACAAAGGCTTTGGGATTTTCATAAGTATAAATGCATGATGAAATGGATTAACTAAATTAGAAGAGGAAAGGGTGAAACTCCGTTAGTAGGAGTTGCTCTCTTAAGTCAAGCAATTCCCATGCGTGTAAGAACGAAGGCCCTCATTTTTGCAAGAGTGGTAAAAGATGCATGCATATTGTGAGACATACAATATTCAGCTAAGTGGTTATTAAATCTTTTAATTATCTTAATTTAATGCCTAGACTTTATTGTGAAGTTATGAATTGCTTAAAACTTTAGTTATGAGTTGTACTTGGGTAGAAGATTAATTTTTTTTCTATGAGCCTAATCGCATCCAGGCCATACATTCAAACATTAATCATTTAAGAAACTAAGAAAAAGCATGCCATTTTTAATGCACAAAATAAACATAACATCAAACAATTTTATAACTAGACAAAGAATATTTGAAGAAAATCACTGCATTACAACCCAAAGAAAAAAGAAAAATGATCTACCCTATACAACCAAATATGAAAGAATTATAATTTATAAATGAATAAGTGTTATGGGGGGTCTTCAAATCTTCATGCTTCATGTCTTCATGTCTTTTCTTCCATCTTTTCTCCTTTGATTTTGTAAGCTTCAAGGCATCACATGGCACCCTTGGACTAAGCCTTTAGGACAATGCTCATCCTAAACCCCCATATCACTAATCATAATTCCTAATACAAAATTACATTAAAAATATGAAAGTAAAACTACACTAGATATGTGTACTAAACATAGATACAATCCAAGTAGTTATATTTATAATTTAGACTTAACACCCTACACATGGGTAGCCAAGCTCATCTTTCCTAAGTCGGATTATGCTTAGGGGCTTAAGCAACCTTCAAAGAGAGCATTTATTTTTATTTTTAAGCGGTCCCTTAAGCATAATCCCTTGTATAAAATATAATTAGCATACCTACCATTTCTGATAAACTCAATCATCTAGTAAAAATATTACATCATAAAACAAAATATACACCAAACATACACCGTCCTAACTTAAGATTAAAGTGGTGACTTAGTTCTAATGTGTGTGTTAAGGCTTGTATGATATGTCTTACTAGGCATTGAGGTTATGTTTTTCTAAGTGTGAAATGAATTTAATTTAATCATAAAGGATGATTTCACTTTAAGTTGTTTCATTGATTTGAGAATTTTAATTTGTATTTTGTTTGGTTTCATGTGACCTACACTTAGCAACTAAGTGTTATAAAGAGAGAAAAGAGAATTTCTCTCTTTCATCCCTACCCTAAGCCATTTTCTAAAGCTTATTAATTAGATTTAGTTCTCTTTAGTGAGTGATTTATTATATTTTAGATTAATCCTAAGTTTAGGTTCGCCTTAAATGATTGCTTTCAACATGAAAGACTTCTTAAGATTAATTTGAGTGAACTACTAATACATGACATACATCACATTATTCCTTTCCATCACATGTAATATGCATATGATTGAATCTTAAGTATAAATATACATGCAATATATTTCTTTTAGCACACTTTAAATGAAAGATGTATATGCGTATTTTGTAGAAAAAGAGATTTTCACTCATTAGCTAAATGCACATTCAAGTGTATAAAAATTTTAAGCAAGTAATTCGCCATTGTTAACCATGGTAGTGAGGTAAAGACCTCCTTGGGGCTACTTAAAGCCTCGTGTCCCTAGAATATTCAAACTAAATATACCCACTATTCTTGAATACAGATTAATATACAAATGACTACAATAATAGAAAATCATGCAAAAATTATATTTCTTTCAATTGAATTATTTATATATGTGAGCTAAAGTTCTATCTAAATTCTAACATAGAAATATACAGGAATGAATTCAAACAAATATTGTGTCCTATTCAAATGGGCTATACACTTGTTAATATTCAAACTTTATGTAAATCCATATATATTAGAGAAAGAGAACTCCATATCACATGTTCTAAGCCATAGACACATGCAAGCTTATAGATATTTATAACTATTATCACTCCAAATATTATAGTTGACTTATAAACTTTTGAAAATAACTTTGATTTAATAGTGACAATAGCCACACATATTCATAAATTAATCAGCACATGCAAGCTTGATATAAAAAAATTTATTTAAATTTAAACATTTTGAAAACACATGACACACATCATTTAATATGATTATGCTAAGAAAGGCCTAACATCAAGTCTATGAAACATACACCCTAACATCCAGTCTATAATAATACATCACAAAATAAAATATATCACACCATGCACCATCCTAACATAAAGCTAGAAGTGGTGATTTAATTCTAATGTGTATGTTAAGGCTTGTGTGGTATGTCTCAACTAAGCATTAGTGTTGTATTTTCTAAGTGTATAAGGACTCAATTTAACATGAAAGGTTGATTTCACTTGAAGTTGTTTAATTGTTTGAGAATTTTAATTTATATTTTCTTTTATTTCATTTGATTACACTTAGCAACTAAGTGTTATAAAGAGAAGAAAATAGGATTACCCTCTTCATCCCTACCTTAAGCCACTTCTAAAGTACATTAATTTGATTTGGTTCTCTTTAGTGAATGGCTTATTAAATGATTTAATTAATCTAGGTTTAGATTCACTTTAAATACTCATATTCAATATGAAAGGTCACTTAAGATTAACTTGATTGAATTACTATCACATGACATATATTAAATCATTCATTTCCATCACAAATAACATTCATATGATTTAATCCTAAGTGTTCTATACATGCAATATATTTTAACATACTTAAATGATGAATGCATGTGTATGTAAAGTTTATATCATTTTGTGTGATTGAATTATTTAATCATGTTAATCTAAAGCTCTATCTATATTCTTATACAAAAATACATAGGGATGAAATTAAATAGGTACGTGTCATTGTTAACGAGGGAAGTGAGATAATCAAATGATCTCTTTGGGGCTAATTAAATTCTTGTATTCTCAGGATGTCCAAACTATATACCCATTTGCATTCAAACATATGTAAATTTGTATGCATCAATGTAAGAAAGAAAGCACCAAATCTCATGACCAACTAATTCAATCACTTAGTCAATTATGAATGCATGTATCATTGATAAAAGAAAAGGGGTTCTAATTCCATAATTAAATACACACACACACATGTATAAGAGACATAAGCTAGTACATGCCATTATTAACTAGGGAAGTGAGGTAATCAAATGACCACCTTGACTTTAAGCCTCGTATTCCCATAATGTCCAAACTAAACACTTGCTTTTCTCAAATACATATGGATGTATACATAAATAAAGGAAGGAAAATCATGCAAATGTTGTATTTTTATTTGATTAAAACATTTATGCATATGAAGTAAAGTTTCTATCCAAATTATAATATAGGAACACATATAAATGAAATCAAATAAGTTATCACTGTTAACCAGGAAAGTTTGGTAATCAAATGACCTCCTTGGGGCTAACTAAAGCCTCGTGTTCCCAAGATTTCCAGACTATATACTTATTAACATTCAAATACATGCAAAACTACATATGAATTAAGGAAAAGAAAGCTTTACTTCACATGTCTAAGCTATAAGCACATGCAAACCTATGTATATGTTCATAACTACTATCACTCTAATCAATGTAATTGATTCATAAACTTTAAAAAATAATTTGAATTTAATATTGATAATAGTCACACGTATTATAAATTAATCCAACACATGCAAGCTTGCATAAAGGAAAACCATTTGATTTAAATTAATCTTTGAAAAGATGAATGCATTATTTCAAATGACATATAATATTTAACATGATTGGAAAGAAACAAATGAACATAAGCACATGATTTCATTCAATCAAATTAATTCCTAAAGATAATTATATCAAATAAAAAATCATTTAAAGTAAACCAAAGTTTCTTTAATGTCATTTCTAATTTTATGTTTTGATTTGAATTAAGGAATGTGAGAAGAAGTTTGTTGATCTTAACCCTTTATCATATTTGTAAATTAATTTGGTTTAATGAAATGTGATTAAGTTGATTTTATGGATTGATTAGATTATGACATGTATTAAATCCATTAATTAATCCTTACCTATGTTACCTTAACATAATTATCCAAATAATTATGAGCCAACATGATATGCAAATAAATTAAAAAGTAAATTAACAATGGTCCTATAAAATAAAAGGGTCTAATGCAATTAGCTCATAATTAATGGTTAATTAAATTAAAGAACTTAATTAAGTACTCTTATGTTTTTCCCACACATATGGACTAACCAAAATTTCTTAATTTCATTCAAGTTTTTATTAAACACCTAAAGATGTACCCCTCAATTAATTAATTAAGATTTTATGTGGTTTAAATTTTAATTTAACTAATTAAGTAATTAATTAATCAATTAATCCTTAATTAGTTTTTCTTGAAAAGTTGAAAGAACTTAGGGAAAGAGATTAGGAAAGAGGTCCCAGTCTTTTTCCATAAGTCCCCTCAATGTTAAATAATTATTCATTAGCTTAATCAATTGATTAGTTACTATTCATGTGATTAATTAGCTCTTAATTAAATTAAGAAACTAAAGAGGGCTTAATTAAGTAATTTCTCTAATTAATTAATCAACAAATCCCAAGAAAATTAGAGGAGGTAGAAGTCATCCACTTAAACAATCTCAAAAAATTTGGGGCTAATTAACTAATTAATTATGGAGTAATTAAGCTAATTAATTTTTAATTAAATTATAATAAGTTCTAATTATTGTTCAAAATCAATTTAAGATATTCTTAATAAAGTCCTCTCTAAAATACCTTTAAAATGAGTATTTATTTATAATTTTAGTTTTTTCTATGAGTTGTTATAATTATTACAAGTTTCAACCATTAATATTGATTATTTAAGCCCAATTAAGCCTAATCCCATCGGTGCCATGTGGCACATTTTTCATATGGCGCCGTGAAATTGGCTATTAAAGCGTGTCTGAATCAGCGCTAATGTGGCTGACGGCAACGCACTTTCGATCTCTGTCGTCCGATCTCGATTGGAGGATGTAGTTCGATCCCGTGGTTAATAAAGGATTAAAATAGCTTGATCTAACAAATATGATCACGATCATCCATTCTGATCATGCGGAATGGGCGGCGCATAATCTATCATTCTAAGGGCGATGAAGGATGAAAATTGTCTTCCATTGCCCGCAAGATCCAAGCTCACCCAAGCTGGAATCCACTCTAAATGGATCCCACACCTTCATGATAATGATTGGAGGAGATCCAATGATCAAGATCACGTGGCATTCAACTCTCCTTTGAAAAGCTCTAAAAAATTTTCAAGGAAGCTTGATTTTAATGGCATACCTGCCAGAGCTAATCTCTTGTGCTTAAGATATCTTTTGTTTGCGAAACTCGCTGAGCTGCAATTGGATTAGTTCCACTTCGTTTGCTCGAAAGGCCAAGGTTCATCCTTTGGAGGCTTGGTCTTGATCGAACTACTACTTCCGATGGGCTTGGAGCTCGAGGGAAGGTCCATTTTCCTTCGATGAGATGTGGAGATGGTGCGTGCAAGAGGAATTGGAATTTGGTTGTGGTTTGAGGGAGCTAGAATTAGATGATGGATGTCTATTTCGGGTGCGCTGGAAAGAAAATTTTGGCGAGGGGAAGCTTGGGGAAGGCTCTATGGAGGCTTGGGGAGTTTCAAAACTCACTTGAAAGCTCTCTCTAATCAAATATGTGAGAAATCTATGAGAATTGAGGGGTGTATACCCCTTTTCCATTGTGATGGATGGATGGTATTGGCTCCCATTTTTTGGCCAGCCAGCCACCGCTTGAGCATCAGAGTGGTTGTCATCACCTCCACGTGGCACGACTTGAATGGTGGAAGGGTTTGGATGTGATTCAAGGCAAGTGTGGCTTTGTCTTTGTCCATGGGGATCTCGGCTTGTGAGGGAAGTGAGTTAACTCACCTCCCTTTGGTCCATGATAGACCTAGCCCACATGAGTTGGGCTAGGTGGCTAGTTAGACCCCATTTAAAAAATAATTTGAATTTAATGCTGATAATAGTCACACGTATTATAAATTAATCAAATACATGCAAGCTTGCATAAAGAAAAACCATTTGATTTAATTAATCTTTGAAAAGATGAATGCATTATTTCAAATGATATATAATATTTAACATGATTGGAAAGAAACAAATGAACATAAACATTTGATTTCATTCAATCAAATTAATTATTAAAGATAATCATATCAAATAAAAAATCATTTAAAGTAAACCAAAGTTTCTTTAATGTCATTTCTAATTTCATGTTTTGATTTGAATTAAGGAATGTGAGAAGAAGTTTGTTGATCCTAACCCTTTATCATATTTGTAAATTAATTTGGTTTAATGAAATGTGATTAAGTTGATTTTATGGATTGATTAGATTATGATATGTATTAAATCCATTAATTAATCCTTACCTATGTTACCTTAACATAATTATCCAAATAATTGTGAGCCAACATGATATGCAAATAAATTGAAAAGTAAATTAGCAATGGTCCTAGAAAATAAAAGGGTCTAATGAAATTAGCTCATAATTAATGGTTAATTAAATTAAAAAACTTAATTAAGTACTCTTATATTTTTCCCACATATGGACTAACCATAATTTTCTTAATTTCATTCAGGTTATTAAACACCTAAAGATGTACCCTCATTTAATTAATTAATTAAGATTTTATGTGGTTTAAATTTTAATTTAAATAATTAAGTAATTAATTAATCAATTAATCCTTAATTAGCTTTTCTTGAAAAGTGGAAAGAACTTAGGGAAAAAGATTAGGAAAGAGGTCCCAGTCTTTTTCCATAAGTCCCCTCACCGTTAAATAATTATTCATTAGCTAAATCAATTGATTAGTTACTATTCATGTGATTAATTAGCTCTTAATTAAATTAAGAAACTAAAGAGGGCTTAATTAAGTAATTTTTCTAATTAATTAATCAATAAATCCCAAGAAAATTAGAGGAGGTAGAAATCATCCACTTAAACAATCTCAGAAAATTTGGGGCTAATTAACTAATTAATTATGGAGTAATTAAGCTAATTAATTTTTTAATTAAACTATAATAAGTCCTAATTATTGTTCAAAATCAATTTAAGATATTCTTAATAAAGTCCTCTCTAAAATACCTTTAAAATGAGTATTTATTTATAATTTTGATTTTCATGAGTTGTTATAATTATTACAAGTTTAAACCATTAATATTGATTATTTAAGCCTAATTAAGCCTAATCTCATCGGTGCCATGATGATGTGGCATATTTTTCATGTGGCGCCGTGGAATTGGCTATTAAAGTGTTTCAATCAGCGCTAATGTGGCTGACGGCGAACGCACTTTCGATCTCTATCGTCAGATCTCAGATTGGAGGATGTAATTCGATCCCGTGGTTAATAAAGGATTAAAACAGCTTGATCTAATAACGATCATGATCATCCATTCCATCATGCGAAGCAGATAATCTATCATTTTAAGGGTGATGAAGGATGAAAATCGTCTTCCATTGTCCACACGATCCGAGCTCACCCAAGCTGGAATCCACTATGAATGGATCCCACACCTTCACGATAATGATTGGAGGAGATCCAACGATCAAGATCACATGGCATTCAACTCTCCTTTGAAAAGCTCTAAAAAATTTTCAAGGAAGCTCGATTTTAATGGCATACCTAAGCTAATGGCTGGCAGTTCAGGGCTTAAGGTAGCTTCGTCTTGTTGAGATGAAACTCATTGAGCTGCAATTGGATTGGTTCCATGTCGTTTTCTCGAAAGGCCAAGGTTCATCCTTTGGAGGCTTGGTCTTGATTGAACTACTACTTCCGGTGGGCTTGGAGCTCGGGGGAAGGTTCATTTTCCTTCGATGAGATGTGGAGATGGTGCGTGCAAGAGGAATTGGAATTTGGTTGTGGTTTGAGGGAGCTAGAATCAGATGATGGATGTCTGGGTTTTTGAAAGAGGGAAGCTTGGGGAAGGCTCTATGGAGGCTTGGGGAGTTTCAAAACTCACTTGGAAGCTCTCTCTAATCAAATATGTGAGAAATCTGTGAGAATTGAGGGGTGTATACCCCTTTTCCATTATGATGGATGGACGGTATTGGCTCCCATTTTTTGGCCAGCCAGCCACCACTTGAGCATCAGAGTGGTCGTCATCACCTCCACGTGGCACGACTTGAGTGGTGGAAGGGTTGGGAGGTGATTCAAGGCAAGTGTGGCTTTGTCTTTGTCCATGGGGATCTCGGCTTATGAGGGAAGTGAGTTAACTCACCTCCCTTTGGTCCATGGCAGACCTAGCCCACATGAGCTGGGCTAGGTGGCTAGGTCAGACCCCATTTGGGGTGTGTGAGGGCTGTCAAGTGGAAAGAATGAGTGAACTTGCCAATTTTGGAAAAATCTATGTGAGGAGGCAAATCCAAGGGAGATTTGCCTTGGGTTTGACCCCATTTGGGTTTAAGCTAGTTTTGGGCTGATCCCAAGTGAGTTTGGTTTAGTTAGATCCCTCAAGGTGCCATGAGTTGGTTTCAATGGGTTTGCTCAATTTGGGTCATATGGGTTATTTGGGTCATGTTGGGTTAGGTTGACCAATTGGTCAAATTAGGTCAAACTAAGGCTTGGGTTAGTTTTAAATGATGATTTGAAGTATTTTTGCTTAAGTGGTTTCAATTAATTTGGCCTAGGTTTGATTTTGGCCCATTTGAATTCATATAGGTCAAATGAGTCAAATTGATGAATTTGATCAAATTGGTCAAATTGGCTTGGATTAGGTGTTGGTTCAAGTTCAATTGGTCAATTAGATAGGATTGTAGGGTTTGTTTTGAGTTGATTTGGATTTAATTTGGTTTTAGGCCAATTTTTCTCTTTAGTCAATTTGGGCTAAGTTGGTCAATTGGGTCCAATTGGTCAAAATGGGCTCAATTATGGCTTTGGTTAAGTTCAATAATCAATTTGAAATGAACTTGAGCCATTGGTTGTAATCAATTTGGGTTGGATCATGATTTGACCTATTTTGGCCTTTTAGGGAAATTTGGGTCAACTTGGGTCAAATGGCCAATTGGGCTTGGTTTGACCAAATTGATGGTCAAGTCATGTTCAATCATTGATCATGGGTTAGTGTGAAGCTATTATTTTAATTGATTTGGTGTAGGGTAGGATTTGGCTAGTTTGGGTTCATATGGGTTAAAGGGTTGACTTGGTCAAATGAAAAAGTTGACTTTGTTTGATCCAATTTAAGGCAATTGATCATCCTAAGATGATCAACAATCATGGTATGAGATTTTTATGGGCTTGGTTCAATCCAATTTAGGTTGGATTGGAACTTGGTTCAATTGGTTCTTTAGGTCACTTTAGGTCAAGTGAACCAAAATGGGTCAATTGGCTTGGTTTTAGTTTGATTAAGGTTTAGTTGAGTTTATATATGAGTTTAAGATTGAAATATAAATTTAACTGCAATCAATTTATGTTATAATAGATTTAGGTTCATTTAAAATTTTCAAGTCAAAAGGGTTAAGTTGGGTTTGACTTGGGTTGATTTTGGTTTAACTTGATGATTGTAGATTTCATTTATATTTGCATAGGTGATTGAAGGAATGATTGATTCAAGAGAAAATCTATTGGTTTTGGCTTGATTTAGATAGGTTTTGGTTAAGTCCAAGGAATTGGCTTAAAGAGTTTTGATTTGATTTTAGATTTGGTTTTGGCCATTTGAATGTATATTTGATTTATATTTGGAAAGATAATTAATGGAATAATTTATTTATAAGAAAATCAATTGATTTTAGGTTAAGATTTGGCTAAGCTCATGAAGGTAGGTCTAAAGGGCTTAGAAGAAAATTTGATTTAGTTTGCTTTAATTTTGATCAATGGAATGTAGATTTCATTTATATTTGTGAAGATAATTGATGGAATAATTGATTTATAAGAAAATCAATTGATTTTGGATTAAGATTTGGCTAAGCTCATGAGATTGATTCATGTGGCTTAGGAATGGTTTTGACTTAATTTTATTTAGTTTGATTTAGTTTTAATCATTTGAATGTATATTTTATTTATATTTGAGAAGATAATTGATGGGATCCATGAGAGGATGAGTTTGATTTGATTTGAATGGGATTTTTGGCTAAGCTCATGAGAGTGGATCACATGGCTTAAATAGGATTTGGCATGATTGTAGTTTTTGGAAAATTGGACTTGGAAGTGAGTTTGGTTGTAAGTTTGATAGAGTGATTGGAAGGTTGAATTGTTATTCAGGAAAATCAATTGAGTTTGGATTTATTTGAAGTTGGCTAGGGCTAAATCCATGGGATTCAATCATAAGGCTTAAGAAGGATTTTGGGCCTGGATTTTATTATGGGCTTCAATCATTTGACTTGGAGTTTGGATTTCAATTTAGATTTAGTATTTGAATTGAATTTAAGGTTTGGTTTGAGAAGGTGAATATGGATTGGGCTATAGGGTAGGTAAGTCTCCCTAAGTCCCTAAGGCATAACCTACTCCTATGACTAACCCTTCTAAGTCTCTAGGATTAGGTTAAGTGTTCACAATCACTAAAAGTGTCTTAAGACTAAGGAGCTTTTAGTGTCTAGAAGAGACCTAGATCTATGATGAGGAGATTGAGAACTCACTTCAAAATGAGGTCAACAGATACTATGCTTAGTGACCTAGTGAATTCTTCTAACATTTGACTTAATAGGATTAGGTGAACTTGACCCAAACATAATTCTAAACAAAGAATTAAATCAAGCATATTTGAATTGAAATCTAATTCAATTTGAGTTTAAAACAAGATAATTTAAATGGTTAACCCAATTATCCTACTTAAGCTCAAAATCACCTAAACTCAAAGAAATTCAAATAAATTCAAAATAAATTAAAATTAAATCAAATGAAAAGCATAAAGTTTTCCATTAACATAAATAGATTTAAAACTAAATCCAAATTAATGTCAAAGTTGGTCAACCATTTGACATATAATTGACTTATGTGGGTCTCACCAAGTCAAAGGTCAACCCACCAAAATTTGACTAAATTTAGTCATTCTAAAGACTTTGAATCATAAAATGGATATGTTTAAAAATGAATCAAATGAATCTCAACTCGATAAGGTCTTAGGTTAATTAGATCACTTGATGTAAATAAACTCAATTTAACCTTATTAAAATCAAAATCTAAATTAAATTAAAATTAATCTAAATAAAGTACCAAAAATCATTTGAAAATTATCATTAAAGACAATCAAACCAATCATTCGATCTAATTTGATAAATTTGGCCATTTGACCCAAATGAGTCCAACTTAACCCATTAAGCCCAATTTGGGTTAAATGGGTCAAAATTGAAATCAATTTCAAACCAAATGGAATTAATCATTATAAATGATTTTACATGTAATTAAACATGATTGGAATCTAAACATACCTTAATTAAATCAAATTATTCCTTTGACTCAATTGAACTCAACTTAACCCATTTAATTCAAAATGGGTCAAGTTGAAATAAAATTAAAATCAATTCAAAATTCAAGGAAATCAATCGATTTAAAACATCATAAATCATCAAATAAATATAATTGAATATAAATTTAAAACTAAAGAATTCAACTTGACCTATTTTTGTCAAAAGAGCTAAACTTAGCACAAATCACATTAAACCTCACATGGCATGAATCAATTGACCTCCAAATTGCCCATTGGATAATCAACACTAATTGAAACTTCAATCTAAAATCAATTAATCAAAAGAAATATGATCAAACCACTGTAATCAATTTGAATCCAAAATGGCTTTAATCTTGGTTCAGTCTCCAAATCCAATTGAAATGGACTTGAGTTTAACCCATGATTCATCTTGTTTGACTTGGCCAATCAACCACCAACCTAAAGGAGTACTGTAGTGGTGCCAAAGGCTAAGAGAGGCCATGTGAGGTGAAATCATAAGAGATGAGGTGTAGCCATGATAAGAAGGCGGGAAATCCATACCGAGAAGTACAATCCAATTTATTTCCTCCATACATCATCCACCTCCTTATCTTAAATGATTTAGACTCTCTCTAATTAGTTAACTACCCCTTGGAGCTAGCCTCTAAGGGTTGCAATCAAAGAGCCAACCATAGTTGACTTCTCCTTCTTAAAAGAATTCCATGGATTCCATGGGATATAGCTCATAGCCAAAGAAGAAAGAAAAGAGGGAGACTCCTCTCCCCAAGATATTCATCCCAATACACTTATAAGGGGAGGAGAGAACAAACACCCCTTGGCCGGGGCTCTTGCTGTCATGATGACCATCCCAAATTCCCTACGTATGGTTCTCAGCCATACATAAAAAAAAAAGATAGCATACTTTCTCTAACCAATCCAATCATCCTAACACATTTAGGAGGGAAGAAGAAGGTAATTTGAGTTATTACCCAAGCCTCTCACCACCGGCAAGCCTGAGAACCACCAAATTTGGTGGCTAAGCTCTAGGCCAAACTTGAAGAAAAAGAATGACCTCCTCAAGCTCAATTAAAGCTTCCTACATGTTCCTTGGACAAAGGCGACATCAAATGAACATTCACCAAGTTCCTTGCCACGGTGAGCCAGATTTCAATCAAATCCAACGATAAGTGGCAGAGCTTTGGTCTCCACGACAATCCACAGGGAGGCAAGACATGAAACTTCTCCCAGAGGCTCACTGCATCCCCACAAATCTTTTTGAATCATCATCATCACTGAGGATCAATGCCAACAAGGTATGCCTCAAAACCAACCCCTTTTGTCATTTTGGTTTGATCTTTTGTGAAGTCAACTTGATCTCTAATCAGATCAAGCCATCTATATGGATTGATAATTGGTTCTTGATCGATTTGCAATCAAAGTCATGAGAAATTCTGACTTAGATCTTAAGAAGGAATGGTCGAGATCTAGCTGGATCATTTGATTTGAACCCTATAGGAATTGTGGATTAAATCATGACAGTCCGATCTTTGATAGGACGGTCATATAGTCAATCCCGCATCTCCGTCGTCTTTGATGGGATCTGCGTGGCCAGTGCCACAATGCCACGTATAAAAGGAAGCCTAGTCGTGGCGCTAACTGGATTAAAAAAGAAAATTGGTTTTTCCTAATTGAAAAAATGCAGGAAAAAGTTTAGAACTTTAAAAATTCATTGAAAATAAAATACTTAGCCAAAAATGCAAATAAGAGCTCTATGAATTCATCTCAATGAGGAGAATTCATTAAATGAAAAATCTTCTAAATTTTATTGGGTATTCTTAAATTAATTTAAATTTAAATGAAAATAATCAAACTCAAATTAAACTCAAATAATTAATCTAATTAATTTGAAACTTTGGGGAATTCAAATTAAGGCTAAAACACACCTCATATCAATTTTTATAATTTATTAGAAAATAAATCTATAGATATGCAAATCTCAATCATAAATAATTAATTAAATTTAATAAATTAATAATAAATTAAGAAAAAATATGAAAATTTATAAAATCAACTTAGATCATCATAAGAAAACTTAATGAATCTAAACACATCATTAGAACTTTATATAATATAATAAACCATAAATGATATAATTTTTTAATTAATTCAATTAATTGATCTCAACATCAAAAAATCTAAATAAATCCTCCATGGATTCATCTTAGAGGAGAATTTAAATAAAATTAAAACTCCTAATTAATTCCTCTAATTTATGCTTAATTTAGATTTTACTAAAATAATTAAAACTCTAATTTGTTCTAAATTATACATCTGATTATGATGACATTTTAAGGAACTTAAATTGGCAAGGAACCCCACTTATCATAAAAATTTTAAAGTCAAATGATCTCTAAATTTGAAATTGTTGAATTTCTAATCTAAGTCAATATAAATAAACTAAAAAAATCTAAAAATTATATAAATTATAAAAAATCATAAAAGCAATTTAAAACATTTTTATTAACATCAAAACACTTAAGAAAAAATTGCCAACCCTCTGAAGTTAAGGAATTTAATTAATTATACACTTAGATTTAATGAAATAATTAAGAATATAAATTTAATCAAACCTTAGGTTAATAATTTATTAAATTCACAATGAATCAATTAATCAATTGAAATGCAAAACTAATTAACCTCTAAATTTCATAGCCAAATATGAAATTCATTAAATTCTTTAAATCCATTTGGGTTAATGAATAACATAATCCTAAATATAAGTGAAAGTGATTAATCAAATCAATTAAATTTAAATAGCTTAAAAGTTTGAAATGGCTTAGATTAGGTTTGGTGCCCAAAGTAATTTAAGTTTACTAGGTTATGAATTGATAAATAAAATTTCACCTTAAGAATTGAATTAATTAATGAAATCTTAACATATAATGAAATTAAAAACTTTTTAACTAAGAGCGAATTAAAACATCAACTTAAATGTATTAAGTTAATTCATTCAAGTTAAATGAATATAAACACTAATAAACACAAACACTAATAAACATAAACATTAATCAATTCAAATCAAATAATTACAACATGTGAAATGAAATGAAAATTTAATCAAGAAACAAAGTTATGACATCATATATGCATCACATAACTTAAAAAATAAATGGTATAAAATAAGTAAGTGTAAGCACTTGAAACAAAAAAAAAACTTAAGAAAGTAAACATTAAACTAATGAATGAAATCAATTCAATTAAAATCAAATAAACCAAATAACTTAAACACATGAAATTAAATGAACATTTAATCAAAATAAAAGAAATGTAATAGGAATAAAGTCTCCAAATCTTAACATTACATGACATGAATTATAACCTTAAAACATTAAATGAATCAAAACATTTGAAAATAAATCAAACTAAATTGAACATTAAATTTAATCATGATATATGATTAAACTCTTAATTAAGAGTTAAAAAAATACTTTAAATCTTAACCAAAGGTTATAAACCAAAAGATCATAAATCAAACCAACAAACATTAATCAAATTAAAAGAAATGAAAGAAGAACAAATCTTAATTAAATTTCAAAAAGGGAAAATTAAAGCATTAATCAAACCAAACCCAACTTAAAATAAATGAATTCAAAAGAGGTTAATTAAGATACTTGAGATCTGAGTTTAATTCTTGGAGTGAGTGAAGATCTCATTCTACAATGATTTAGGATTTTGAATAGATGGGTTTCACCCAAAGTGAAATTTATTTTATTCTTCATTATTGAAAACTTAAACCTCATTTTAATAGTAAAATGAACCCCAAAATTAGAAATAAAATTACAAATCATTTAAATTGAAACCATCCAATAATAAATTAAACAAATTTTAAAAAATCAAATCAAAACTTGAACTTAAAATGCATAGAATAGTCATACCACACAAACCCAATTTCACACACACTAGATTATTAGGGCACCGATCCTCAACTTAGGTTAGATCGATATTTTGTGATATTTTATGATGTGATGTGAAATACTTTTTTTTTTTTGTTTTATGATGTATTGTTTTAGATTTGATAGGATTATTTGTCTACTAGTCTAGATGTTAGGACGTTTCTTTTTAATCTAACACTATTTTTTGCATGGGACTGTGAAATATTGTTTGCTTAAAGGTATGCTTAAGTCTCTAAGCATAGCCTAATATGATAGGTGGGCTTAGCAAACAACTGATGTTGAACTCGTATGTTTGGATTACAATTGCTGATGCGTTATGTGTATTTCCTAACATTTATTTTTTTAAAAATTTTAAATGTAATTTGAGTCAAGAATTAAGATATGATCTATGGGTTATAGGAATAATAGAAGTTGACACTACTAGTGCATGATCTCAGTGGTCTCTTGTGAAGCCCGTGGAGGTCCTTGAAGAAGGTGATGATTCTCAAAAAAGACCCTCATATATCAAACTTTTAGTTTTAGGCTGGGTTGTATAAAGGCAGAGCTCAGCTGTCTATTTTTCTCTCTTTTTGAGGTGTATAGCGATACCCAACTACATTGGCCTATTTTAATTAAATTAATTTGATTTATTTTGGGTGTACAATAAAAATAGCCTACTTTTCTATGTTTCTTTATGTGATGTATTTCTATGATGAAATGTTTGGAACGTTGGGCTCCTATGAAAACAAAATTTTCTACACCATCTAGTTCTAAACAAATTGAACAAATAATAATAACTCATAACTTCACATAAATTAAAACCCTAGGAATAGCTTAAAATGAACTAGAAATAATTAGCTTGTATAAAACATGATAGCATATTATTCGCTCTCTTTGAATTGGATGCTTCATCCACTGCACATAAGAGAGCATCTAACCTTTGAGGATGACCACCCTTCATGGGGTAAGTGTGTCTTCTCTTTTTGATTTGACCCACTACCGCTTCTAATTGCATATCATTGTATGCATGAATTGCATACCTTAGGCTTGACATAAATTATGAGTCAAAAATATAAAAATCAAATTTGTTACATTAATTAGGTGCATATCATACCTAACATTATCTTAAGGTTAGGTATTGAGTTTAGGCACTTAATTTTCTTTCCTAAGCATAGCAACCTAGCCATCTTATATACATAAGACTTGAATCTTTATTTTAAATTGTTCAGGTGGTGGTAGCTGACAACCCTTTTAAGTGGAAAAAAAGTCTAGAAGAGTCAGAGATAGATTTATTTTCTTGAGTGAGAAGAAGAATTGATAATTCCCAAAGTTATAAAATTAGACTAGGTTGAGTTTCTGACCTATGTCAAAAGTATTTTTAGATTTAGGTTCTGAAGTTTCCCGTTGGAATAAATCTTCAACCACTAGGCATTTTTATAGTCTTGTGTTATTAGAATCTAAATCTTAGATTTCTAATAAAATATCAAACTCACAACTCCAATAAATTCAATATCAAAAATATAAAGCACAGCAGTATGATAGTTGAAATGCTTCTTGAGCATCTTAGTATCTAAAAGCATTTCCTACTTAATCTCTTTTGGCTGTCGAAAAGAACTCTTCCTCCTTGGAGAGTTCCTTTTGAATTCTCAAATTAACCATTCTTTTAAGACAAGCTTTGAAATTCATAGAAATAAAATCTATTTTTTAATCAAGAGTATTCTTAGAAATAGATCATCATTCTTAAGAAGTAATTCCCTATAAGGGCTTGCCCTTATAAGGAACTGTGAACTCTGCAATTAAATAAACCATGTCCTACTTCTCCATGTAGTTCAGGAGAAAAATCTCTAGCATATTGCAGACCCATCAGTCTTAGGAATCCTTATTAAGTAATCGAATCTATTATAAGATAATATGTTTACCTTTCGAGATAATATATGTATCCCTTAATGGTACATTTGATTATTTAAATAAGTACCCCTAAGATCTATGAGGTGTTCCAAATAAAATTCCCACAAGGACAATTTCGAACCTTAACACAAATAAAATTGGAATCACAATAGAGCCTAAATGTAGGATATGCATCACTTAATCAGGTCAATTTCAACAAACATAAGAATTGGAGCACACGAGGGGAGTCGCACACCATTATATAAATAAATAAAAGAAACCAAGGTTTGGAGAAGAAGATAATAGCTTAGAATCACAGTAGAGGCTATATGCAAAATATGCATCTCCTAACTAAGTCAGTTTTAAGGCTGAATAAAGAGGAGAATTTGAACCTACGAGGTGAATTGTGTACTATTATACTAGTAAATGGAGTAAACTATAAGGGAAAGAGAGATGTGAATTTTCTCCATCCAATTCAGGGTATTTGAACTTGAAATTTAACTTATCAAATTCTTTAAAAAATGAAAAAAAATAATTTAAAAAATTACTCTATTTATATCTAGGCTCTATTGTTCAAAATGATGGTGAAATAGATAAAGATGTTATTAGTAGAATTCAAGTTGGGTGGTTGAAGTGAAGAATACATCTAGCTTGTTGTATGATAGAAAAGTATCACTTAAACTTAAGGAAAATTTTATAAGATGAGTGGATGAGTGGTAAGACCTACAATGATTTATGGTGCAGAATGTCGGCCAATAAAAGAGAAGCATAAGACTAAGTTAAGTGTTGTAGAGATGAGGATGCTTAGGTGGATGAGTGGCTTTACTCTTAGATAAAATGTGAAATGAGTATGTTCGAGAAAAAGTTGGAGTAGCCCCAATGGTAGATAAGATTAGAGAGAGTCGCCTTAGATGGTTTAGCCACATAAAGCGTCAACCGTCCAATGACCCTGTTAGGAGAGTAGATGCATTATGTTAAGAAAGCTAGAGGTGAACCTAAAAAGACTTGGTTAAGATGTATAAAAAATGATCTTAGTATACTTGAATTAAATGAGAATTTGTCACATAATAGGACACAATGGAGAAGAATTATTCATGTAGCCGACCCCACATAATAGGATAAAGTTTTTGTTATTGTTGTTGTTATTATTATTGTTGTGCGGTGAATTGTACTGTTATACTAGGTCAATAGAGTAAACCATAAGAGAAAGAGAGATGTGAATTTTCCCATCCAATTCAAGGTATTTACACTTGAAAATTAACTCTTCAAATTCTTTAAAAATTAAAAAAATTCTTCATCTTCTTTCTTTTAAAAAAGAACACTTAATCTTATAAAAAAAAACTCATATTCTTTCTAATAAAACTCTTCATCTTCTTTATAAAAAAACAGAATTTTTCATCTTCTAAAATTTTTTTTTTTATTCCATATAAAAAAATTCATCTTCACTAAACAAATCTTCAACTTTTTTTTTTAAAGAAAAAGAAGAGAAAACTCTTCATCTTAAAAAAATTAAAAAAATAAAATAAAAATAAAAATAAAAATTTGATAGCTCAGGAAAAATGTCTTCGCAAATCTCTGCACCATCTTTTAGGATGTTTGGGGAGTTCATTCTTCATGAGACAGATTGATATATATTCACCCGATTTTCACTAACATCATATTAGGGATTATTTAGATATGGGTTCTACTTCTTATGAACGCAAGCATTAATAGTTAATTACCCCTCTTACTATAGTAAAAGAATACTCTCAATTAAGATTAGAAATTGATATATCTCCATGATATGAATCAATGTCTATAAGTGTGATGTGAATGATTGTTTAAGGGAAAAGGGAGGGTAGTCTGGATCAAGATCTCATGATTTCATCATCCAAAAACTACCATTATTTCAATCTACTAACATCAAAAGGCTATTAGTGGTATTGTCCGGGTAGTTTGAATAGCAGCTGTGGGTTGCCTCGTCTCAAATATCCCAAGTAGACTATAGGTGTTTTGTAGGTGTTTGGTGAATTAAAGGTAAACTTAATTTATAAGTTATCCAATAATTTCATGAAGTTTGCTTTACATACATATGTAAGCCACACATCCATTAGAAAGCCAGTATATTTAGATGTTTGCATAGCAAATAAAAAAAATTAGACTTACATCCCTTTGAAATGACAAAATTAGAAATGTCTGCATGGCAAATGAATAGATTGGGCTCACATCCTTTGGGAATGCCATTAGGTTTAGGGGTGTTCACATGGCAAATAGAAAGGTGTTTGATTTGATTTTTTTATTATAGGGGATAGTGCCTCAACATTGTATAAGCAACACCGTTGTACAAGGGATTCAACACCATTGCGACAGAAATCGAGGCTTTACAAAATCTGACAAGACAGCTTAACTGCCTGGCAAAAAACATAAGTCTCAAAATTAGAGAGGGCAGCACTTTAATGTTGTAAACCCAACATCAAAGCTCTGAGGTGCCATAAAGAATAAGAAAAAATAGGTTAACTATTTGACCAGGCAAGGCGCTGTCAAAGTGGTATCGTGACACTAGTCAAAAAGGTGTTCAAAGGCCGATAGGCTGGCAGACTCATTTAATAGAAATGAATAGAACTTTTGACCAGCGCTGCAGTGCTCTATTAATGTCTAACGCGCTTTTTAGATCTGATCAATTACAAAATTAATGGTAATAAATATTAATAAATTTTATTTTTGATCACAATAACCATCTTCACCAGTTGACCGGTGCCTAGGCGTTGCATGTGGAGCCATGACGCTGATCCTGTATTTCAGAAACCGAGAGGTGTCTCGGTGCTGTAGCATCGCAGCTTTGGGTTCAGCCTATAAATAGAACCCCTAGGGTGCCAAAATTTTAATTCTAAATCTTTTATTCTTTCAAGAGCTATTGCATCTTAGCTATAGTAAACATGTCATTCAAGATCATCCAAAAGGACAATAAGAGGGTGTCATCAAGCGACACTGGCAAATTCGACGCGGAGGGGTGGTACCAGCACA
The DNA here is from genome assembly GCA_021442155.1 of Cymbidium sinense. Classification (NCBI taxonomy): domain Eukaryota; kingdom Viridiplantae; phylum Streptophyta; class Magnoliopsida; order Asparagales; family Orchidaceae; genus Cymbidium; species Cymbidium sinense. Next base: position 190,108,533 of record CM038221.1, read on the forward strand.
CCCTTATCAGTAAGCACCTTATTTCTGAGAGGAGCTTCCACAATCTAGATGAGAGCATGAAGAGGGTCATCAATGAGCGAGGTTTGGAGCATCTTGCGCATGACAACGCTGCTTATGTCATTTGCTTGGCGAGGGAGTTCTTCGCCAACATGAAGGATCACCAGGATAACCAAATTTTTGTATTGCAAAAATAGGTACGTTTCAATAATACTTGCATTAATGCATATTACAATTTACAAAATTTTGCATATGATCAATTGCTTTTCTACTATAATAATCACTTTAATTTGATGAAATCTTTAGTTTCCTTACTATTAAAACTATAAAATGTTCAGTGAAAATTACAGGAGAAAAAGATTATAAATTTTCTTGCAGCTTGCCTAATTGTTGAGGCTAAATCTTGACACTATTTTATTTCCGTCAAATTGATGGTCACTAATATTATCAGTAAGATAATAAGAATAGAACCATTTTGATTTATGTCATTCAAAAAGGCTTTATTATAGATGTAGAAAATATTATTTATAATTCAATTTATAATATCTTGAGAGTAGTACTACCATAGGATATGATCACCCTTCTCTTATTTATTTTTTATCTGTTATGATCGATGTATCAAGGGACTCATATGAAGAAGTCCTTATATAAAATTCTCCCATGACTAAAAGAATAATTGAAGGGTTTGGATCAAAAATGGAAGTAACAAAAAGTTCACGCGCTCCTCAGTCCAGATCCAAATCCTCCAAGATGTTAACTGAGCAACTCTAAGATATTGGACGAGAAGTTTCAGAATTAAGAAAAAGGGTGGACGAAAGCAGCCGACGGTAATAAGAACGTGAGAAGAAATTTGATTATCATATGGGTCAGTAGCAATAATAATTTTCTTACATTAACGAGTTCAACTCAACACACATTCAAATGTTTGAAAATTACAATTGTAATGCTAGCTCGAATAGAGTTTCTTTTCTTGCAGCGCCTCCATAACACCCATATGTTAACACACCGCCGAAAATATTAGAAGAATAGTATGACTACAACTACTATGATATGTTTTTCTTGTTTTATTTTTTATTTGTATTTGTAATTCTTTTCATTTTTGCACCATTATAATTTTATTTAGCTCATTTATGTAATAAAGTTTTATTTTTGGTAATAAAATTTTATTTTACATTATTTATGTACTAATTGGCCATCTCCTAAATTTAATTATAATTTAAATATTTGTTATAAGTTAGAAATTTAATTGAATAAAATTTTCAACTTAAAAAAAATAGATTGAAAAATTAGTGCCTCGGTGCTGTAAAGTCAGTGCCTTGGCATTGAAAATCCAACACTTCTGCGCTAGATGGTGTGATTTAAGTTTAAAAATCAGATAAGACAACACTTAGATGCTAACAAAGTAGCATTGTTGTGCCATTATAAAGCTTTAGTGCTTTTAAAATCGCAATGTGGCGCTGCAGGTGGATACATTGGCACTATAACCCGAGAAGGAAGCACTGCAATGCTGGTCACATCACCTCAGCGCAATACAATAGCATTGCAGCACTGCAAAGTGGAGCGCCAAGATTCAAAATCTCGAGAACCCATGAATCCATTAAAGCTAAAATAATAAATAAATATGGCAGTTCAACATTGAAGATAAGGCTCAGGCGCAATTTTGAACAAGCTTGGTAGATAACTATTCTGGAAGATAATCCAACTAAATATAAGGCTTGGCATTGAACGAGCTCAGCAAAAATACTATTTGGCTCAAGAAGAACCCATGAAGCCAAGCTCAGAAAAAATATAAATTGATTAGGCACAACCTTGATACTAGTTGATAAAATATGCAACAACCAAACAACAATGGTTGAATAACGAAACCATCCAATGTACATAACAACAAAGCATAGTAGCAGTTAAATACTAATTTTAAAAGCACAATATCAATATTAATATCCCAAAGGGACTCAAGCTCAGCATTCATGAATTAATAAATAGCTTATCATCTATTCACTCTCTAGCTTTACTATTCGGGAAGATTTACATGTAAATTTTTTTCTTTCATGAGCTCTTATTGAGATAAATATTCATTGATTAGAATGGTATATAAAGTGAGAAAATTGAACTTACAATTATAAAAATACAAATAAAAGGTGTAACTGCATCTTATCAAAGGATTTTTAATATTATTTTAATTACCTCTAATCCATCTGGTTGTATAAACAAGTGCATTAATAAATTTTGTAAATAAAAGAACTCTTATAATCATTAGATTCATATGCAACCATTATAATGAGAATTGTTAAGACATCCCTAATCATTTTGGACAAGCATAGATACTTTAGAATGTTCATCCCACACCAATCAAGAATATCAAATCGATCATTATTGCACATATGTGAACCCTCTTCAAATATGTTTACAAATCAAATTTTGAAGGTTGAATGGAACTTGATGCTACAACAAAATAAGCAAACTCAAGCATACAATCAAAAGAAGATGAGAAAGATGATTCCCTTTGTAATTGTGAAGACGCGCTAGTAGTTGTTGAATTGAAGTTAGAATATCAACAATATATTGATTATAAATTTCTTAAATAATATCCTCAACAATCTTAATCATGAATTTTATTTCAAAAGATGAGTATAACTTAAAAAATATAAAATTTATGAACTTCATCTTCAAACGTGCATCTAACACAGCTACAACATACATAAGTAAATTACATTCACTCTAATAATTGAAATTTTTTATTTTTATAGTAATTGTCATTTGTTTAATATATACACTTGATGAATTAAACTCCTTCATCAATAGCTTCTTAACATCCATAACAATTAGGAGAAACATATTTGTAATTTAATAAGTAGAACTATAAATATTTTTTATAACATTATAAAAAACAACGAAAAACTTCCTAATTTATTCATATATTTGTCAATTTACATCAAATGGTAATCACTTGTAATTACTATCTCAACCTATATGATGGAATAATGCTTTGCAATAAACAAAGGCAAGCTCAAGCATTAGATCAGAAATTTCATCGTGTTGAAGTATTAATAGATAAACCTTTTTAAGTGAAAATCTCTAATTATTTCATCACTTCAGCAAACTTATATAACCACTAAAGAGACTTAAGATATTTTATTGACTTTCTAATTTGATAAATTATTTCTTGAATCCTCTTTAAATCATCTAAAATTATTATATTTAAGATGTGAGCACAACATCTCACATGAAAGAAATGACTTTGAAAATATAATTTTCCTTTGGCTGAAAATTAGCTTTGAGAGTATTAGTAATAACATCATTATTGCTAACATTATTTAATACAATTGTAGACACTTTATCCTATAGATTTATATCTAACAAATAATCACATATAGCATCATAAATAAATTTACCAATGTAAGGTGACTTAAGTTAAATAAATTTGATGATTCACTTATGCAATTTTTAAGATTCATCAATAAAATGTTAAGCACATATATCATATTGTTTGATCAGAAATCAACAATCAAAAATTAATGAAACTCTATAATATACTTTTAAGACATGTTTTCAATTTATCAATTTATCAATTTAAGATTCATAAACTTTCATACAATCATTCTTTATGATATTTTTAGATACTCTCTTATAATTATGATTCAATACCTTTAATTAAATATTAAATCACATATAATCAACAACCATAAATGGGTTCTTTTATACAATTATCATTTTTACAATTATTCTAATTTGAAATTGATCATTAATTTTTAGATCATAAAAAATTAGAATCTCAATTTCTGAACTAACATTAGAAAGCATAAAATTAATAATTTCTAACTTTTATCTGAAACTCAATAATTTATTTATTCTTAGCTTTAATCTTATCACACTCCCTCACATGTCTCAATAGTTGTGATGTGATACAAGTTTTAGATTTATGAAAGAATGGGTAGTAACTCCTTTGAAAATTGAAAAACTTTTATTAAAGCACTCCCAGACTATAAACTTTCTTTTACTACTCTTCTTAAGAAGGATTTTTTTATTACTAGTATCAACCATAAGTGCTTCTGATCCATTATGTTGTGAAGAAAGACTAGTATTTTTACTATTATTTCCACCTACAACTATCTCATTATCGGATGATGTAATTTAGGAGAGATCCAAAGTTGACATGATAGTAGACTAAATAAAAATATATATAATATGAGTTAAAACTAAAGATACTCTCCATATGTCAACAACAACAACAACAACAAGCCTTAATCCCACTAGGTGGGTGTACATGAATCCTTCTCTCTATTGTCCTATTATGTGTCAAATTCTCATTTAATTCAAGTATACTAAGATCATTTTTATACATCTTAACCAAGTCCTTTTAGGTCTACCTCTACCTTTCTTAACATAAGGCAAATCTAATGCATCTACTCTCCTAATCGGGTCATCGTAAGGCCGACGCTTTCTATGGCCAAACCATCTAAGGTGACTCTCCCTAATCTTATCTACCACTGGAGCTACTCCAACTTTTTCCCGAACATACTCATTTTGCATTCTATCTCTTAGAGTAAAGCCACTCATCCACCTGAGCATCCTCATCTCTATAACACTTAACTTAGTCTTATGCTTCTCTTTTATTGGCCAACATTCTGCACCATAAGTCATTGCAGGTCATACCACTATCTATACTCTCCATATGTCAAACATAAAAATTTTAGCCATAAATTTACTTCAAGTCTTCAAAATAGCATTACTTCAGGCATAGCACAATAAACTCATGTACATGTGGAACTGTTGCGCTTAACCAACAAAAATATATAATTAAAAAGCATAAAGATACCATTTATGTTTAAGCATATGGGGCTTGAAATGAGATGATTAAGATCATTATCGCATGAGACTGACATAATGATATAATCAGAGAGAAATAGACAAAGTTATGCAATTAAGTCCAATACATAGAAGTAGTCTAATAATACAACAATGCAGCTTGTTACAATGGTGCAATTAGGTAATGCAAATAAAGTTAAATATAATAGTGCAAGTTGATACACAAAAATAGCACAACTAAATCCAACATTTTAATAGCCATTCCAAAACACAGATAATAGCAGAAGACTATTAATATCAAAGGGTGTTTATCATAATAGCACCCTTCCAAAAACACATATAAAAGCTTACTTTCCAATAGAAGCAATTAAGTCTAGCATTTTAGATTTCAAATTCAATTTGTCAAACTAGCAAACCCTAGGACTCCTACATTGAGGAGATTAAAGCTCGTAATCGGCCTGAATTATGCCTTAGTTAAATAGGAAAAAAATTTAGAGCTTCGATTTATCATGTTAAACAAAAAAACAAATATTGAAACATTGTGTTGTATGCAACATCACATATTCACATGTGGAAACAAAGAAGAAAGATCAATGGTGGCATTCAGTAATATTTGATATTGGATATTAACAGCGAAAGTATCATCTCCAAAAAACTAAGTAACCCTAAACTAAAACATCGCAAATATCACTATTCAAAATAACATAAAAATAGAGATTCATGTTCAGCTCGCACCACTGTAACACGATTCACATTATGAAAACAACGAAGAAACTCACCATACATTCATCCTCTACTCACACCGATTATACTCCTTAACCCACATAGACCGGCGGTCCACCGATAGAGACATCTTCGTCTTGAAGAGATGAAGCCTTGTTGCAAAAATCTCAAGTTATCTCCCACGATGATGGTCTCAGAGACTGCATTAACTACCGCTCCTGAGTTGGTCTTGGTCTTCCGGTGGACGAATTGTTCAAAAAATGATTTTTTTTTGGCTTGTCGGAGTAAGGTAAAGGTGTGGGAAAAGTTCATTTGAGTTTAGTGGAGGTTTAGGAAGTTTGAATGGATAGAGCTCTGTGTTCAATCGAGCTGGTTTCACGGTGAACAAAGAGCTCGATAGAAGGTATGAGACTATGCGGATGCTCTAGAGAAGCTCTTTATTGAGTTCTGGATGGATAGGGAGAAGTATACTCTTTTCCCCGATTGAACCAAGGGCTAGGATTAGTTCAGCTGTCCAGCCGAGGGAGGTTGTCAAAGATGGTAGAGGATTGCTGAGTTGGCTGAATATGAGAAGCTGAGAAAGTGTAGTGAGCTGGCATGAGGTGTATATATTCTCTTAAGTGATCCAATGGAATGCTATGTTATGAGTGAACTCACCCTCTTTTGGCCAAAGGCTGAGCCCAATAACTTTGAGTTAAGTTGGGTTAGTGATCCCCTTGTCCAAAAAGAGAAAAAGATGGCTTCCATAATGTTAGGGAGGTAGAAATCTTAGAAGCCACACAATCTTTCTTTATTCAAAAATAAATAAATAAAAACTCCAACCCTAAACAAAAATCCGAAGAAAGGGAGGGAGGAGGTGAAGAGAAAGATTTATAGATAGAGGCGATTGGCACTTAAGAGAAAGAGAGACCACTCAAGCGATTGAGTCACTGAAGCTAGAGGGAGAGAGTGACGATCAGTAGCAAACCCTAGATAGCCATTCATGAATAGCGGATAGCAACGTCGCAAGATGGTCGCAATTACAGTTGTAGCTAGCAGTAAAATGAGTCGAGTTAGGGTTATATGCAAAATGAGTGAGGGTGTATGTATGGTAGGGTTTTGCTGCGGTTTATTTTTGTCCCTTAATTTTTGATCTATTGCCTATGATTTTATCGTAGCCATTAGATCTAAAATAAATACTTATAACACAAATACTGTTATGTAATTGTAAAATTTATTAACTAATTCAATTACATAAATAAATATAAAGTTAAATAATTATATATATATATAATGTAATATTTTTATAATTATTTGAAAAGTATTTATTTCAAGCTAAAATAAATCAAACATGGTTGAATGAAAGATTATTTGCTTTCGACTGATTTATAAATTGAACTTAAAATATTTATTTGTATGCAATTCAATCACTTGATGAACGAATCAAACATGAACAATTTTATGAGACAAAGCAAATTGTTCTAGAATGATAAACTTTTTTGATAGTTTGTAAAAAAAAGGCCATTTTTAATAAAATTTTAAGTAAAAGACCGCCAATTATAAATATTACTTAAAAGAAGTAAAATAAATAAATAAAGTGTATTTTCAATAATGAGGTATATTTTATTGAAAATACAAATTATATTGGCATTTTCATAGAAATTGTAAATTATTTTTACATTTTCTATGAAAATATATAAATAAACATATTTTTGTAAAGTTAAAAAATATTTAAAATATTTTTAATTAATAAAATATAATAAATAATAATGATGATGTTTATTATATAAAAATGTTATTAAATAGTTTCTCACAATACTAAAATTGGAGAAATATGTCAAATATTTATTTTCTTAAAGAAATATAATTGAAAGTTTATTTCAGCATAAATTATCCCCTTTTTTATACACACAATGATTATTGAAGTTTATTATAAATGAACCTTGGTTTGAAGTTTGAACATCTCTTTCACACGATGGCTCTCTTGTCGATGCCATCATTGAACTCTCATCATAAAATTTCATTCTCCTTCACACTGTTCACGACAAAAAAAAAATTTTTAAAAGATAAAGAAAGAGGGAGAAATTTTGAAATCATAAATGCCTTCCACAATAATAGCGAGAATGATTGCAGAAGTTGAATTTCATTCTCCTATAAAAAGAAGAGAGGAAGTTTGATAGAGTCTAATTCTTTGAATTGAGGCTGGTCCGGTTAGGCTTGAGTTTGGTTCAGTGAGTCGACTCACTGAGTGGTCTGAACCCGGCTGAGTTGAGATAATTGGGATGGTTTAGCGGGTGCTTTCTGAACCGTTGGATTAGCGCCTTTGTGCTTGGCCGTTGGATCTAATCACTTGGATTGAGTTTCTCTTGAGCTATGGCTTGAACCATCAGATTTGCTTAGATTCTTTTCTGCCCTTGGATGTTGTTCTTTAATCAAACGATCTTGATTCCTACGGGAAGTAGTGGATTACACGCGTTGCTTAACGGACGGCTTGATCGTTTGCCTCAATTTGTGTTCCCTGGGATTGAATCTTATCCCTTACTTTGGGTTACGGTGGCTTTCTCTGAGCCGTGGGATGAATCTTCGGAGAGAAGCTAATCTTACTCAAACTTTTGTTTCGTTTCTTCGACCATTCGAGTCGTCGATGCTCCTGAGAGGAAATGAGGGTGTGGTCGAGGAAAAGGGAAACCCTAGGGTTTCGACCCGAGGATGGCGATTCCACGAGAGAACTGTGGGGAGGAGGAGGAAGAGAAGAAGAGGAAGAAGAAAGAAGATAAGTTGTTATAAAATTGTTCATTGCCCTCTGCTTTTTCTTTTATCCCCTATTTATACTATTTTCTAACCTTTGTCTAATGCTTTCAGAGTAACTACTTTCGCCATAATGGATCGCTTACTGCTTCCTTCGCCTCTCCTGGAATATTAGTTGGTTAGTGGTCGAGCTTATTGATTTCTTGATATCTTCTGTGTTTCCTCTATTCTGTTACAAAATAACAGAAAACTGTTATCTTGTTATCTGGTTTCTTGATTCTTGAGTTCTGATCTAATTTCTTTTACTGTCAACTGCATGGATCATTCTTGATTTCTGCTAGCTTCTGTTGTTTCATTCATTCTGTTACAAAATAACAGAAAATTGTTATATTGTTTATTTTAATTCTTGATTCATGGATTCTGATCTTCATTCTGTTATGGATAACTGCTGCAGGGGTTTTTTTATCTATCTTCAGTTGTGCTGTCCTTCTGTGGTGATACTTTGGATTTTTTAGTGCTGTTGCAGCTTATTGTCACTTTAGTTGATCTTTTGGCTCTGGTGCTATTCTAGACATGTTATATTTGTAGTATGTAATACTTGTAATTATTTTATGCTATGAATTAGTATACCTGTAATATTTTCTTCCTTGTTGTTTATCCTATCTGGTCTTTGTCTGTTAAGTATTTATAATGTCTGGCTGTTATTGTCCCTCCTTACTATCCTGATTAATGATATATGTTTATGTTATGAAGTCCTTTAGCCAACTTGGAATTTTTCTTTCCCCTTTGCCTCTGTTGTCTATTTGAGGATATGAAGTCATATCATTACTCCCTCCCCACACATTGACCTTGTCCCCAAGGTCAAAGTCAGGAAAGGTTCCCTGAAATTTTTTAATTTCCACCCAAGAATTATCTGTTTCTAGGATACCTTCCCATTGTATTAAGACTTCTGTGATTGATCTGTCTCCTTGTATTCTTATCCTCTGATCTAAAATCTTGATGGGTTTGACCAGGGGATGCCCTTCTAAGAATTGAGTAGGTAATATGGTTGGGTGAATGTTTGAATCTTGTCTGAATTGTCTAAGTCTAGAGACATGGAACACATTGTGAATCCTTGCTGTTTCTGGAAGGTCTACTTTGTAAGCCACAGTCCCTACTTTTGTAGAACTTTAAAAGGACCATAATACTATCTTTGCAGCTTTGTATAGGGTTTCTTTGACACTGATATCTGTCTATATGATTGTAATTTAACTAATACTAGATCATTTATATTAAACTGAAGCTCCCTTCTGTGTTTGTTTGCTATTTGTTGCATTCTATTATGAACTTCTTGTAAGTTTTTCTTGATTCTAATACTGGTCCCTTTGTTGTAGTAATGTTTCCACTTCCATATTGGTGGCTGTATTGCCATTATAGGGTATAATTTCAGGTGGTAGTCTGCCATATATTATTTGGAAAGGAGTCATTTTTGTGGAAGTATTAATGGATGTATTATAGGAAAACTCTGCCCATGGGAGAAATTGTAGCCAATCTCTGGGTGTCTCTAATACAAAACTTCTTAGGTATTGTTCTAGTGTTCTATTTATTACCTCTATTTAGCCATCAGATTGAGGATGATAAGCACTGCTATGGCTTAATGTTGTTACACTTAATTTGAATAATTCTTGCCAAAATTTGCTCATAAAGATAGGATCTCTGTCTGAAACTATTGCTTTTGGAATTTCATGTAGTTTAACTATGTCTGAAATGAAAGTTTGAGCTATGTAGGTGGTCAGAAAACAAGTTGGAAGGGTCGAGAAATGAGCATACTTTGAAAGTCATCTACTACTACTAGTATAGCTCATTGTGGGCTTTGGGTAGACCATGATAAAATCCATTGATACTTCCTCCCAAATGGAATAAAAGGGTTGTAGTAACCCTGCAGGTTTTTGAGTATCATATTTGATCTGTTGACATACTGGACATGTGGCTATGAAGTGTTTTATATCTTGCTTCATCTTTTTTCAGTAGAATTGTTGAGTAATTCTGGCCCCTGTCCTCTTAATTCCCCAATGTCCTCCTACTGGTGTTGAATGTAATTCTCTTATAAGCCTATTTCTTATTTCAGAGTCTTTTGATATGACTATTCTATTTTTGTAATATATCAGTCCATTAGTATATCTGTAATTGGGAAATAATTACGACTTTGAAATTTATTTATGCAACCGCTTCTAGTTCCGTTGATTGTGTTTCTTCTTTAACTGTTCAAGGTTGTGAAACGAGTATAAGCATACAAGGTGTGTTGTGTTGAGCCTTACATTACGTTTCATCTCAGTATTGTATGTTTTTCCGGATAGGCATCACCGCCTTATGATCCCCGGTTTATATTCAATGGTATAATCAAAGCCCGTGAGTTTAATAAGAAATCTTGTTCTAGAGTCAGAATGCTGCATTAACTCCCTTATACTCTTTTGATCTGTTCTTATAGTGAATTTATTGCCTAACAGATATTGTCTCCATCTTCCTACTGCTTCTGTTATAGCATAAAGTTCTCTAGCATATGTTGATATTTTATGTAGTGTTGGAGATAATTTTTTGCTGAAATAAGCAAGAGGATGATTGTTTTGAACTAATACTGCTCCTATTGATGTACCTGAGGCATCTGTTTCCAGAATAAAGGGTATGAAAAAATTTGGAAAAGCTAAAACTGGTAAGGATACCATAGCTGTGTGAATGTCGCTTTTGATTCTTCTTCCACCTAAATTATTGTTTAGTTATGTTAATGGGGATGCAATTCTTTATAGTTTTACAAATTTTCTGTAATAGCTTAAACTCAAAACCCCTTAACTGCTTGATCAATTGGGTAAAACTATGCTTGCACTGCCTGAATCTTTTTGGGATCCACTGCTATACCTTGTGCAGATAAAATGTAACCTAAATACTCAATTTTATCTTGTGTGAATGAGCATTTAGATGGCTTGATAAATAGACTGTGCTGTTTCAGTTTTTCTAACATTATTTGTAAATGGATTTGATGTTGCTCTATTGTAGTGCTGTATATTAAGATGTCATCAAAAAAAACTAATACAAATTTCCAGAGGTTTTAACTGTATTCATCATAACTTGAAGGTTGAGGGTGCATTTGTTAATCCAAATGGCATTGCAAGAAATTCATAGTGCCCTTCATGTGTTCTAAAGCGCTTTGTAAATATCTTCTTCACCATTCTCGATTTGATGATATCCCGATCTTAAATCTAGCTTTGAAAATATTGGCTCCATGTAGTTCATCCATAAGCTCCGGGTGGGAATTGGGAATATGTCCGATTGTTATTTTATTTAGAGCTCTATAATCCACAGAATCTCCAAGTTCCATCCTTTTCTAATTAAAAGACGGGAAGAGAATGGACCGATGCTTTCTCGATTATTCCACTGTCCAACATTTCCTTTATGAGTTTTTCAATTTCTATTTTCTGGAAATGTGAGTATCTATAACTTTTTTACTTTGATTGGTTGAGTTCTAGGGGCTAAATTAATATGGTGGTCAATACTCCTTTGGGGAGGTAATGTCTGTGGGGCTTGAAATATATCTTGGTATTGCTGTAATATTGCTTGAATGTTTTCGTAGCTTTGGAACTCACTTGGTGTAGCTTCAGAGAACTTTGGACTGCTTATTTGCGTGTAAGAAGCTATTTCATGTTTATTCGTAATTTGGGTGAACTGGTGCAATGTGATGCCTTGAACCTTGGATGTTGTGTCTCCTGCTTGTACCAAGGTGTCCTTATACTTAAATTTTATTGTGAGCTCTTTGTAATTAGTTGTACATTCCCCTAATTTCAGCCAGAACACCTAATACTATCCGCCTCATTGCAAGTAGCAAAATCGATGAATGTGTATCCTTGTAGTTGGATAGGAATATTAGAGCATATTCCTGAATATTTTAAAGTTTTTCCGTTTCCTACTAATACTTTGAAGACTGATGCAGGTGTTACTGTGTGGTCTATAAACTTGGCTAGTTTGGACTGGATAAAGTTGTGGGTTGAGCCACTATCAATCAAGATTTTGCACTTTTTTATTTCCAATTATCCCTTGTAGTCTTAGGGTTCTAGGATTTGACTGACCTGTGAATGCATTGAAGCTAGGGCTGTAATCGAGCCGAGCCGAGCCGAGTACTTATCGGATTGGACTTGGCTTGGATAAATTATAAGTTGTTCATGTTCGCCGAGTTCGAGCGAGCTTTATGAATATTCAAGCTTGGTTTGCTTAATTTTATCTATGTTCAAGCTTGAATTGTACTTGGCTTGTTTGAAATAAATGAACAATTATATAATCAAGTTAATGAATAAGCTTTAAATGAGTTCTAAAATTTTCTCTAATTTTTTGGTTGGATTACTTCCTTAAATCTCATATAATGAATCATGATCTAAGTTCTCCACACAATATAAAATCTAGATTCTTAAAAATAAATAAATCATGAAAAATTCTATAAGGGGTAAGCTTGACTAAAACATACATAAAAATCAAGAGCTATTTAAAATTTTATGATGCATATAAATTTATAAAAGAAGATGACACACAGTCGGTCATTTTTAAAATATAAGCACACTATCGATTATTGTTTAAAATAAATGTGACTTTAAAAAAAAAAAACAAAGAAGGCACACAGTCGGCCTTTTTATAAAAAAATAAGGCACACAATCGACCTTTAAAAAAATGTAAAAATAGATAATTAAATTTGTGTAACATACCTTATTGTTGCTCCCAAATTCTGAATTTCTCTAAAATAAGACATCGTAATAAAAAAATTAATAAATAACTTAATTTGAAAAAAAACTCAAAATAAAAGAGTGCATACACGGATATAAAGCATTATATATAGAACAAGCTTCTATCAATCTCTCCAAATAGAAAAGTGCTTCAAATTCATAAGAGAGTGAAAACATATTGCTATTTTTCTCAAAAAAAATGGTTAACACTGAAAATACCTATTCATAATGATTCAAAAAATATTCATTGTTCTATTCAAAACTTGACTAAAACATACATAAAAATCAAGAGCTATTTAAAATTTTATGATGCATATAAATTTATAAAAGAAGTTGACACATCGGCCATTTTTAAAATATAAGCATACTATCGATTATTATTTAAAATAAATGTGACTTTAAAAAAACTAAGAAGGAAGCATTTTATAAAAAATAAGGCACACACTCCTTTAAAAAATATAAAAATAGATAATTAAATTTGTGTAACATACCTTATTGTTGCTCCCAAATTACAGCAATTTCTCTCTAAAACAAGACACCTGTAACAAAAAAAAATTAATAAATAACTTAATTCGAAGAAAAAAAACTCAAAAATAAAAGAGTGCATACATGGATATAAATCATTATATATGAAACAAGCTTCTATCAACCTCTCCAAATAGAAAAGTGCTTCAGATTCATAAGAGAGTGAAAATATATTGCTATTTTTTCAAAAAAAATGATTAACACGAAAACACCTATTCATAATGATTCAAAAACATTCACTTCTATTCAAAACTTGATAATAGTTATTCCCAAAATATACAATCATTCATATATTTAGTGGATTAATAGCATGATCTATTCTTTACATTGAATGGTTACAACAAAAATTTTATAATATCACCTTCTAAGACTCCTTAAGAAAGATTAATGACTTTGATGTCTTCTTTATCCTATTAAATAAAACATAATTAATATAACTCTTTTACTATAAATATATTATCAACTTAAAAATAAAAATGAACAACATACCATTAATTTTTTTCTTAATCCCATAATAATTTCTAAACCAACCACTTCCACACATAAGAACTTGAACAGTGCTTGTACCCAAGGATGAGCGATATGTATCTATAACTACAAGAAGTGAACTCGATGCATGAAAGTAGGCATTGATAGCATATCACAAGTCATTTTAGATAGTATTGGAAATTTTAATCTGTTTGCTTTTCACCACTCTAAAGCATCAAATTGGAAATTTTAATCTGTTTTCCTCTTTTCAAAAGGATTTTCTTGAATATCATTGATAACAAGTTCTTCACTTCTTTCAGTGGCACTTATAATAACATTAGCATCTACATCTGCTTGAGTCTCATTCATGATTTCAACACTAGAAAAAAGGAAAAATAATGATCACTCCAAAAAAAATCTACTACATCATTATTAAATTAAAACATTTAATACAAAAAAATTATATAAAGGACAAAAAATGTTATAGGCTCATATAAAAAATGCTTTATTAGTGCCATCATAGGATGAGAGATATTAGGCTTGAATCTTCCAAACCCTATACTAAAAGAAGAGGTCAGTAAAATGTTGAAAATAATGCTCTCAACTTCCAACAAACTAAGATCTATAATAGTAGCCAAATTTGATATATATATATATATATATATATGTATATATATATATATATATATATATATATATATATATATATACAAACAAGCTATAATCCAAATTAAAATAAACCCAATCTAGAAGAATATCAAAGACCAAATAGAGCTCACATCAACTAAGTTGCACTAAATGAAGCAAAAAAGATATAATCATTGCCTTTAAAAAAAAATCTATCTTTCAGGTTGCCACTTGCTAGTGGCCTTCCAATGAAAGATAGACATTAAATTTAATAAAATGGGAGGGATCCATAACTCTTTTTCTATATCACTTCCATCAATGTCTTCATAACTCTTTTTCTATAACAAATAAGCGAAATTGAAATCCTCAAATAATATTTTTGACATAAGTCAAACACAAAATATCCAGTAATATTTGAGTTAACAAATACATGAAAACAACTACCAATAGGTAACAAAATAATAAATCAAAATCAAAGAAACTGAGAATGCAGAACAAGGCTTACATCATAATATTATGACACTAGCATAGAATCAAGTTGGTATTACTAATATTCCTTGGTGCATTATAAAAATAAAGAAGGGCTATGAAGCTAATTGGGAATCACACTCATAAAAAGCAGACAAAAAAAAAGAAAGTGAAATAGTAGTTAAAAATGAAACCCCCTCCAACTATAGCAAGTGGCTATATTATTATAGAAAATTACTATTATGATAGAGTTCCCCGATGGATATTTAAAGATCGCAAATCATGAGGGCATTAGCATACAAGTAGCGTGATAGAAACGCATAAGTAAAAGCAATAGAACTTGATTATCAATCTTAGCGGTTAGCACAAAATTATTTAATGTCATACCTAAGATGACCAAAGAGAGAGAGAAACGATACAGGAAGAAGTCGAAGAAAAAAAAAAAAAAAAAGGGGAAATCGAAGAAGAAGATAGAACGATCGGTTCAAGCCACAGTTTCCTCCGATTTACCTTGTGAATCGACTGAAATTGATAAGAAGATGAGAGAATGCCGGCGGAAGTCGAAGAGAAGATGAGTGAATGCCTACGGAAGTCGATGCCAAGTTAGGGCTTATTGCTTAGACGAACCGATAGTTAGGTAAGAGCGGCGTTTAAATGCAGCGAAATGTGAAATGCAAATCACGCCTCGACGATCGGTAAAGTAAATGAACTTCGTTTATTTGGATGAAGCAGGCGGCGGTGGGGAGGCATATGACATAAATATATAATTAATACAAATATAATTAATATTATAGTTATCCATTTGGACCATTTCATCATTTATAAATTAAATAAAATATTTTATTAACTTTAATTAAATATTTAAATAATTAATATGAGTTTCTTCTATTTTTTTGTATATTTATCTTATAATTTATAAACTATAATATTAATTATATTTTATAAAATTTAATTAAATATATCATATATTTGTATAGATTATACTAGTAAATTTAATAAATTATAATATTTTTATTAAATATATAATTAAAAAATTATAAGTTATATTTACTTATATTTTAAATATATGAATTATTATCAAATTTAATATCAATTAATTAATAAATTACTTGTCGAACAATAAACGAGTATGTTCATGAACATAAACAAGCGAGTAAGATCATGTTCATGTTCAGTTCATTTAACATCCGAGTTTTCAAAAACTGTTCAAGCTTGTTTGTTTATTAATGTGAACAAACATGAACGAGCATTAATCGAGCCGAGTTCGAGTAGTTCAACGAGTGCACTAGTTCATTTATAATTGAAGCTAATTTCTGGAATATCTTCTTATATTGACATGTTTTCTTTTTGATTTTCTTGCTGCAAGTTGTCCTCCTGCTCCTCATTGATCACCATGAGGGCAAATAGTTTAGATTTACAGATGTGGCCCCTATGGAATTTCTCATCACAGTTAAAACATAGTCCTTTTTTTCTTCTTTTTTCTAACTGTGTTGGTGTGAGTCTTTGTATTGGAATGGTTGGTTTGATATTAATATTATTGTTGTGAATTGGCATTGTTGGTGTAGGGAGCAGAGGTTGTTGATATTGTTGTTGATATTTTATGGCTGATACTTGATTGAATCTTGTTGTTCTTGCCATAAACACTTCATCTGCTAACCTATTTTCAATTAGTTTAGCTAATTGAAAAGCTTGTTGAAGAGAGTTGGGTTGTAAGGCTCTTACTTCTCTCTTAATATCTTGTCTAAGCCCTGATTCAAAATAACTTTGTAGAAATTCAGGTGGAATACCTGAAATTTGGTTAGCTAATTTCTCAAATTGATTGTAGAATTCTTGTACTGTGGTTTTTTGTTGTAGCTTAGCTAATTTTTCTCTTAGATCCCTGTATAGAGAGGGTCCAAATCTTTGTATGACTTGTTCTTTGAACTGTGTCCATGAATGCAGTTGTTTGTTTTCATGCATCCATTGATACCACTCAAAGCAGTCCATCCATGTATATCTTTTATGAATTTTTGATCCTCCGATAAGCTATATCGAAAAAATTGGTCGCTTTGAGCGACCATCCTCTTGGATTTTCTCCATTAAATCTAGGCATATCTACCCCTCGGTATTTTATTGGTGTGGTGTGTGTGATCTATTTGGGGAAGAAAATTCAGTATAAGAAACATTACACACCTGGGATTGTTGCTGTTCTTGAGAATTTATTTCCAATTTAGCTTCTATAGCCGAGAGCCTTCTTGAAACTTCATTCAATATGATAGCAATTGAGGACATTTGTTCATCAGTTTTATTTAGTCATCCCACACATTCTTCTAGTGTTTTTGATGTATGTCTTGTGCCTTCTGCCATTATTTGAGTTGTGGTAATCAACAAGAGCACCAATGATAGAGTCTAATTCTTTGAATTGAAAGGTCAGTTAGGCTTGAGTTTGGTTCAGTGAGTCGACTCATTGAGTGGTCTGAACCCGGCTGAGTTGAGATAATTGGGATGGTTTAGTGGGTGCATTCTGAACCGTTGGATTAGCGCCTTTGTGCTTGGCCGTTGGATCTAATCACTTGGATTGAGTTTCTCTTGAGCTGTGGCTTGAACCGTCGGATTTGCTTGGATTCTTTTCTGCCCTTGGATGTTGTTCTTTATTCAAACGATCTTGATTCCTACGGGAAGTAGTGGATTACACGCGTTGCTTAACGGACGGCTTGATCCTTTGCCTCAATTTGTGTTCCCTGGGATTGAATCTTATCCTTTGCTTTGGGTTATGGGGGCTTTCTCTGAGCCGTGGGATGAATCTTCGGGGAGAAGCTAATCTTACTCAAACTTTTGTTTCGTTTCTTCGACCATTCGAGTCGTCAACGCTCCTGAGAGGAAATGAGGGCTGAGGGCAGAGGAAAAGGGAAACCCTAGGGTTTCTGACCGATGAGGATGGCGATTCCGGCGAGAGAACCAGGGGAAAAGGAGGAGCCAGAGGAAGAGAAGAAGAGGAAGAAGCCGAAAGAAGATAAATTGTTATAAAATTGTTCATTGCCCTCTGTTTTTCTTTTATCCCCTATTTATACTATTTTCTAACCTTTGTCTAATGCTTTCTTGTAGGAGTAACTACTTTCAGTTACAATGGATCGTTTATTCCTGTTGCTTCCTTCTGTCTCTCTGGAATATTAGTTGGTTAGTGGTCGATCTTATTGATTTTTTGATATCTTCTGTGTTTCCTCTATTCTGTTACAAAAATAATAGAAAACTGTTATCTTGTTATCTGGTTTCTTGATTCTTGAGTTATGATCTAATTTCTTTTCTCAACCGCATGGATCATTCTTGATTTATAACTACATTGTTTCATTCATTACATTTACAAAGTAACGCGATATATTATTTATTTTAATTCTTGATTCATGGGTTCGATCTTCATTCTATGGATAACCGCAGGGTTTTTTATCTATCTTCAGTTGTGCTGTCCTTCTGTGGTGATACTTTGGGTTTTTTTAGTGCTGTTGCAGCTTGTTGTCACTTTAGTTGATCTTTTGGCTCTGGTGTTATTCTGGACATGTTGTATTTGTAGTCTATAATACTTGTACTTGTTTTATGCTCTGAATTAGTATACCTGTAATATTTTCTTCCTTGTTGTTTATCCTATCGGTCTCTGCACAAGTATTTATAATGTCCGGCTGTTATTGTCCCTCCTTACTATCCTGATTAATGATATATGTTTATGTTATGAAGTCCTTTAGCCAACTTAGAATTTTTCTTTCCCTTTTGCCTCTGTTGTCTATTTGAGGATATGGAGTCATATCAAAGTTTCGGCTGGATACATATGCACACCAACATTTGTGCGAGAGAGAAGCCGAGAGAAGGAAAGAAATTTAGAGAGAGAGACCTCAAGCCCTAGCCTCTGCCTCTTCTCTCGTGTGCATCTTACGCGATGAAAGGAGCAAC